>JARYHS010011408.1:126558053-126794057 GCA_031002005.1 Vandiemenella viatica | reverse complement strand
CTACAAGATAACATATAGGCCTCGGAGATAGATATTCGCTGCACCAACCTCACCATTCTCTGTTAGTTGTGAACTGTAGGGCTAAGTTTCATCCCTAGGGTCAGAATTGCTGATTACGGGATACCTCTGAATTTGTACAACATCGACTATAGTTGATTTATGGTCTAGTGCAATTAAATGGGGTTTCCAGAGACATTGTTTTATTTCAAGTAGCTCGTAGCTGCCCGCTCCCTCTCCTAATTACAAGTTACCTCCGATGCTCATGTTTATTTACTAGCGCAAGAGAAGAAGAGGATAGGCTCAAGAGAGAAGAAGTCAAGAGCAGAAGATACGAAGAAAGTCGGCGCAAGTCATAGGGCATCGTAGGTTAACCATTTAGAACCCACGTGTCAGTTATCCTGGCACACCCTTTCAATAGGCATAGCACCAGGGGCGCCGAGTTTTAGAAAACCTCGTGGGTGCTCATGCCCACTTGATGACATGTCTCTTTTTTTTAATTTTTTAAGAAAAAGAGAGCCGGCAAAGAGTGTGAACTAGTTTCGACGAGACTATGACTGGCGTGTTGCTGATTTCGCATGAAATAAAGTACGCTACTTTTATCCATAAAACATTTAGGGTTTCATGCAAATTAAATAAAAACCTTCAAAATCTTTGAAAAACATGAACGAAATCGCAGGCACAAAATAGTCTTACATAATAGTGAAAATTGCATCTAAATCCGTCAAGTAGATTTCAAGTAATAAGCCAACAGACAGACACAGAAGGAAAGAAAGATTTTCTAAATTCTATTCCAGGACAAAAAACACACTAAATTTAATTAAAATGGGTTCGGCTTCTTTAACGTGATTGAGTTACAAAGTTATATATTTTAAACTTTATAACAGTAATACATAGATAACCAATAATTTGTGTCTTCCTGTTAGAAATCGGAAGTTTATTGTATTTGATTAGTGTCCGCAAGGATCGCTACTTGAATGAAGTAGCAGGACAGCTAGTAATTAATATAGAGAGGAGATGGGGAAAAAAAAAGATACGTAGAAAATACTTGATTGAACAATAAGAAACGGATACCTATCCTCTTATACAGGGTGTTACGAAAAGGTACGGCCAAACTTTCAGGAAACATTCCTCACACACAAACAAAGAAAATATGTTATGTGGACATGTGTCCGGAAACGCTTACTTTCCATGTTAGAGCTCATTTTATTACTTCTCTTCAAATCACATTAAACATGGAATGGAAACACACAGCAACAGAACGTACCAGTGTGACTTCAAACACTTTGTTACAGGAAATGTTCAAAATGTCCTCCGTTAGCGAGGATACATGCATCCACCCTCCGTCGCATGGAATCCCTGATGCGCTGATGCAGCCCTGGAGAATGGCGTATTGTATCACAGCCGTCCACAATACGAGCACGAAGAGTCTCTACATTTGGTACCGGGGTTGCGTAGACAAGGGCTTTCAAATGCCCCCATAAATGGAAGTCAAGAGGGTTGAGGTCAGGAGAGCGTGGGGGCCATGGAATTGGTCCGCCTCTACCAATCTAAAATGAGCTTTAACATGGAGAGTAAGCGTTTCCGGACACATGTCCACATAACATATTTTCTTTGTTTGTGTGTGAGGAATGTTTCCTGAAAGTTTGGCCGTACCTTTTAGTAACACCCTGTATAAAACTAGCATTTACACGCTGCTTCGCACGCGCGGGGTTTGGTGTGTATAAAAATACCCTTTTTTTTTGTTTTAGTAGCCTACCAAAAATTTACTTGAAGAAGCAAAAAATTTAAATTTTATTCAAATATTTTCCTTTCCTTCAGTTATTATCTTAGATTCGGTTTTCATACCATAGATCGACAGCTTTTATTACGCTTATATCTTAACACAATATAATATATTAAAAATAAGAAATTAAAATTAGATGAAACATCATAAGGACGTATCGAGAATTAGTTGATCTTTTGGTCAGAAATTTTGAAAACACTTTACTCGAGATTTAAAGTGAATATTAAGGCTAAAAGAAATGTGCCTTAGACATAAAGCAAAACGAAAGTTACCGTCTGTGGTAGTGTTGGCAGTAGCGAACGGTCATTTCTAAAAATATCTCTGCCGCCAGTGATAGTATTTGCAATAACGAATCTGAAATCACTGGTAAATTTTCGTAATACGATATGTGTACACTCCTATGCCGTGGGTAGTAACATGAATTAATTCAGTAGAAGCTACTACTGTATTGTTATGTGAACTGCAAATGAAATATATAGAACAAAATCTAAGCAATTAGCATTATGTAATAACAATTCCGTATAATTAACCAACTGAAAAAAACTGTCAGAATATTGAATTCAAACCGTTATTTTTGTCGGGCTAGAAGCTAGTCATAATAATAAAAATGAAATCGTTATATTAACAGTGTGTAGCATAATTTTTATTAGCTGGATATATATATTAGAACATACTTCATGTACAGTTTTACTAAGAATTGTATGATCAACAAATCAACATTAATAAACCTTTTTGAGAAGTTACATTTTTTATTTATATAATATCAATTTTTTCATTGCAAACTTATTTTGTCAAACTGCAGCTCTATTTATAAATGTATCATCAAAATCTAGTAGGTCCACATTTTCCGCTATTTCTCGGATTGCGTGCACTACCATCCGATCATTAAATCTTTGCTGAGCCATAGTACTCCTCAAATAAGTTTTTAATGGTTGTTCTGCGGTGCATGCCGATACTGGAATAGTTGAAACGATTTTTAACAATTTGATGATAACAAATTATATATATATATATATAAACTGCTGCTTGCATCATTTTAATCAGTAAGAAATAGTATCACCTTACACAAATGTGTCATAGCATTTTTAGTAAAGTGCTGGTCGCTATGGCCTATGACTTTATCTAAAACGACAAGATATAATTTTATGTCAGCGCGCGAGGAAAATTAATGCGGTTCACTTGATGAATCGTCTATATGTTTATTTATCCTCCTTATTTTTGGAGTAATTAATGTTGATTTGTTGATCATCCAATATATCAAGGGCTTTGAAATTTTTCGCCAGTTCGTTGGAATGTTACTACGTGCTTTACAGTATTATCTACAGATTTTTGCAAAATGAAATAATTCTTATGTAAATTTGCGATAAAGCTTGGAAGCAAACGAGAATTTCTGTCAGAAATAATAATAAAAATAAATTCAAAAGATTGAAAACTTTTTATAAACCATATTGCTTTCGCTAAGGTATTATCTTCATTACTTTTAGGGTCATTCAAAAAATATAGCAGCACACTATAATTGTTTAGAATAGTTTTTAAGGAAGATATACGACAACACTACCTTATTGGTAAAAAAGGCCGCAAAGATAGGTTCATCAGTAGCAGCCTGTAGGGATTCAAAATAAGCCTGGTGTTTCGATTAACCACGCACGAAAACAATACATTAAAAAATGTCTTATTACATGTACCTATTTCTGAACAACGAGGTTTAACGAGTGAGCGATGCAATGCACATGAATTGACCTTGCTCCGATAGCTTTAATCCCCAATCCCTTCAACATCAAAAGCACTGTCTGTATATAGACCTCTACACATCTTTATATTTATGTCGAATCTTCTTAGTACTCAGGGCCGCCGTAAGCGGGCGTGCAAGGAGTGCACCGCACGCGGGCGGCACATCGAGGGGGGCGGCAAAACGAGCGATCGACAGTCATGCTATATTGTCTCTGACAGTCGCCGCCCCGCGATAGTTGCCACTCCATTGTCACCGCGACGAAATTTGCGCGGCGTATTATGTAACAGGCGACCTTTTTTTTTTTTTTTAGTTCAACAGCTGCTTCGGGCTGCCGGCGACACTCGGGATGGCAACAATGGGGGCGGCAAATGTTCGAAGGGGCGGCAATCCTCACTTTTTTGACCCTGTTCGGAAATTTCCTAAATCAACCACTGGCTGTAGTTAGACAGGGGGCGGCATAATCGGTATTGCACGCGGGCGCTGAAACAGCTAGCGGCGGGCCTGTTAGTACTGTAGTCATTCAAAATTTCAAACAAATCTTGTCGGATGTTGTTGATACTGTTTCATAGAGGCCGATAAAAATTTCGTGTATATTGCACTTCGCGTCCACGTAACGAAAGAAGAGTGAGGCTTGTTCATTACTGGAAATATCACTAGTTTTATCAACCATAACTGAATAGCAGAACGCATTTTGCACTACTTTTATTGTTTTACTAGCTTCGAGCCCGTCAAAAATGACGGTTTGAACGCAATATTCTGGCAGCTCAGTTTTTTTGCAGTTGGTTAATTAAACGGAACTGATATTACATAATACTAATGACCTTGATTTTGCAAAGTTCTACTGAATTAATGACGCCGGAAGTAAAGAAGCAATTAAATTAAATCAGATTAGGAATTCCAAAAACTTTTGCTATCCATGTAATATCAGTTTTATTCCTGGTCCAGGCACAATTCAGCACGTTAAATATGAAACTACTTCCACCAGCATTAATTAATACATTTAGTAACATGGCGCTTATGAAAGCAGTTTAATTGGTTTGTAAAACTCGTTTCAGAGTGAATTATGCTGTAACAAAATGGGTCAGTTGCGATTCTCGTAAACTTAACCACAACCTCCAGTAATATTGCGTTCGAAAATCATAGCCTCTATTACCCTCAAATGAATAATGATGGGTATCACCTATGGTGGTAGTAGGAATTCATTCTGAAAAACCTTGTAAGAAAAATAATCTTTTTTAATTATATCTTTCGTTATATGAATACGTTACTCTGGTTAGATTATCAGAGCACTTGGTTAGGATCTCACATAAATAAATGCATTTTACGTTAGATGAACGCAGATTACAATTTCGAAAACAAATAACTGTTATTTATTTGACTAATACATGTCGCGATTAGGTATGTACGATTCTCTGAGTTTTTAATAAACCTCATTGTTTCTTATCATGTGCCAAAAATTCTTAGTTTACGGTTTAAACTGGTGCTTACAACTGAGGCAGGTAAAATAGCGTAAATAATGAAAACCATTCTCCTTACATTAATTTCTGCATCTGGTTAGTCGTAGATAAATAAAAGCAATATGTAAATTTAATCGAACGTAATAATTGTAACTTTGTGACATATAATTGCCTGGTATTAATTTTTTTTCCCTACTCTCAGTATTTATTATATCACTGCTCACTGCTATTTTGCGGCAATAATATCGTTGTTGAATTGTGAGTGTCATATCCTTGATGATTTAAATCTGATAAAAAAGTTATCTTAAATCTCATTTAATAGCTAACACATGTATCAAAAACTAAGGGTATCATATATAATGGTAGTAGGAATTTATTATGGAAAAGCTTATAAGGAGAAACGAATAAGTCATCCTTAATGATATCTTTAGTTATACAAATACGTTATTCTCGTTAGATTATCAGAGTATTTTGTTAGAATTTTAAAATAAAAAAATGCATTTCACTTTAGATTACGGAGACTATAATTTCGTAAACGGGTAACTGTTATTTATGTGACAAATACATTTCGCATTATGTACATTTCTCCTAGTTTTTAATAAACTTCATTGCATCTTACCTTCTGCCCAAAAAATTCTTAGGTTATGCTCATAACTGATGCAGATAAAGTAGCGTAAATATTGAATCCCCTTCTCAATTTCTGTGTCTAACTGATACGGATAAAAAAGCGCAAATATTGAATCTCCTTCTCCTTATATGAATTTCAGCGTCTAGCTGTAAATAAACGAAAAGCAAGATGGTGGTACGAACGTAATATGGTGGTTGATGATTGGCCGTTCGTTAGCCAATAGGAGAAGCAGCTATAGACGACGCACGCAGACGCCACGTTAGCGTTTTATATAATAGGATGCAGTATTTCGTCACTCAAAATTGCACACTTTCGTTAGTGATATCGTATGACAACCACCCATATTTGTTGCCATGTGTTTAACTCGAAAATATCCTGTGCTTACAGCTTCAACATCGAATGCAAATTGAATATTCGTCCTCCTAGTCCCTTATAGCTAGGCCTTCGGTCACTAAAAAACAATTTGTTTTCATATCATATAGTTTACTTTTTGATAGTGTTCCGTGTACATTGACGGCGCGTTGTAAATTGGCTCTATCCAATTCAGAAAAACAGTGAACTTCATTGCTTTTCATAGCTTTATTTCATGATGAAAAACCACCTTGTGTGACTACCTTAATGTACTCATCTCCTCTTGATGATGTTTTCGGCGCAGAAACGCCTATTAGACATGGTTTCTTTACAGGTTTGGCAAATCCCTTTATCTATATCTTCATCATTTTAACAGGCATGAAATAATTGTCTGCCACTTTTAAAATTGTGACTTTTCTTCGGTTGAAATGAATTAGCAGAAATAACATATTCTGGTTGGATTTGCCGAGCTGTACTAAGCTGAGAAGAGCTACTAGTGAAGAGTTCTTCAGTTTTGGACATATTACGATTTCAAAGGACGAATTTATCATCAAAACTAATAATATTCAGAAATAAGCACGATAACATCAAGCGCAGCATGCTCTTAAAGCACGAGTGAGACACCTGAGACAGCCTGGGAGCGCGGCTGCAAAAGCGCAGGGTGAGGCGCGACGGATGGCGGGCTAGGATTTGCGCGGGGTCGAGTTGCTTCATTTCTACGAATCAAACCAACACTTACCACACAGTAGATAGTGTTAGGTATGACCTAGCGTAGTGTTTATATTTTTCTCCTTGGGCATGACGTGCACACTCACATCTCGTCGAGACGTATTGTCTCGCCAGGCGGCGCGTGACGTTGTTAACACAGGTGTCGCTCGAACTCGATTACTGATTTGTGATTACTGTTGTTGTCTATGCTCATGGGTGCTCCGCACCCACTATTTACATCTCGTGGGCGCCAGAGCCCCCGAGCACCCACAGAGTCGGCGCCCCTGCATAGCACGATCCTATATAAATGCATATAGGGTCAGCCACAGTAGTATTAGTATTTTATTTGTCCTCTAAATCATATACACGTACATTATACATATAAAATGATATATCTTAACCAATACCGTACCTCTCATTCCGTTCCCTCTGCCAAACATAAAAAAATTATTTTACAAAAGTAAAAAAAAGAGTTATACAATAATAGATAAAGTGTCCGGATTTTGGTTGACCTGTAGGATCCAGAAATGTTTATTCCCTCTGTGCATCTGAAAATATTTGCTACCTCAACGGATATAAATTTATTCCTAATACTATCGCTACGGATGTGGATCTACACAGTGAAGTTATGAGATAACTTTTTATGACATAATTACAAAGTAATGAATTAAATGCGTAAAATATATCAGGCTTCTTGTTTCAGATAGTCACTCGAGATGTAATTCTTAACGAAAACGATGAGAAACCAGATTTATCTGAGTATTTGTTGAATAATATGTTTGTTCAAATTCAAGTAATTTTATATCTATATAACCACCAATAAACAACTAACGTGGTACTAAAGCTACGCTGATTGTATGCTACATTCTACATTGCAAATATCCCCTGAGTCAACCGTCGTGGTGAAAAAAAAATGCTTCGGGGAGCCTGTTGGGGGGCATCTTTAAAAATTGAGTCTGTTTAAGTTTAGAGATTTAAGTGTTTAGTG
Organism: Vandiemenella viatica; assembly: GCA_031002005.1. Taxonomy (NCBI): domain Eukaryota; kingdom Metazoa; phylum Arthropoda; class Insecta; order Orthoptera; family Morabidae; genus Vandiemenella; species Vandiemenella viatica. The sequence continues at coordinate 126,786,410 of JARYHS010011408.1, read as the reverse complement.
CATGGATAGCTAATTTTAAGCTATATAAGAACGAAGTCTTTCTCGGCGTTGAGAATGTATTAAATGCTCTCGGGTGACTAGCCGAGTCAAGAAATTCATTGTCGCCATCTTCTGGTGCAGAAGATGGCGACAATGTATTTAGTCGCCGAAATATCATGTGACAACGCATTCTTGACTCGGCTAGTCACCCTAGAGCATTTCATACATAATTTTAAGCTGTTTTATGAGAATGATGTTTGTACTGCTGGCAGGTGAGGGAGAAGACCGTGGAAGTTGGTGGCTGCCGTCAGCCAGCACACTGATGCTGTGGTCCCTGCTGCTGTCTACAGCATCTATCAGCCTCACACTGGGCTTCCTCATCTGGTGGAAACCTTACTACCAGAATCCCACCGACATCAGTAACACTCCTACACTGCAAACTCCAAACCCACCATCAGGCGGCAGCCACGTAAAAGGTGAGCAGCAGAAGCCAGGGGCAGGGGTGGATCCAGGATTTTGGTTTGGGAGGGGCTTGAGCGGACTTTGGTTTGGGGGGGGAGGTTGGCTAAGTGGATTTTGGTTGGTGGGGGGGGGGCTTGCCTTTAGTGGATGTTGGCTTTGGGGGGTGGGGGTCCTTGAGGAGGGTAAAAGGTAAAAAAAAAAAAAAAAAAGTCTCCAAAATTACAGTTTCGGAGATGGACCTAGATACTTTTGAGGGGGGCTTGAGCCCCCTAGCCCCCCCTCTGGATCCAACCCTGGTCGAAGGAATTCAAGGTTACAAGTTTTATTTCAGATGTCTGGTAACTCATATATTCTGTTGACTGCCTTCGAAAGTTAACACGAAGTATACTCCAATGCTTGACAACTAAAAATCATTCCGCCAAACTTTCACGAAATAACATCTAACATGTTCAACCAACGACTCGATTCCTCCAGAAAGTATTTCAAACATAATAAATTGCAACACACCAATTATTTACATGTATAGTCAGACCTCAACGTCGTCGATCCCTGCCCCTTCTTTGGGTGCTGTACACGTTATCCGTGTTTAGGTGGTTACCATGGTGTATGTTTACTCCTCCATCAGAAAGTCTCAGGGAGATGTTTCCCATTGCATTTCCCAGTGTGACAGTGTTCGTAGGTGTTGCTGGTGCCGACCCATTCATGCCAACCCTTCCGAAAGACAACTTGAGGCGTCCAATGACTAGTGAGGTGAAATAAGTAGGGGAGAGGTCTGGCGAAATCTCACCAAATTTCACCAAATTCATCTTTTTAAATTCTTGAAGAACAGTAGAGCAGTACAGGCAGTGGCGTAGCTAGGTCAACAAGGGCCCCGGTGAAAAAATTTATTTTGGGCCCTCAGGCCAGACGGACGACCTTTTTTTTTTTTTGCTTTGTGTTGCTGGTAAGGGCCCCCTGAGCTGAGGATGGGGCCCTTGAGTTGTGCTTAGAGGCCCCCTGAGCAGTGGTTGGGGACCCCCTGAGCAGTGAGAGGGCTCTTAGAGAGGGGCTGTGTCTCAGGGGCCCCCTTAGACGACTGTAGAGCTAAGAAAAAAAAAAAAAAAAAAAAAAGGTCGCCAGTTTGCCATGAAGGCTCGCGGGCCTCTGAACTACGCTTGGGGCCCCCCCAGAGGTGCGCTTTTGGGCCCCCGGAGGTATTCTTGGGGCCCCCAGAGATATTCTTGGGGCCCCCTGAACGTAGGGGCCCCGGTGCACTGTACCGCCTAGCCCCATAGCAGCTACGCCCCAGAAAACATGTATCAGAGCAGGCACTATGTATATAGCGCAATTTTAAGAAACCAGTTTTAAGTATACGAAACGTTACACATCTCATATTGTTGTACAATGACTTGAGAACAATAACTTGGTTATAGCTCGAAATAACTAAAATTAATTCTCTGAAATGGTGGGCTTAATACAACGGTGCTGTAAATTCGGATTCTGCTGTAAAAATTAGGCCTAAGGTTTTTTTAGTTCAATGTTTCGACGATAAAATACAAAAAAACGCGAGATTTTAAATGAGGGCGATCTCATTTTGCCAAGTTCGGAGGCAAGTTTACCAGCCTCGGAAAAATGCAGGGTGGGATCTAATGCGTTCGACATTTTGTTGTAGACTATGGACACAATGTTGCAGTTAATTTTACCTAAATTTTCATCGGTGCGTTCTTGCAAATCTGTTTCACCAGCCTCTCAGTCTCTCAGCCTCCCGCGACGGCTCCAAATGAATTATCGCTATTTCAAAAGATTAAAACGCTATATTACACATACATGTTGCGCAACCTGATGTAGGTGCTGAAAACCATTCCGAAAGAGGCCTTTCATATATGCCCCAGTAATGGAAGAATTGCTACATTAAATTTGTAGAATCAGATTGACCCTGTTTCGCGGGACAAAGGTGTTAGCCAAATCACATACCTGAACTGGGAGCGTCCATAAACCACATAGCTCCATTTTGACCTCCTGTGAACCCCCCTCCGCCCCACGTAGCCCTACGTGGCTTCTGCCTCAAACCTCTTCTCCCCCCTCCCCCTTAGCACGTGGATTTTTTTCCCTTTTGATTCCAGAAGACATTTTGTACTGTTTTCTCTTGTCAGACTATTGTAAATTACATACGGAGATAATTAACTCAGGGGAATAAATATACTGATGCTGTTGTGTATTATGTTCCTCATTTTAACTGTGAAAAATGTTCTGAAAGGAAAGCTATGTGGCCTGGCTCGGAACCCCCCCCCCCCCCCACGTAGTCCAGCGTAGCCTTCCAGCCAACCCCTCCACCCATGGATCAAGCCACGTAGTTTGTGCACGCTCCCACTTAATTTCGCACCAGATTCCGTATACCCTTTTTACATATCTCATGTGCTAAGTTAGTTAATTCGACATTATACAGTATTATTAATCATTATTGCCCTTGAGGACTGTTTAAACTCAAATTATTCATGATTATTCAGTTTTTGTTTGTATTTGTTTTCTTCCTCTTCTAATCCCAAAACATCTTCATACGTTCACTGCGTTCCTGTTTCCTTTGTTCAGTCCATTCTGTTCCTGTTTTCTTCTGTATTTTAAATTTTGTCTTCATAATTTTGTTCCTGAATTATGCCCTTTCCCGTGTAATTTCTTTTCTGATCCTTGCATGATTCAAGTCCTCTTCTATTTCCTGGAACCAATTGGTTTTCCTGAGAGAACCATTTACAACATCAAACATCCTCTTTGTGAGTCTAGTGCTGTTCATTCGCTGTAAATGTCCATAGAATTGTAATCTACGCCTTCTGATCATGTCTGTCAATCTATCTGTCTGTATAGTTATTAGTTGGTCTTTTCATCCACATGCCGTCTTTATATATTGCTCCAAAAAATTTTCTAAGGATTTTGCGCTCAAATGTTTCAGCTTCCGTAATGCCTGAAGCCCAAATCGTGATTGTTTCTGAGGCATATAATGTTTTCTGGCAGTACCACTGTATTGTAATGTCTGAGTTTGGCCTGTCCTGACATATTTCTTTTGTTACGAGGATGAGTCAAAAGAAAACCTTAATTTGTAATAAAAACTCGAAATTTCGGGCCGTTATCCTGTAAGTTGGTAAGCGGGCTACAAGCAGCGTGCAGAATGGCCTTTAGGTGGCAGCATAGTGCAGATGCACATATACCTTCGCAGTATCAGTATAAAGATAGTTGTCCCACTTGAGACTTGCACCAGGGAAGAACAGCGTTCTGTTATTCGGTTTTTGAGTAGTGAAGGTGTGAAACCTATTGAAATTCATCGAAGAATGTATGTTTGTCACAGCAGCAAATCTACGAATGAAGTGGACGTTCGCAAATGGTGGACTTCAGTCGAAGATGCTCCTCGTCCAGGTCAGGCCACAACGAGTTGTGACTCCACAGAACATTGCAGCAGTTGAAGCCATAGTGATGGAAAACCGCCGAGTGACACTGAACGACATTGCAGCATGTTTAAAGATTAGTCATGGTTCAGCACACAATTGTGCATCATGTGCTCCAGTTTCACAAAGTGTCTGCAAGATGTGTGCGACGGCAGCTGACTCCTGAAATGAGAGAACGACGTAATTGTTGCTTGTGAAGGAACTTCTTTCGGCGCTTTGAACGAGAAGGTGATGGCTTCCTTGCAAGATCGTTACTGGGGACGAAACCTGGGTTCACTTCCACCAATCGGAAACGAAGAGAGCGAGCAAGGCATAGCACCATTCCTGCATCACCAAAACCAAAGAAGTTTCGAACAGAACCTCTTTTGGGACGAAAAAATGCGTCATTTTGGAGCATTACACTGCCTAGACGGACCACTGTCTCCAGTGCATCATACACAGATCTCCTAAAAAATCATCTTCGGCTGCAATCAAATCAAAGCGACGTGCATTACTGTCAATCAGGTGTCCTTTAGCAACATGACAATGCAAGGCCCCACATGCCTGTACAACAGTTGCAACAATCACAGACCTGCATTTTGAGTGTCTTTCCTCATCCACCATACTCACCAGACCTTGCCCCAAGTGATTTCCATATGGTTTGGACCATCTCAAAGAAGCAATGGGAGGAAATAAGTTCCGTTCTGATGAAGAGGTACGCCACGCGGTGCATGAGTGGTTGCGCGGACTATCCAAAAGAATTTTTTTCTAAAGGAATTTATGCACTTTGTAAGCGCTGGAGGACTTGCATTGAGCGTGGGGGAGATTATGTTGAAAAAGTGACACAGCTTTGTACCACTTCTGCACAATAAATATTTAAAAAAATACTTAAGGTTTTCATTTGACTCAACCTCGTATAATATGACCGTGTGAGTCTGTAAGCCTTCTGAAGTTTTTCCGATCTTTCCGAAATTTGATAGATTGTTAGCTCCTCCTACTTGTATGTATTCCCCTAGATATTCGGATTTCTCGACTCTTTTTATGTTTCCAAATTTTGTGTATATTGCTTGTACGTTGTTGTTTTGCTTCGACGTTATATATATATATATATATATACTTTAAAAAAAATTATAGCTGGGTTGCTGGTTTTACGCTATTATAGGCCTAGTATTTGAAACGTGCAAACTTTTATACACACTTAAGCTATGGTCTTTAGGAGACATCATTTTTGTTTTTTTACAGCCATGTCAAATATTCCAGACGGATAATTTAATTTTCCAGCATAAGAGTCTTTCCAATACACAGTTTGTTGAGGGAGGAAACAACTTATAAACCATCTCATAAAGTAAGTGATCGAAACAACTCAAACCTGGTTAACGTGGTGTTTACTGACGTAACGTGCGCACAAAACTGCATAAAAATTTCGAGTACCCAAATGTGCAGATGCTAAATAAAATGTACCAACATCATTTGACTTAAGCGGTGCTATTGAATATATCGGCATGATGGTTCTGTTAATTTATATCGCTATCTCAACAACTGGGACTACTCGTCTGTCAGGGTGGTACAATTTACGTTGAGAGTTATCAGATTTTACAACTTTCTTCTTGTTCTCATTGAACGATTGTGACCATTTTTCATAATCCCAATTTCTTCTGGTTGGTGACTGATTCACTCCGAGACTGACTGGGGCTAGACGATCGCTCAGGTAGAATGCAGATTGACAGAATGTACATGGGAACTTCAGTTATTGAATAGTATCATTTATAGATACATGTTCCTGCTTGTCGGCGTATTTAATTATATGATTTTCACATAGAAAAAAGACAATCCATCAATTCTTTTTCTCGGTCTTCACATGACATAGCCTTAGTGCTATTGCTGTACTAAAATTTATTTTCCCACTTTACCCCATTACGTTACACCGGGGTAGCGTTTGTCAGTGAAGAAAACCACACTCAGTAGTTAGAAATTGACTGCTATCCAACACTTTTCAGTAGTCCAGGGAGGAGGAAAACAGTGTAAAACGATATTCATTTAAATCATCGTTTTTCTTGAAAACCCTTACAGTGGGTGAATCAAACATCAGATTTCGTCTTTTTTCGCGGTCGTAGAGGTGAAAGATATTTTAGAACTGTCATTGATAATTATCAGCATTTCTATATAAATGAGCTTTATTATCAAAGGAAACTGGTATACATGTTAATGGCGATGTTTGTCAGATGAAGATATGTGTTTTGTTTCAGGAAATGGAACCGTGAACCTCGAGCAAGCTGTTGAGGTGGTGTCGAGGCGCGAATGGTTGGCGCAGCCTCCTCTAGAAAAAGAGTTCGTGCTTTCACCCGTGTCGTTAGTGATTATCAGCCACTCAGCAAGCGAAGGCTGCACGAAATCATCAGAATGCAAGCTCACGGTGCGCCACTTGCAGATGTTTCACATGGATAGCAAGGGTTGGGCCGATATCGGTTACAACTTCCTGGTCGGAGGGGACGGAAATATCTATGAAGGTCGCGGCTGGCGCGTTCTCGGAGCCCACACTTACGGTTACAACAATGTCAGCGTCGGCATTAACATGATCGGCACATTCATTAGCGAGTTGCCGCCCGAACAACAGCTGATTGCTGCCAAGCGAGTTATAGCGCTGGGAGTCAGTTTGGGAGAGATAGCCCAGGATTTCAAGTTAATGGGGCAGCGGCAACTGACGGCCACAGAGAGCCCAGGTACAGCGCTTTACGAAGAGATCAAGACGTGGCCGCATTGGTCTGAATATCTCACTTCCTGAAGAACGAGGCTAAAACAAGCTTGTAATTTGAAAACGTGTATTCTATTGATTTTCTGAGCAATACTGCATTTTAATAAAGAGAACACTGGAATAAACTGGTGCTTACACATTGTACCATACTCTCAATAAAGCTGTATATGTCACCTAAGGTTTCTTTTTTTTAAAATTTGTATAATAATTTATAAATTTTTACAATGAAGTTATTTTATATAAAGAATAGTTTATTTTACTGTCCGTGGTTAGAACAGCAGCCAAAAGTTGTACACACGTTCCTTGGGCGATATTATTAAGGAATATTTGCACATTAGAGCCACCAAATAGATATTAATCGAGTTAAGTCCATCGAAATATGGGCAGTTCTGCAGAAGTTAATAAGGAAAAACTACATATTGTTACCTGTTGATATTTGTGGTAGCTGTTTCTCAGACATCTTTCTTCGAGAGAGAGAGAGAAATGAATTTCGTTTCCATAACGATATTAAGGAAGAAATATTGGTGTCATTTATTGTCAACAGGAAGACATATTGTACCAGAGACAAACTTTTTAACTGTCCACCAGAGACAATATATGTCTACCACATTAGTAATCTAACGCATTTCGCATCACAACTGATCTGTTACGATGAAGCTAAATGATGATGATGTCTGATTCACGTACTCCGTTTATTTTAAAGTACTGCGGTCCAGAAAACTGAATAACAAAAGTAAAGAAATAAAACTGAATCCTAAGTTTTGTCAGATTTGTGCGAAAGGAGCGAGCGTGTGAAAGCCCACAATTTCCCATATATTAAGGTTTTTAATGGCTTGTTTCTTTCAATGGTATATTTAAGTCATTAGCTATTTCAGCAGATTTTGCTTCAGACCATTAGCTCTAAAAATTTGAAAACCCCATCCAAAATGCTGTGGTAATATCAAACATAGATACACACACAGTTTGCATACCGTATAGATTTATAATAGTATAGATGGGTGACAGTGCTGTATAAATGAGAATCATGAACTGTTACAGGGAGAACAGGTTTGCATTGAAGTGTCTTGCATCTGCTGGTGAAATTGGGAGTTTAGGGAGAAGAATATTTTTGAGAATGAGAAATGAGCAGAGGATATGAGAAGACTGTTCTGGGGAGGCTATATAGGTGTTTCATTTCTGGGAAGTGATATCAGTGAAGATAAAAATTATGGTGGGAGATTGTGGAAATATGCTTGGGGAAGTATGAATGAAGGTAGGTACTGTACAAAATGTTGATCCAGAAGGTACAAAATCTGTTCAGTGATCAAAATTCCACAAATATAGATTGTCCTGGGCTGTCAGCTTTGTGGATGTTAGGAAGAAGATACAGGGTAAGTGTATGCAGATGCAGTGGGGTAAGCATGCAAATGGACTTACATGAAGGGGGTAGTCATAAATGTCAAAGTGGAAGTTGTGGAATCTGTAGTGTGTCGGCGGTAGGTACTGATATTGTATTGGGGTTCTGAAGATTTAATCTCAGAGTCACAGCAGTCCATTGTGACTGAGTCCTTTATCAGCTGGGAGGGTAATGATATTCTTGCTCTTGGACAGCTTTCTCATTTGTTGGGTTGCAATAGAATTGAGGCTCTTGTAGATTAGAAAAGAGGGTGATCATATGATGGAGTTAAGGAACTCCTGAAATCGACGGAAGAAAACTTTTGGGATTGAACTTCTGTAGGCTGCACTCAATCTAGTTGCCATTTTCTTATGTAGTAACAAAATGATTCTACCAGAGGAGAGTGTGCCAGAGTCCTGGACCAAAATGGCCTGCTTGAACTTTGGTGCTGGTAAAAATGAGTGTCCTTTAGAAATAAGAGAGGACTGGAGGATAACCAGCAACAATTGCTGTAGTTTATCTAGATTAGTGGCTTGTGGCATGGCTAGCAGAGGGGTTGGGTGGTTGAGATTGTTAAAACCCTATGTCATGCCTGAATTTTCAAATCAAGGGAGCAGTTGGAATATGGTATGTAGGAGTGGTACGTTAATATTGCTGTCTGCCAGTACATAAGATAATGTAGGGATGGTGGAGATGTGGGTGGCAACAAGTTAACAGAGATTTAATGACTAACCCATGGGGTGATATGTTGAGGAAGAGACGGGATTTAAGGAATGGGATCTGAGAAGTACGATGAGGCGGGAAGTATAAGCTACTCCTGCAGCAATATTTCCATGATGACAACCATAATGCATCAACTTATCTGCCTACATAAAATTTTCTTTCACCCCTAAAAGTGATCAGTCTTTTACATCATATCATAACAGATGTCAGAGAGAGCCAAGTGAAATTTCTGCAACACACCTGTGCAAGTTTTTTGTGTCAGTAAAATGCTGGGTCTGTTTATATGTTGACCTTACCCTACACTCTCCACTGCTACACAACAGACAAATGCTCCTTCCTTAATTTCCAAATCCTTATTTAATCTACCACAACCATCCATCCCGCAAGTGCCAACCCTTCATTTGGTTTAGATTAACCACTGCAGACTAAGTTCAATCTCCACTGCTCTGTCAGAAACCAAGATCTCTCTTCTTTCTAAGGGACTGAGATCAAGGAAGCTACTTTCAATTGTGTCTCATTAGAACTGTGCTGCAGCATCCACTGGCGGTATCACTTTACTACCAAAGAGGAGAGTGACAATTGGTATACTGAGATTGAGTCCAGCCTACAGCAGTTGAAACCACCATCCCAAACTGACTTTGATACCCTTCTGCTTAACCTTCCCCTCCTTCTATATCAAAAATTCTCCACCTTCACCACATCCTCACTCTTTTTCCTGAACTGCATTTCCAACAAAATCACTTCCAATGGAAGTGGAAGCCATGAGAGAAAGAATATCATCATCATCCATGTTGAGTAGGATTCAACAACCATGTTCATGGGCCACAACTGCTATGAGAATGAGGCAGCTCTCCAATACCAACCTTCTCACTCTATAGATTCCACTATTTCCATTTTACTTTCATTGACCTCCAATGTCCTTTTTCAAGATTCTTAATCAAATTTCATTTCCACACTCCTTCCACATAATCCCCATTCATCTACTCTATACCTATTTCTCTATGTACACAAGGCTGACAATCCTAGGTAGTCTATAGCTGAAACATTTGGATTGCCCATTGAACAGATTTTAGCACTGTGCCTCCTACAGGAGTATCCAACCAACCTTCAGGTTGTGGACTAAGTTAGCTCAACACTTTCAATTTTATGAGCAAACCTTTCTGCATTCATAAAAGACACAAACTTTCACAAGCATCCAACCATAGTTTTTGAGACCTCTGCCATCATACTACTCCTCTATTTTCACTGATGTCACTTCTTCATATACTCAATGTCAGGACATCACAACCATGAAACACTTCCTAGAAATCCAACACCAACACAGCCTCCCCAGGACATCCGTTCCCTTATCCTTGGCCCACATCATTTCTCAAGAATCTTATTTTCCTTAAAGTCCTTATTATACCACCCAGACACACAACACTGCCATGGATGGTGTAAGACAACAACCTTATGCTGGGGTTATGCATAAACCTTCAGTCTCAGCGATGACCGTGGATATTTCCAGCTTTAGCTTTGCAAATGTAACTTGGTCGCCACTTTAGTTTGTCAAACCTCAAAATAAGAAAGGTAGTTGAAAATAATGCTTACAAGTCTATTGCTAGTAAAAGTTATTATATTCTTGAACATTTTTGCAAAGTCACAGACTGAAAGGGCATCAGAAAAATTTTCTAAAGATACAGTTCGATTAATCGATTCGAGCCACACCACACCCCATAATTCAAAGTATAAGTAGCTAATTTGTGAAAGCAAATAAAAGTTCAACACATGCTTCTATTATTCAACTTGTTTGTCAATGACAGACACTTATGATATCCCGACGCACCACATGGCGTAAAATACTGTTTCAAAACTACATATTACTATTCAGACAGAAACTTTAAAACTCTGTGAGGCCTACATTGTGACAATAAGCAGCATAGCTGTGCTCTAACTGACTTTGGCTGGCAGACTGTGTTGCATAGTGCCGCGCTTACTGTATCTGGAAGACTGGGCTACTGCGACTGAAAACAAGGAAAATTCTGGGCAGGTATTTATGCTCACTGACCGTGGGAAGCTGCAATACTTCCGCCTCACATGACAATCTTCAGATAACTGATCAGATTCATATAAACTTGCATGATATATCTTTACCTTGAACATTAAAAATGTTCCAGCGTTCAGAAATTTTGGGAATAACTAGATTTTATAAAAAGCGTCAACTTGAATCCTTATGAAAAATTTGTAACTTTAAAAGTTTTGCCGTAAAAAAATCATTTTAATGCGATTCCTAAAACCACAATTTTCTTGTTACTAAACTGAAATAAATTTTATTTTACTGCTTTTACTATTAAGCAAAGCATGTTTACTAATGTCAAACGGGTTAAACAAAATTTGTAATCCAAAAACAGAATCTAACTAATTAATATTTCAGAAGTTATTAAAGCTATCGATCTGAAAGCAGCTTTAATCAAATCTACATATTCAAAAATGGTTACTGAACAAATTTAAACTCTTACTTCTATTTATTACAAGTAATTTGTTGTAAATATCACTCCTCCAGGTGAATGCTTGAGACTAATGCAACAGAAAATACTATCTTAAAACTGTAAAATCTGATTTCCTATCTTGAATTAAAATAGTAACTGGCTTTAAAAATGATATGCAATCCAATCTTGGTTCCGAGAACAAATTTTGTCATGCAGTTACAAAATTTATAAGATACCTGACAATGGGGACCTGCATGCCGTACCTTATCCCAACCAATTCCTTGTCCATCTGGAGGAACAATTCCTGGAAAAATCCCACTCGTACTTCTTGTGTACTTTAGATAAATTGATGATATGTTTATATAAAAAAAGTGAAAGCCACCTGCTACAGTAATTAACCCCTTAAGGTGGCCAAACACGATCACTACATCTGTCCAAATGGAGCGATGCCACTCCACTATCGAGTGATGGAAATTGATGTGGATTACGTGGACCGACAGGATTATTTGGATATCCGGTCAGTCCAATATCCATCAGTTTCGTCCATCATGCCATCAAGCTGACTGACAGTGTGTGAGGAAAACCACGTGGAGTGACATCATGCTATCACTCCAGTCTGCTCGTGTATGGTGAAACCGCTATCCACACAGTTCTCATTTTGTTGCCGACCACCGACCAGACATCAATGCCTTGATGCTATTTCTTTTGTTTTGAATCTGCCATAGAAATATTTGTTTTGCTACTAGTTAAATATTATTTTGAATGTAGAATTGAAAATAATACAGTTTTAAATATTATTAAGTAACAATTAGAACGATATTATTATCTTTTTTTTACTTTTTTTTTTAATAATGTTGTCTCAATAATACTTTGTGCTGGAGATTATTGAGAAGAATAAAGACTTACCATGCTTGTAGGATCTCTAATCCTGACTACCACGACAAAATATAAATAAATGTGGCAATAGATAAATTGCTAATATTATTTAAAAACAAAGACATAAACGACAACAAAGAAACCGTGTTGAATTCTTTGCGGTCTTCTTTTTAAAAAGATCAAGGTATGATAAGATTAATTTTATCTACTTGTTTAAATATGTTGTTTTACAACATCTGACATACCTGTCACTATTTTCGGCCTGCTAAGCTACTTAAATTTAATAACTCTGTTTTATAATCATTTTGTAAGTTTTTGTAATATCACAGAGCTTATTTTTCATAATTTCGCACTTTTTTGGATGTTTATTTAATTATCAGCATTTGTATACAGTATTTGATAGTTTGAATATCCTTTAAAATTAATTTACTTGGCATAACTAGATTGTTTTGTAGCAAATTGACAACCTATTATTGAGAAATAAGACTTTCCCGGCATATTTTTGATATAAAGTTTTCGCGGGTTCTCCGCCAGATAATATTTCACTGATGGAAGGTGGGACGCTGGCGTCAGACACTAATCATCTGGGGAAGCATTGTCCCCAGAGTATGGGGAAGTTCTTACAGGTGGTCCCGTATCTCCTTCCAGTTCAGCGGTTGGTTGTCATTGCTGTGAGGTGGCATCATTGGGTGTGTCAATCCCGGAGTGGCTGTGTTCGCTAAGACCTGGGTCATTAGCAATGTTTGCTGTTGTAGCAGCTGGACGTTGACACTGAAGTTGTCGTGGTTCTTGCAGTCCGCCTGGTGACGTAGATGGTGGGTTGCGGACAGCTTCTTCGCCTTTGCGGGTCGCTCTGATCCGGTCGAGCCTGGATGTCGGCCGGGTTTGCTTGATGAGGGCACCAACTCGTTGGTGCATGTCGCCTTCATGTTGGCGTGCAGGTTTCTCTTGGTGGGGCAGCCGCTGTAGCAAGCTGGGTGGGGGCCGGAACAGTTGGAGCAGGTGGGCACTCCGTCTCGTGGGATGCTGCACTCAACGACCTTGTGTTTTCCGGCGCACCTTACACAGTGCTCCTCAGCGGTGCATCTGCAGGCTGAAACGCGTACAGCGGTAGATGCTCCTCGGTGCCTGGGCGGCGCATTTGATGGACAGCCGAGGCTACGATGCCACCGTTGGAAAGTTCGGCAGCTACCACCTCCTCTGGCACATCAGCAGGCAGCCCCTGAACGACGCCGGCAGCAGTACCGTCCTACCCCGCCTAAAGCAGATTACAGAGCCAACCAATCACGGACAAGCAGAATGGAACGGGCCTTGTAGTCAGCCAATTAGAAGACGAGGCAGGCCTGCTACGGATCCGCGACACTTCCAGTGCAGTTCTAGTTGTCACATATGTACAATGGAACTGACGATGGCGGCAGAGCAAGCCGCCAAAAGCTTGTCTTTCGAAAATATTATCTGGCGGAGAACCCGCGAAGACTTTATATCAACCTATTGTTGTTTGCTTTGCCTAGTTTTTCATTGTCGTGGCTGACTGGCATGATGGTGTATGTGTTACGCTTTCGGATGTCATCCATACGATGACATCCAAATGGAGCGATTGTGTATGGCCACCTTTACAAAAATGACCATTTCATCTGGAATTACTTCCACACATGGCAACTCCCTCAGTGTTGACATTTCTTTGCAGAAAACTAACTTCTTACAGCTGTTCACATCATGTTTACAAATTTACAACAATGCCTTCATTTTTTCTATTTTTATCCTGTCCATATCAAATTTTTCCTTCCATACAGCATTGCTATCCATGGAAAATGCATATGTTTCAATGAAGAATAATTGTCAGATATACCCAAAACTTATCATAAACCCGCACTGCCCACTGCTAAAATTCTGATCTTATGCAAAAATAAATCTCTCTTGCAACAATGCACCCTGCAAATAACTAATCCCATTATGTATCTCTGAAAACTAACTGTAGCCCCATATTAATTTTCCAATTCTTTCATGGCCTTGACTTCATTAATAAAATCCTATGCTGTAGACATGACTTTCTACATTTATTCCCCAATTGCACATCACAAAATTCTTCCCCCCCCCTCCCCCTCACACACACACATTTCAGCAAACCACCCAATTTCAAGAACATCATGGTACAGAAGTAGTAACCTTCTAATTATTCAAAACTGTCACAGTGACCATTCCTGTGCTATAGAACTAACTGCAAAACTTGCAGCATGGACCTGGGTATTACTACCTATTTCACTGAGACCACAGAGTATGTTTTTCTTTGATTGGCCACATGCACTATAGCACATCTACTATATAAACTTTCCATCAGTATGAATGGCCACACTTTACACTAACCACCTAGAAAATTTAGAGACAACCCACAATTCGAACAATCTAAACTTTTTTTTTTTTAACTGCTTTACGTCTCTCAACAGCGAGGTTTTTAGAGACTGGAAAGGATGTGGGGAAGGAATTCGGCCATGGCCTTTTTAAGGAAGCATCCCGGCATTTGCCTGGAGTGATTTGGGAAACCATGGAAAACCCAAATCTGGATGCCCGGATGGGGATTCGAACCACCGTCCTCCCGAATGCGAGGCCAGAACGCTATCCGTTACACCACCACGCTCGATCTAAACTGTTAAAAATGTTCTTGGGCCTTCCAACAGAGACACATCAATTTTATATGATATTTCATACGTAAAATTAATGTGCTTCCTAAGAATGTTTTGTACAGTTGTTACTCTTGCAAAGCCTCCTTTCTTTTATAATCCTAAACAACTGTTTTATAAAAAGAACTGCCAGTCTTCCCAAACACTTAACTTCCTCTTCATAGACAGGCCAAAAGTCTGTTCTCACCTCAGCTTTCTGACCCTATCTTCATGGGTCTATCAACATTTCTTCTTCCAGTACAACAGTATTGAAGGGCAAGTTTCAGAAATCTGTCTTTATCCTTTGTTAGGAAAGTGGTCCTTCAAATTCGCATTTTGGGAGGGGGGAGGGGTGGAGGAAGAGGGAGAGGCAATTCTGGCGTTAAAGAAGGAATACGAGGGCTGTATAAAAAGTATCCGACCTTTGGCCAGAAAAAATATTTCGAATACCTGACGGAGTTAGGACCCTAATCCCCTTCAAAGTAGGCCCCTTGTGCTTGCACACACTTAGCCCACCGATCCTTCCACTGCTGGAAAACACCTCTGGAAGTCTTCTTTTGGAATGGTGTTCAGCTCCGTTGTCGCGTTCCGCATTATCTCTTCTCTACTCGCAAAACGGTTTCCTTTCAGTGGCATCTTCAATTTTGGAAACAACCAGAAGTCGCAAGGAGCCAGGTCTGGAGAGTAGGGTGGTTGGCAACAGTTGTAATTCCATGTTTGGCTAAGAAAGTGTTGATCAATTGGGATGAATGTGCAGGGGCGTTGTCATGATGCAAGCGCCAGTTGTTCGCCTTCCACATGTCTGGTCTTTTGCGCCGAACTGCGTCACGGAGTCGCCGGAGAACATCTTGATAGTACTCCTTTGTCACTGTTTGTCCTTCTGGTGCGTATTCGTGATGCACAATTCCTCGGACATTAAAGAAAACAGTCAGCATGACCTTGATTTTGCTTCGCACCTGCCGTGCTTTCTTCGGCCTCGGAGAATCGGAATGCTTCCATTGCGACGACTGTCTTTTTGTTTCTGGGTCGTACCCGTACACCCATGACTCATTTCCAGTTACCACGGTGTTCAGAAATCCAGGATCAGTGTTGGCGGTGTCCAGGAGGTCCTGTGCAACGTCAAAACGGAGGTCTTTTTGTTCCGGCGACAACAACTTGGGTACAAATTTTGTTCAAATCTTCACGCAAAATTGCATGTGCAGAATCTTTACTCACTCCAACCTCTTCTGCTTTTCTCCCGCACTGTCAAACGACGATCTGGCATCACCAAATTTCGCACCATCTCAACATTAGCTGCACTCGGAGCAGTTTGGGGCCTGCCACAACGCTGCTCACTCTCCGCTCATGTGTGGCCATCTTTGAATTGGTTGAACCACTCTTTAATTTGTGTTACACCCATCGCATCTTCTCCAAACACCTGCTGAATCTTACGAATTGTTTGGCTTTGAGAATCACCAAGCTTTTGACAGAATTTGATGCAGTATCTTTTCTCAATTCGTTCAGTCATCTTGCGAGACAATGAAATCCGACGACCACTACGAAGAGCACCTTACTTGATGACCATCAGCCAGCGACTGGCACAAGCGAACGCGGTGAAAACATTCACGCATGCGCAGTAAGGTTACTCCTTCCACCGTGCAATGTGGCGCCGCCTTAGAATCACTACTTTATGCGGGAAAAATTAAGGCCGGACACTTTTTAGACAGGCCTCGTATTCAGCTGTTGCTTGGATTCCTCATTCCTTCTTCAAACTTTCAATTATCTAAGAAATTTCACTTTGAATGATTGTTTTTTGTATTGTATTTATCCAAGTTTCACACCATTCATTGCCATTATTTTATAAAATTTTAGCCTTCTCTTGGACTTTATCTTTCAGCTTTTATCAAATTAATGCAGTTTCTTCTGCCGTCTTCACTATACAAACAGTGCAGGTAATGCTGGAGACTTGTTTTATTGATTGAATGTTAGTTGCTATTTTGGCTCTGAAATGATACTTCATTTGTCATGCAATAACTTTTGTTGTTGTATAAGATAGCTGCAGACTAGAATCTTTATTAATAACATGTAACATATGTATTGATTTTTGGAATCTATCTTCAATTTCCAGTAGGATAAAATGATCATCTTACAAATGTCACATTTATATATTTGTTGTACTGCATATTATTTATATATTTAATGCTATTTATTTTTATTCCTGAATAGACATTTTTCATCCATTTCATAACGGGGTCACGTATTTATATACTAAGGAGTGTTTGTAAGACTACACCTTGTCTCATTCCTTGACTTATTGTTATCTCTTCTGCCAATTCATTTCTTAGATCTAAAACCATTTTGTGCCCTTCATGCATATCTTGGATGAATTGTATTAAATGTTTTGGATATCAATTTTTTGCATCATTTTCTGTAATTGCTTTATCAAACACCTTTTTATAATTAGCAGAAGTGATACAAGTATTTAAGTTAAATTCTCTTCTGTTCACCAGTATCTGAGGCCAAATATGCTATCCATACAAGATGTTCCTTTCCTAAAAACACATCACTCTTCCTTTCACATGCCATGTTCCTATTTTCAAGTTGTCTTTAATTACAAATCATCTTGTCCTTTGATACTGGTTTTATCATTGTCATACAATCATCTATATGTTTTATATGGAAGCCTTCTTCAAACTCCCAACCTGGAAGACCAGGGTCCATTCGTTGGGTTAACATACCTTAGTCAAGGAGATCCAGTTTCAAGGCTCAGATATTCAGCCCAACCCATCCCTATAAATGGATACGATTTGCTGGTTACATTGACAAATGGACTGGCAACTAAAGCATTTTTTGTGTTTTAATCGTTGCATCCCTCTGCACTCAATGACCAGTCATTGATCCCACTTCTTTTCCCAGGCTTGGGACCTGAGCTATGAAATCCGAGTCATTTCTAGTGTTCCCTCCTAGATAATGCAAATCCACAGATGGGAACTAGCTTACCAGCTTATCCTCGACTGAGGCGACCACCTGGTCTCACCAGAAGGTCTACAATATATTATTTATTCACTTTCATATAAGTATAATACAGGGTGACTTGCGGGAACTGGACGAATTTGGATCAGCTGTTGCATTGTTGTTACATGTGATGGTGAGATTGATGTTATGTCATTATTTTAAGTGTGTCCTACCATTTTAATAATAATGGATCAGTGGTCAGTACAGCATAGAGTTTTTGCATACGACACTTTTGTTAAAAATGGTGAATCTATGATCAAAATTCAACGTATCTTTCGACACCACTTTAATATCGGTCGGAATGACACAGTTCCAAGGCGAAACACATTGTTAAGATGGGTTCACGCATTCAGAACAACAGGAACAGTAACAAAGAAAAAGCCACCCAGTCCTGTAAGAACAGTGAGAACGCCCAATAACATCGTTATAGTGAGAACTGCTTTAATCAGGAGTCCGAGTCAATCTGCATGCAGACATGCACCAGAGCTAAAAATGAGCCATGATTCTGTGAGTAAGATTTTAGGATTAGATTTGAAATTTCATCCCTACAAAATACAGGTGGTACAGCAACTCAAAGAGAGGGACAATGAACTAACAGAAGACTTCGCAGTGCGTATGCGAGTGTTGCTTAGTGATAATCCTAATGCAATACTGTTAATGAGCGACAAAGCTCATTTCCACTTAGACGGCTCAGTTAACAAACAAAACTTTCAATATTGGGCAACTGAAAATCCATGCAACATTCATGAAGAACCTCTCCACATTCCAAAGGTAACAGTTTGGTGTGCGGTAGCCCGCTTTGGAATAATTGGGCCATACTTTTTTGAGGAAAATTGCATCACAGTGACAGTAAACTCTGCATGCTATGTTCGCATGTTGTAAACATTTCTCAAACCAGAACTTCGCAGGCGAGGAATAAACAAGAAAAATGTTTACCTCCAACAGGATGAGGCCACAGTGCATACTTCCCGCACACTGATGCAAGTTTTGAAGAAGATGTTCCCTGGCAAGCTAATTTCACATTTTGGTGACATGCCGTGGCTGCCAAGGTCACCGGAATTGTCTCCCTGTGACTATTTATTATGGGGATATTTGAAAGCTCGTGTCTACGCTTTCAAACCACGTACTTTATTAGAGCTGAAAGATGCAATTACAGAAGAGGAGAATTTGATCCAAGGTTTTGATGATTTTCTACAGAAGATGGAAATCTGCATTCAAGTGGATGGCCAGCACAAGCATCTACATCTACATCTACATATATACGTTGCAATTCACAAAATTGTGGGTGGCAGAGGGTGCTCAGCACCAAAGCTAATCTCTTTGCTGTGCATTCCAATCCCTAATGGTACGAGGGAAAAAAGAATTCATATAAGAATCAGTCCGGCACCTTATTTCTCTAATTTTATCTTTCCTGTCCTTCCGACTCAAATAGGTTGGTGGAAGAAGTATTTCACTACACTCATGAGTGAAAGTTGGAGTACGCATGTTTTCCAATAAGTTTAAACGAAACGTGTGTCGTCTATCTACCAGAGACTCCCAACCTAATCTACTAATCAGTTCTGTGACGCTTTCATAAGGACTGTAGCAAGCGGTCACGAATCGAGCGGCTCTTCTCTGTACTTTCTCTATACTTTCGATCAATCCCTTACGAAACGGGTCCCAAATGGCACAACAATAATCCAAATGTGGACGCACAAGAGATTTGTACGCTATCTCCTTTGTTTGTTCATTACAATTTTTCAAGATTCTACCTATGAATCGCAGCCTAGAATTTGCTCTACCTACTAAAGAATTAATGTGTATGTCCCATTTCATGTTCCTTTGTACTGTTACTCCCAAATATTTAATAGAATCGACCATATCAATAACTGTATTGTTTAACTCGTATTTCTGAACAATCGGATTCTTTTTGCTAGTTATGCTCATTGTCTTGCACTTTTTACAGTTTAGAGTAAGTTGCCACTCAGCGCACCAAGCCAAAATAACATCCAGATCGCGCTGAATTTCTAAGCAATCGGCCAAAGTTCTTACTTCCCTATAAATAACCGCATCATCAGCAAACAATCTAAAAAGGCTTTTCACTTTGTCTCCGAGATCGTTTATAAAAATTAAGAAAAGAAGTGGTCCTATTACACTTCCTTGAGGTACACCCGATGTAACATCTAGATTAGAAGAACTTTCTCCTTCAACGACAACATACTGCGACCGACCAGTTAGAAAATCCTTTATCCATTCACAAAGCTGATCCGATATACCGTACGCTCGAAGCTTCGCTAAAAGGCGGTTGTGTGGCACAGAGTCAAAGGCTTTCTGGAAATCTAAAAAAATTGCATCTACTTGTGAACCTGTATCGATAACTTTCATTACGTCGTGTGTAAATAGGGCCAGCTGTGTTTCACATGATCTTTTCTTCCGAAATCCATGTTGATTTGTTGTAAGCAAATTATTATAATCTAGAAAATTCATAATGTTCGAGCATATATTCAAGAAATGGGAACCATGAACACACTTAATGTTTCATACAACATATGTTTTATGAAATGGTACGTTTTCACCATTATATCTACAATAATTAAATAATATTACTAAGTAAATTAACTTTGCACTGCTCATTTGAAAAACATCCGGTTCCCGCAAGTCACCCTGTATTATCACACCCTTATTTTCTCTAAATATTTATTTTTTACTCATCTTATAATCTTATTTTTTTCTTTACCTCCCAATTCAATTGATATTATTTCCTGTAATTATCAGTTATCTACTTAGCCTAACCCTCTTCCCCACCAAACACTGCCACCACCATCCACAACACTGCTATCCCCAGGCTGTCTAACATGGCTATTTGCTTTTCATTCCCATGGCTAGCATCAGTGCGTCAACATCCAATTCCCTTGCCATGTCTACTAAGACGAGAAAGAATTACTACTAAAGTATTCTAATACATGTTCATCTTTTTTATTGTCTGTCATTGCCCTTCTATCTTATTTTACAATAAAATAGTTTTTTTCCACACAAAAGAGTGCATGGTTTCTCTAGATAAAACATGCATTTATGTTAAACTTAATCAGTCAAAGTAAGACACTGGAAAAAAATATAGAAGTGATTGTATGGCTCTTCACACCAGCGACACCAAAAAAATATGACCCGAGCTCTTGCATCCTGAAATTATTCCTGGGAATTTGTTGGCAAACAGATATCTCAAGCTAAAAACTGTCAATCACATCAAAACACACTACCCAAAATCAACCGTAATTCTATTTTTCCTACCCAATTCTCTACTGGTCTGGAATCATTGAACTAGATCCTACAGTAAACCAACTGTAGCTAACCATGCCAGCTCTCATAACTATCACGACTTCAACAATTGTTTCATAGTCAGAGCCATCCCCACCCCCCCTCCAGAAGTGTGAATTAACCTACTTACACATTTTGGCTAATGTCTTTGCCACAATCTCAGATAATATTCACCCTCCTAGCCTTGAAAATAAAGATATTTCAAAACTTAGTTTCGAAGTTTTGTTATTTATTTAACTTTTACCTTCTTAAAAATAGTTTTTCACCTTTTTTTACATGCCCCTTTTTGTTTTATTGAAATTAATTCTTTTCCATGATTAACATTTCCATTGATGTCCCACCACTTCCACACCGATTGTGTGGTCAATACCATCATCCACGAGGCCTTGTTGTCATTGGGTGCCCCTGTAGCTCAGTATCACGTTTCTATTTTCTTGAAGGAAATAGCCTGAGATAGTGTGTTTGTGGAATATTACTTTTTTTTGCTGGTGCACTCCTATCTTCAACTTTAGGGAATGGTCCATATATTATATTTTGATATATAAATTCATTATTTCATTAGTAGCTTAAAAATTACATAATATTTTACTTACTACTTCTGAAAAAAGAAAGAATATACAAAAATACAATCATGCTGTAGTAGGAATATACATATTTCTAGCCACCATGTTCAAGGTTATTGGAGGATACAATTTAATTTTCCATTACTTTTTAATCCTGATTTGTTTTTTTATACTTCTTTTAATGGAAGGATAAAACTTTAAATGTGTTTCCTCATGTGCTATATCCTGATGTTTAGTTCTGAAAGGGGGAAAATCATCTGTTGGCAATTGACACCATACACAATAAAATTTATGAATCTTTAGTGATCACTATCTATAATTTTGTACAAAGGATTAATAAATTGCTTTTCTGCCTTAGTATTACCTTCATTTAAGTAGAAAATACAAAAAAAGTTTGACTATTTCTGAAATTAATAATTTTATATTTTTTAGGACCTGAACAGTTATTTAATTAAATAAGAAAAATTTGCTACTATTTATTCAGGTTATGAACGAGATATGGTACAATATCTCATTCAACCCCATTGCTCTTTAGCATAAGCTAAAGAGCGAAACTACACAAAACCTCTTTGGTTTAGAAGGCAAGGTATTTTAAGTTCACTGTACCCCGCCCCAAATACTTTCATTAGTATTTCCCAGGTCTCAAATGTTAACATGTATATTATACACGATCACAAGTCCATCGGCCTGTGCTTATTGTTGAATACAACTATCATTTCTTTATTCCTTTAGTATTGATAAGCCTATTTTTAAATCATTTTTGGTGGTTACTTTTAACCATCTTTAATAGTGCATTTAATAAATGATATAGGTCCACTTGCATGGCTTCAGACTTCCAACAATTAACCCATCATCAGACTTAAATGTCACCCAAGAAAATTTCAGATGTTATGCTTAATAGCAAACAACAGGTTTCAATACATTCAGCTATAATAAATAAGATTAGATTGCACTTTTACTTCATACTGAATTTCTTAATGCATCTACCGTTTCATTAAAACTTCAGAACCAAGGCTAGCATCAAGAACCATATCGGTTTTACCTATCTTATATAACACTTTTTTACTGTCTCATGAAGCCCCATTCCATTTGCAACATCCCTGTGATGTTCCATTAACAGGGTTTCACTAGTCACCAGTGCCAGATCTAGTGGGGACACTTTCCCCAGGTGGCAACTTCACTGGGCAGCAAAAGCACAAAATCTTGTCTGAAGGGACAGCATAATTATGTCTGAAGAGATGGTGATACTTTTTAGCTCTATTACTGCTCTGGGAGGCAACCTTTGAAGAAAAAAAAAGGGAAAGGGGGGGGGCGGCAATCTCAGGTTTTTGCTGCGGCTGAGAAAATTCAATGATCTGTCATTGAATCACACTGCTGTTTCATAATTTATCTGTTATAAAAAAAAAAAAAGCACAAAAATCCTATTGTTCAACAGATTTATTTTGAAAGCTTCTTGGAGTGAAGACAGAGGAATACAATGTAACTTTCTAACAACAGATTGCCAAGTATATAAAAAAAGTGACAGTTTTTCCACATAACAAACTGAGACAGATAAAAACTAATTAAAAATTTCCCTCACATAAGTAGTAGTAGTAATAATAATAAAGCAATTATTTGAATAACCATATTTTATCTTTCAGCAGCCCATGTAATCAGCAGTTAATGAACATAATTTTTAATACTGTGTATTATCGCTATAAAAGTTTTCTATCACAGAATGCTTTAAAGTGGGACTGAATGATACTACCTCAACATGCACCATTAGGACATACTTGAAATGAAATACAAAAAATATATTTTAGGAAAACATCCTGCATTTCACACACAAGTTTTAAAAATATATTCCTTTTATTCTTTTCATAAAATATAGCTATTTGAAAGAAGTCTATTCCTCAGATATACAAATCAAACATTTCCAATACTTTACACTTCATAAATCTATAGATCTTCTGTTTCAGTAGGCAGCAAAAGTAGATCATTAATCACAGATGGGAATCATCATTCTAGTCTTCTATAGCTTATCATGTACATAAAATTTTATTCAGTTGTTTTATAAAGAATTAGTTATGAACTGTTTCTATGAAAGTAGAAATGTGTAAGAGTACAGCTTTTAGTCTTCTATATATTACTATTGTAATATCTAGCAATAATTTGTTTCAAGTAACATCACTTTCAAAACATTTTTTTTCCAAACTGCATTGTATAAAACATCAATTTAATATTGCAAAAAATTCTACTGAAGAGATTTTTTTCTCGATTATTTGAAAGACCAGAACTATTAATTTTATTTTCGCTATGTTCTACATTAATTTTTCAAATTTTGCAGGAATACAGCATGAAGTATGCCAAAAACTGTTTTTCATTTCATGCACTAAATACTATTCCTATATCTCCTTCAGTGATCAGTAGATTAATAAATAAACCTATAAAATCACGGTATGATGAACTTTGAATTGTAATGTAAAATTAATTATTGAAATGTGTTAGTACAGAGTGTGTTTGATTTTAAGTAATTAACAATATCTGTAATATCTACTTAAACAGAAAGATGTTCAAGTGGTCCCTACACATTTACACAGCAGCTTCATAATTTCTCCTCTTCCTTTCAATCTTATAACAAATGTAACAGAAATTATTGACAATAAGCTGCTGTGATGTATACAGTTCTCACAATCACAATTTATCACCATGTATGAAAGGCTGCAGCTAAATTTATCTGTGGTTTAAGATAATTTTAGCAACTAGAACTTTTTCACTAGATACAAAATTAATGGTGTAAACTATGTACCACAAACATTTTTAAAGTCGTACTGCTATTTTTCCAACAATGGTTAATACTCTTGCTATACAGACATAACTAACTGAGCACCAACTTATACATCCAGGTACTTCACCCATTGTCATTTGAAACTACTATCGATTTCATTCAGTTTTAATAGGTAAGTTGTATAAAATTTAGTGGATTGTAGAAAATATCGGAGGTTGCTTTAAACACAACAGAAAAAGGAGTATAGTGGAATGTTTCTTAATTACACAAAATTTAAAAACTTTCAGTGGTATTTCTTGTAATTCAGCCACATCTAAACAACCATCCATTATTTTAATAGGGTATCAAAAATGATGTCTTAACTAACACTAAATTAACAGCAAATTTATTGTTTATAACTCCAAGCAGTGTCAAATGTACTTACTGAACTTACTCAACAAAAACAAATTTAGCGTACATTTTCCGTAAAATACACACCTTTAATATTTTAAGTACTTTTGTTAAATAAATAAGAACCAGAAGCAAATTTGTAACATAAAAAAAAGAGAAAAAAAAAAATACTGGGATCACCATACATACAAGCATACTATGTAAATTACTATCACTGGAGTAGCAATAAAACAAAACAAAATAAAAAAATATCGAACAGCATTTACAAAACATTATTGCTTCATTTTTAATTCTTAAGAATAAAATCATTAAATTATAATCCATACTTAAGTATTTATCTCACACAAAGTAACAGCATGGTTTAACAAGGTTGACAAAGGAAAAAAAAATACATTAAAATATTGTTTATGAATATCAGTCTGCTTCTAGTATACTGATTCTGTTAGTTGACATGATTGTTACACATATCAATGTCAGAACATCTCTCATAGAAGGCACTTAGAAAGAAAGGAAACCACATTTTTTAATGTATTCTGGTTTAAGTACAGGACATGTGCTTAAAAAATAAAATAAAGCTTGGCACTCAGAACTCCCAAGTTTCACCTACTTTTCATGGATCATTTGTGATTTATTGCTCTAATTCCTACGTTCTTATTTTCCACACTGCAATGCCTTTGAGACCGCATTTGTCAATCAATCTTGGTTCTTAGAAGAACTCGGGAACGGGAGAAAGAAAGAGGAAAGAATTGCATAGCTTGATAAAACAAACTGGATAATTATCCAGGCAGTGGTGCTTCAGTGTAGAAATCTGGTTCATCTTCTTTATCACCATCTGCCTCCTCACCATCGAGCTGAAATATTAGTCTGACATTAATACCAATAACAGCTACTGCTAATTGACAAA
Source organism: Vandiemenella viatica (assembly GCA_031002005.1). Lineage (NCBI taxonomy): Eukaryota > Metazoa > Arthropoda > Insecta > Orthoptera > Morabidae > Vandiemenella > Vandiemenella viatica. The sequence continues at coordinate 126,760,814 of JARYHS010011408.1, read as the reverse complement.
ATAAACAAAAGCTTTATAATTTCATGGCAACTTAAAAAAAAAAGTACCACAAAAACAAATATACTACACGTGAAACTCCTTTTCATTATTAAAACAATTTTTAGTAGAATTCTTCATTAAAAAAAAAGTTAAATAAAAACCCAGAAACAACTGAAATAACTGAAATAACAAAGTAGTTCAAATATGCTGAATATATCCATTGATTTCTACTACATGTTCTAAGTTAATACAAATATAACTCACAGACTATACAGATTCATTTATTTGAAGCAGATATCGACTGGGTCAGTAACATAAATAAAATCAATGTCACTGGCACTTTGTAAAAATTTTCAGCTTTACAAAATAGGCCAGATTTTTTAAAAAAAAAAAACAATGGTGCATGAGTAATATATACACCAGTGGAAATTAAAATTGCAACACCCAGACTGGAGAGGTAGAATTTTGGGAAACTTTGTAGATTTATCCAGGGTCATACTGAGAAAAAAATGATAAATTGAAATGGATCAGGCTACATTTATTACCCATAGATACAGTTGTCAGTAAGAAGTGCACCCATCTTGAGCACCAACACATTTGTGGATCCTTGTTGGCATTGAATCAGTAAATGTTTGGATGTCTTCTTGGGGCATGTCTCTCTACATCTGCATGTGCAGTCAGTTGTTGCACAGTTTGTGCTGGGTGACCATGTGATCTAATGTGTTTAGTCCTGGCATCCCAGAAATGCTCTGTTTGGGACAAATCTGGCGGACTGTGCAGTCCAAATTGTGATCATAACCCCTTGCAAGGCCTGTGTTGTGATGGCCATAGTATGAGGACGGACATTATTCTCTTGGTAGAACCGATTTGGAAGGTTGACATGAAGGGTATCACAATAGGGTGCAACACCCCATCCACATTGTGCCTTCAACAACAATCAACTCAGTCCTGTTGTCGATACTGATTGCCAACAAACTGCAAACTGCGACACTAGTGGCTGGACCTGCGTGATGTGGGGTGACAGCAGGGTAAGCCATTTCTTCACTATTCCTGCATACATGTTGTCGATTATCACTTTGCCACAGACAGTATTGAGACTCGTCTCTAAAGACAAATGTACACCAGTCACATGTTCATTTGAGTTTTGCATTATATCAGGTTAGACAATGTTGGCAATGAAATTAGGTTAATGGAACATATTGTATATGATTCAGAGAGTAACCCAGCTTCAAGCAATTGGTTTACAATCATCCAGATGGTGACACTCTGTAACCACTGCTTGGATTTGACCTGCAGTCACCATTCTGGCAACAGCCATCCACACAATTTGGCAATCTTCACCTGCTGTTGTTCTCTGTATAGACCTGCACTTGTTCTAGGAGTACTAGAGCCTTCTTACATCCACTGTGTAACAAGTCTGTTTACTGACATTGCACTATGGCCAATCCTCAGGATATTTCATGATAGGATACACCCATTTAAACATGCCAATTCTACGACATCTCTCACAGTTATACATTTTGGTGCAGAGGGTCATCACTCTGTCTTGGCATACTTGGTCAGCAAGAAGTTGTTGACAAAAAAGTGTCATGTTACACCACAATGTTCACCACTTATACACTAAAAAATAGCAATTTTGCATTATAGATAGCTCCATAATTCTCATACTATTCCATGTAAAACTTTCAATTTTTAATCATTTAATACTCTTCATATGGGGATACTTTGAGCCAAATTTCAATCATTTGCCACATATATATGTAAAAATCGATTAAACATTCCATTTTTTTTTAGTATGCTATGTTAATGACATATTACTCAAGGAGTAAAAAGATGAACCACATTCTAACTGCATTTGGATTATTGAAACAAAGATCCTATTTTCTGGTTTCCAAAAAACCACATACCTGTCACCATGAACAGTAATAAATACATATAAGGGAGATGAAAATAATTTTAAAATGCAGATACTGTAAGAAAAATAAAAAGGATTTACAGGTATGTAGCACAATAAATTAGCTTGTTCAAGCAAATTGACAATATTTTTTCCTCTTCATACTCAATTCCATTTATTAGTTTATAGTGTACATACTGTCAAAGAACCATAGTAATTTATCTTAAGCCAGTGTAACCACATCATATAGTTAACACGGACCTAAAATTTCAATAATCTTTGTGAAATTAAGCTTAGCAACTATTTAACTATTTCTCAAGTTTTCAGTATATAGTTTAAATTAAACATTTGGATCAGAGAATAACCACTGCTTTCAATGTACACACATGAAGCAACGAAATATTTGGGTTTACATCCCTTCTTCAACAACAGAATGAGGTAACTGCATGCCGGCGGTTAGCAGCGAAATGGAGTCGCAGAACATTGTGTTAGGCACTAAGCGTATACTGGGGCGTACCAACACTTGCCTAAACTGTGAACAATTAAGTTCATGACCTGTGTAGCCTTTTGGTACCCTAAAATTAAATAATGCAGTCACAACGCGTTTGTATTACACACCCCAAATGCGAAGGGTCCGATAATAAGCTCACTCGACACCATTTTAGGATTATCAAATACTTATATTCTTGAACAGTTCACTCTTTTTGTCGGTACCAGAATTGTGAAGCATCAGACAACAGTTCCTTAAAAGATTGACAGGCTAAGCAAATCATGCGAGAATATAAACACTCACAAAGTCCCCCTAACTAAGTGAGATAACAATTACAGCATGTTACGATGTGCCGTGCCAACGACCTGCATGGAGCAGTTCACTCCACGAACCGATGCGAAGAAAACAGTTTGAAATCTAGTGGAAGACTGGGCATTTTCAAGATGCCTGCAGGGACTTATCAACTTTTCACTTTCTATGACGTCAGCAAGAACTTTTGAAAATTAGTATCTCCCAAAGTACTAAGTGGTTTAACTTGCAATTAATACATGGACTTCCTGATATCGTATTCTATCTATCTCAATTTAATTCAACCTTCCAAAGGGTTTCTATAAAATTAACCTTGGAGCCTCTTACGTCATCAGCTTGCCATGATTTGCCTCACTTCCTCAACAATTAACCACAATCTATCTTCAAAATCTTAATTATCTTTCCAATGCTTAAACTTTTTGCAGAAACCAAGGTATATTTTTAATCGCCTAAATTTAAGCTATCTGCCAATATAATTTTAATAATTTTATCTCTTTTAGTTAAAATCTTTATTTTTTCTCTTAATTAGAAGTGGTAATTTGGTCTAATTAGTTAAATTTTAGTTTCAAAATATGTTAGACAGTGCTGGTGATAAAACATCAGCTGTCACTTTACTCGATTCAAAGTTATTTGAAATCTTAAATTCTAGTTATCCTAACCGTGTGGGTTAAAACAAACAAACTAAATTATCTCTTATATCAAATTTTTCTGGACATAATGAATACACTTAAAAATGATTCTTATGGTGAGCTTTAGTCATGAAAATGAATGCTAGAAAATCTGTTTAAGCTGAAAACCACTTTACGTGAAATTTTTATCTACTACATAAGCAACTTCAAAATCGAACTATGGAGTATATTATTACTGGGGATAGCTAGTGGAAATGCTTTTGGTCAGCTAATAGGTACCTTACAATTGGTCAACAGAATCCCCCTTCAGCAGTTGCTCCCCATGGGTCCTGATTATGAAAATGTCATCTATGAATCTGAGCCATAGGATTGGTTTCCGTTGGTCCAGAAAAAACTGTTGCAGATGGCCAACAAAGAGTTTTTTCATATGAATCGGCCATATGGGTGTCCATAGCAGTGCCACAAATATGATAAATTTATCTCCTTTTAGGGCAAAATTTTCGAAGTATCAGGTGGGCCAAGAAGGGTGTTCTAGGGAGGCTATTGGGAGGGTCCTGTACTAGAAAATGTTTGTGTTTGAAGTGGCTGACAGTGGGTTGTAAGCATTGGTCCATTAAGTCAGAGACAGATTTGGTTGGTGTACCATAGGCACCAACTATGGGGAATCCTTGGTTACCACGGTTTTGGACACTGGTAAACAGGTATAGAGTAGGGTTTCAAAGCTTTCTTGGGGTGATGAGTGAGATAGACTGAGGGTTGAGACCTTGGAGGTGTCCATTTAACTCTATAAAATCCTCTATTCTCTTGGTGTAGGGTCACAGCTGAGGGGACTGGTAGGCGTTTAGAATCAGGCAACTAGTGAAGGGTATCAATGACGTGGTCACAGCAATTCATGAACATTGTCATTGAGCCCTTATCTGCCAAGAGGATGATCAGGTTTGTATTTAAGGAAAGCTCTCGGATAGCATTCCTCATCTTTTTCTCTTTTGAGAGAAAAATTTACCATCAGACTTGTGGCACTGTTATGGACACCCATATGGGTGTCCATAACAGTGCTCTCTTTATGTAAAACTCTTCCTAGGCTGTCCGGAACAGTATTTTCTGGACTAGGTCCAATGGAAACCAATCCTGCGGCTCAGATTCATAGATGAAATTTTCACAATTTGGACCCATGTGGAAAACCACTATGATACAGCAGTTTCCTCCTAAGTAGACTTCATGTGTTGGATTTTTTGGCCCAGGTGGTAGTCAAGCTAAGAAGCTAGTATAGATTGATAAATGTGAGAGCCCCATAAAGAAAGAATTTGGTAATGCAAATTATAAACAGAAAATCTAATAGGCCAAGAGATACCATGTGATGAAAAGAGTTTTTGTGACTGGCTGGAGAGGATGAAAGTGGAAGGCAGTCATGTTGGGTAGGGAATTATTTTCCAAGATGTCATACAGCTGAGGAGTGTTTTATACCAATTATAGTGGCTGGAATAAGCATTATGCAAGTTTTGGACTTGGTGTTGTGTAATTAGGATGTGCTTTATGCAGAGATAAACTGTAGGTTTGGCAGGAACTTTTTGCGAGTTAAGTAGGCAAGAGTTATGACTGATGTGTGTAAATGAATTACTGGTGCAGAGCTCCAGATTTTAACCTGTGATCATATTTTTTGGGGTCTGATATACCTTTAAAAGAAATTTAGTGGTTGGTACCAGAGTAAGAACTTTATAATTTCTAATAAACTGTATGTTCCTCATATTTGAAGTGTTTTCCAATTACTGCCAAACAATCCTAATTCATAACCACACGTCTTAAGTGGAACTTTCATTCTTCCTAAAAATGGGAATGGCTGTATAACTTAAACAACTTTCAAACCTGCAAACCATTTATCTAATCTACAGTCAGGTACAAACCCAGTTAAACCCCATGGTTAGAGTCCATATTTGTTGAGAACTCCATTAGTGTGCTACTGGCCTGTTATCAACTGCACTCAAGACTACCAAGTGGTACACTTATAGATCAACATTTAGCCATTTTCATAATGGATGCCGGCTGATTTCAACTACATTGTTGCACTACCTTTTCAGTTTGCTAAACATTCTCAATACCTTTAACACTCAGAACTTCACATGCCACTTGCCTCGATGTCAATTTGTCCCTCTCTAATTGTCATCTCAGCTTATATGTCAACTCCAAACCTACCAACCTATTACAGTACCTTCATTTTGACAGCTGCCATCTTTATCACACTAAATGCTCCATACTCTACAGCCTTGGCATTCATGGGAGGTATATATGCTCTATCCAGCAGGCCATAACACTGTGTTCCTACAATAACTGACAAGCTCTGATATCCTGCAATTACCATCCAAATTTAATTCAAAAACAACTTTTGCGTGCCACATCGTAACACATTCACTACCACTCCAAAGTCTAAAAAAACAACCACAGTCCAGTCCTGGTCACCTTGTACTTTCCAGGCCTGGAGTAAATTACCCAAGTCCTCCTGCATGAGTCCTTTGAGCCTACCTGCAAATGAGATCCCTCCTCCTCCAAAATCTCCTTGGCCCTCCCAGAACATGTTTCCTTTTAACCTTGGGAAGATGCTAGTCCACAAACATGAGCTTCCCCGTCCTCCAACACAGCCCCTAGGCTCTTTTCCATGAAACAAATCTCCCTGCACACTGTGCCTCCATCACCTTCACCAATCCAGTGACAGGTAAAACATTCCCCATCACAGGACATACCACCTGTGAAACCTCTCATGTTATATATCAACTAACCTGCAACCATTGCCCAGCCACATGCATAGATCTAACCATGAATTAACTCACCATCATAATGAGTGGCCACAGACTTTTACCATGCAGTATCTCTTCATGCCACCACTTATAAGACCAAGAATTTCAATTCTTGCAAACAGAAGCAGCATCTCTGATCTCAGGAGGTGGTAACTGGCCTAACAAACTGGGTACCAGGCAGCCACCAGGCCTTAAGATAACACTAAGCAATCCTTCCTTCTTTTCCACTCATTCCCCACCCCCTTCATCTCTTTTTACACGAACCAGCTGATTTTTAAGCAATGTGTAATATCTTTGAGTTTTTACTTAAGTTTGCTTTATAAATTATTTTTGTAGAAAAATTAAACTGGAATATATTTTCTGACGACTCCTCCCGCCTGCATGCGAATTTTTCATGCCATATATTTGCACTTTTACGCTGCTTTGATTTATGCCTTTCCACTAACATCCATACTTCTCAGCATGTTGATTTTCCCTCATAACGAGCCACTGTCTAATGATCTGCATCTCCAGTTAGCTGCTAGCCACTATAATGCACCTATCTTATCTACTGCCGATATAAACTAAAATCCCAATGCAACAATGTGTGCAAGTATCGATACGAGTTTCAATACTGTTGCAGCCTTCAACTTTGGTAAGCTGTGGTTATTCTCCTGTTCAAATGTTTAATTTATCCTGCTTTAGCAATCCAGTATAATTTAGATCAGACGAGTTGAGCTGCTGTCAGAATTTGATTTGAGTTTAATTGTGATTTTTTTCTATAGTTTCCATTATGTTTAAGGTGGCGGGATATTGCAGAGTTTCTATTGGCTAGTGTAAGAACCATAATTTATGTAAGAACGAAGACTTTCCCGGCGTATGACTGCAATGTAGTCTTCACGGGTGTACCGCCGGATAGTGTTGTGGAAACACAATATTTCGACGGCTGGCTCTGCCGTCTTCTTCAGGTGATGAGACATGTGTAATGGTCGGCTGACCCACAGGTACTGTGGGTCAGCCGACCATTACACATGTCTCATCACCTGAAGAAGACGGCACAGCCAGCCGTCGAAATATTGTGTTTCCACAACACTATCCGGCGGTACACCCGTGAAGACTACATTGCAACCATAATTTACAATCTTGTACTTCTGACACTACATGTGGTTTCAGTTTATGTAATTTAATTAATTTAACATCATTAGTGGGGTAGTAGAGTGTTTCTTAGTTAATTTTCTATTATATTAATATATTTCATAAGTGCTTGTTTTTCAGATTGGTTATTTGGTTCAAGGAACCATCAGTAGGTGGCTTAGTTTTAGTGACAACTGTGTGTGGCTTGAAGTAGTAAGATGTGAGGAGGAATGCTAAACTGCATAACAAGAATATGACTGCCAGTGACTATACTGACTATGAAGTCTCAATTATATCAACACAAATTTGACATATCAGTTGCACTACATAAAAAACAAACACTGCAAGGAAAATCTTTCTGCTATTATAATGAGAAAAAGTAAATAGCAAATGACATTCAGATATATTATTAATTCAATGTCATAATTATTATTAGGATAATTTATAACTTTCTGGATTAGACATATAGGAAAATCATTTTAAATTAAGAAAAATACTTACTGCTCTTAACTCTGCTGGTGAAAAAAGAAACCTTAGCTGAGCTCTTAAAGGAACCATTAAAATAAGTATAAAAGGAAATGCAAGTGAAGCTTCAGTGGATTTTACAACCCATAACACAGCTAGACAAAGCAGCTGAATGGTTGTGAAGAGGTGCATTTTCATAGTTCGAACCTGAAAATATAAACACAGCTTTAGAACAACAAGGAGGCACAGCATCATCATAGAATTCGTATAGAACATTTATGAGGAATAAAATCTTGTGCACATATATAAAAAAAGAGGACATAATACATACCCTTCGAACATATGCCATTTGTGGATGATGTTTAACAGGCATCAAAAACAATTTCAAGCGTTCAAAAAACTGAATGCCATTTGTTGAAGATATTCCCATATACAAAAATACACCAAAAAGTACAGATACTGGTACTAATCTCAAAAGAGGTGCCATGAGGACTGATATTCCAACCATTAGTGCAACTAGAAATGCACTAAGTCGCTGTTCTGGAAAAAGTGGAAAAATAAATTAAGCAAACTAATGGTGCCTAATTAATACTAGATTCAGTGAAAATGTAACTCTTTAGACTTTTTACGTAATTATTGTAGGCCATTTTGGCAGATTTTTGTTAAAAAATTAAGGACATACTGGTAAGTTCCCAAACACTGAATATGTTATCGTTCTTCGAAGGATGTGTTCACAAAGCATTTAATTTCCACAATACCTTTAACTTCAATAATATGAGGTTTGTCACCAGGTGCATGGGTTCTTGACATAATTGTTACAGCTGACACATGTGCTATTGATCGCACAGTTGCAGCACACATCCATGGTGCACCTAACAAACCACATCCAGTATTGATAATGCATATGAGCACAATGTCCAGATGAAAGCCAGATCCTTTTTTCAGCTTACGATCCTTCTTATCTATTATCAATCTGAAATAAATACTTTTGTTAGATTTAGTTATATCTTTAAGAACTGCAAGAGCTTTTTTGTTTACATTGTGTACAGATTATCATACAATGCGTATTACTACCATCTCCAAAAGTCAAACCCCTCCTCCACATGGTGGGAGATGGGCAACGGCATAAAGTAGGGGATTGCCTGTGGGGTTGAGGTACAGTGGGGACCTAGTGTGCCCCGGGACTGATACGGTAGCTGTGAAGGCCCTACATGAACCCTAAAAAATGGCGGCCCACGGCACTCTGGTAAAGCTACGACTGGCCTAGCAGACCGGTAGTGGACAGAGCCTGCTTGAAAAACAAAAACAAGCCTCAGAAAGGATGGAGCAATGGACAGAAGACATGGCTATTGAAACAGTTAAAGATTAGAATCCTTGAATATACGGACATTAATTGGGAAAGTGTAGGAAATTGTGGACATGTGGGAGAGAATGAACTTCGATATTTTGGGGTTGGGTGAGACAAAGTGGAAAAGAAAGGGTAGAAGAGAACTGAGAAATGGTCTCCAACTGTATTGGAATGGAAATGAGGAAGGGAGAAAAAATGGAGTAGGGGTAGTTGTGAGAGAGGGGCTGAAAGAGGAAGTGGAAGAGATTAGTGACAGAACGATATAGATTAAGATAGCGGCCAAAGGAAGAAGACTGGAAGTACTTCAAGTATACGTCCCACAAGTAGGCTGTCCAATGCAAGATGAGGAGGAGTTTGAGCAGGAGTTGCAGAGACAGTTAAATGGGCAAAATATTATAATTATGGGAGACCTGAATGCTCAAGTAGGCACAGAAAGGAAGGGGTATGAGGAAGTAATATGGACCGGAGGACAGGGTGGCAGAAATGAAGAAGGGGAAAGGCTGCTGGATTTCTGCAAATGAAATGGATTGAAAATAGGAAATTCTCGATACAAAAATCAAGAGAGCCACAAGGTAACCTGGTATAGTTGTGATTGGCACGGGAAGTTAATTGTGGACTGCTATATATTTAATTGTGAATTGAAGAAGAGTATGGCAAATGTGAAGGTAATACAATCAGAGACATTGGATAGAGATCATTGAATATTGGTAATGGAACTAAGGATTGTGCCAGAGAGGAGAAAATCAGGAAGACGGGATAGGAGATTAAAGGTATGGAAATTGAAAGAGAAGAGTAATGAAGAGGAATACCAGAGAATAGTAAGGAGGGTGTAAGCTACCTTACTCTCTATTGTATATCCAGTCAAAATCCAGCAAAGTTTGAGGTTAACATTCAGTACAAGATACCATAGTTGAAATCGAAATAACAACACTTTAGGTTCATAAAAGTAGATAAACAACACATAACAAACATAAATAAGAAGTTTCTAATAAAATATAAACCATAAACTTACCTAAATGAGCGTAATCCATAATAATCCTGAAGTAAAGTAAACAGATCTGGTTACACAACCACAACACTAATATTCTGCTAAATTAAACACTGCAAAGCACTCTAATAATTATAATGTCACCATTTGATATTAAATTCACTAATAACTCGCAGTTCCAGACCAATTTAAAGCAGTAAATATTATTTTTAAAGCATCTCCACATGGAGAGAATTTCAATAATTAATTTCAGCACATCTAAACAGTTTCAGAGCTTTAAAAGTAAATGTAACTAAGCAAAATAACCGGCCAGTCAATATTCTTTAAGTTTCCAATAGTTATCAACTAATAAAAAGAAGATATAAATAAATAAAAGTCCACTTTGTGATGGCGTCATAGCAACGAACTTGTAAAATTGAATTACTCTCCGACTAACATATTTCATGAACAAAAAACTTTTCTAAAGTACTTAAATTAAATAAAGGTTCGATTTAAATTTAGTTTCAGGCCACAACAGGCATTAAATAAAAAGTGAATTATTTGGTTGCACCATCTACGAAACCAGTAAAATTTAGAAATTCTATAACTTCTGATAGCCTTAACGGATTTAAAAGATTTTTACACCACTAAACTCAGCAAAGGCTGGGGAACACTTTAAAATCTCAATTTAACATTATTTTCAAAGTTTTGCAAATCCATATTTCGCATGTGACGTATGATGACGTATCGCAATACTCGAAACAAATGTGCTTTTAAATTAACCAACTTTCAAAATTCATTTTCACCGGTCTGGAAGCTCTAAAAACAAAACCAATCACATCACTACACTTGTCTCATTACGCTCTTCATCTTGGGATTTTTTGGTAGCACTCAGTTGAGGGAAACTTTTTCTAGATAGACTATTGTCTAGGTCAGTAGGCCATTTTGATAAAAGTTAGCCGCATCAGCCTCCTCGTGCAGAGTATAGGAACGGCTTGAGGAGTCCACACGCATCTCGTGTGTTCGTAGGTTTGAGAAAGCCCGGCTCGCGGTGGCTTATGGGTAGGCAGGACTTCGGGAAGCATGGTTGACCGACGCCATTACAAAAACAGGCGGGGCAACATCTAAAAACTTTCTGACATGTGTTCAGCTTAACTTTCGATTTCATTCAGGGTGGTTCGGTCTGTTCTGTTTCATGACTTGTGATCTTCGGCAAATGATTTTCTCCGATTGCCATTGCTAACTGTGACTTTTGTAACTTCTGTGAAAATTTTTAAGAATATATGCTTCAGTGATCCGGATTCAGACTTTTTCTACTTTAGTACCTTTCTTACAGGAGGTTAATCTGTAAGTGGTGGCCGCATTAATTATTACAGTTAGCATTCTACAAGGTTTTACACGGTTATAGAACTTTTTCCGAACTTTGACAACTTTTTGGATGACTTCAAGTTTAGGTGTACAAGCCGATACCGACCCCGGTATACGGTTTCGACCCTAACAAGGGGATACCCACAGTGGAAATGGGTACAGTGGAAGAGGAGAGCGAATATTTTAAAACAACATTAGTTCAAGCAGCAGAAACAGTGTGTGGAAAGACTGGTAACACCAAAAAGTGGAAAGAAACAGCATTTTGGAATGATAAACAAGCAGTGGAACTAAAAAATAGGGCGTTTAGGAAATAGTTCAAGCAGAGGACACAGGAGACAAGAGCGAAGAAAAAAGAGGCGGCCAAAAAAATAGTAACGGAGGAAAGGAGGAAGTGGCTGGAGAAATGGACCAACATGATGAAATAAGATAGCAAAGGAAATAAGAAATAATTATATGTAATGGTAAAAAGGAAGAGGAGGGAGTGGATAGAAAATGTTAACATGTTGGATAAGGATGGAAAGGAAATAAACAGCTCGGAAAGACTAAAAAGGGTGTGGAAGGAGCATTTTGAAGCCTTACTCAACCAAGATTGGTCACAGGATGATACAGTTGTTCAGGAGAAGCAGGAAAATAACAGCCACATAGGAGAGAAAGAGAAGGATTTAACTTGGGAAGAAGTGTAAATAGCTCTGGGTAAGATGAAGGGTGGAAAGGCACCAGGCATTGATGAAGTGAGCGTGGAAATGATAAGGGCACCAGAGGTAGTAGGAAAGCAGTGGCTATACTGTGTGATGAGAAAGGTATGGATCCTTTTTTTTTTTTTTTTTTTTTTTTTTTTTTTTTTTTACTTACTTATTGCTTAATGCCTCGTTGACGACTAAGATCATCAGAGGCGGGATAGGACTGGGGAAAACAAACATGAAGGAATTCGGCCATGGCCTTTTTGAAGAAAGCATCCCGGCATTTGCCTGGAATGATTTGGGGAAACCATGGAAAACCCAAATCTGGATGCCCGGATGGGGATTCGAACATGTGTCCTCCTGGATGCGAGGCCAGAACGTTGACCATTCACCCACCACGCTCAGTAAAGGTATGGAATCAGGGCGCAACTCCTGAAGACTGGAAAAATGAATTATTATACCTAATTAAAAAGGGAGCAGGAGGGGGTTTAAAAACTATAGAGGAATTACGCTGATGTGCTACTGTGCCAAAGTGTATGAGAAGATCACTGAAAAAAGGATACGTGACATGGTGGAAAAAGGGCTAAGGGAAGAGCAGTATGGCTTCAGATCAGGGAGATTGATGGTAGACCTGATATTTGCTATGAGACAGCTGCAGGAAAAACATTATGACTATGGAAAGGATCTACTATTGGTATTTCTCGATATTGAGAAAGCATGATTATGCACACAGGAGTAAGGTACGGAAGGCCTTGGAGAACAGAGGAGTTCTCAAAGAAACCATCAGGAGAGTGACAAAACTGTACCAAGGAAGTGTGAGCTATGTGAAAAGAGGGGAAGGAGGAACAGATTGGCTGATACAAATGAATGGAATAAATCAAGAAAATGCTCTAACACCACTACTCTTTATTGTAATCATGGATGATATAATGCAGAAGGTGGCAGTGAGGATGGGAGAGGAAAACTTGAGGGTGATGGCTTTTGCAGATGATCTGAGGAGGTGATGAAGAGAAAGTGGAGTGGCAGTTGGATGTATGGATAGATAGTGTTGAGGAATATGGCCTGAAATTTAATGTAAAGAAATGTGAGTATATCGTAACAACCAGAAAGAAGAATAGGATAACCCAGGGAATTGTGATGGCAGGTGAGCAACTAAAGAAGCTAAGCAAGTTCAAGTACTTGGGGAGTGTATTAGAGGAATGTGGAGGAAATGATGGCGAGATAAGTGAAAGAGGAAGACAAGCAGAGGCGTTTCTAATGAGCATTAGAAGCCTGATATGGAATAAAGGTGTGCCACAGAGAGGCAAGAGAGTAATCTATCGCACATACTATATGCTTATCTTGACTTAAGCTGCTGAAACATGGACAATGAAGAAGCAGGACATCAGCAGAGTACAAGCAAGCGAAATGAAGTTTTTAGGAGGTACAATGGTAGTTACTAAAATGTACAGAATAAGGAATGAAGTGATTACATGCACCATAAAAGAGTAACCCCTACAGGAAAGTGTAGAGAGGATCAGACTGAGATGGTATGGACATGTAAAGAGAATGGAGATTCAGAGAATCCCAAGAAAAATACACAAAATTAAGATGCACTGTAAATGATCCAGAGGAAGACCAAGAGATAGATGGCTGAAAGGAGTGGAGGAGTGTGTATGCAAGAGAGGAGAGGACTGGATCAAGGTGGTGACAGAGAGGTGGTGGGAAGAAAGAAGGAAGTGGAGAGGCTTGTGCATGAAGCAGACCTGGCCAGAGGCTGGAAACTGTTGAAGAAGAAGATGATGATGATAATGTATTATTACCACAAGAAGCATAATTCCTCTTTGAACAGTGATGACAATCCTTGGACACAGTCAAAGAATTTGAGACAGTATTAAATACCTATTCTTGAAGTTTAAACCAATTAAATGCTTCAATTCTTCACTTTTATTGTCAAGTTTTGTTCAGAAAAAGTGGCTAAAATAAGACTTGTTAATTGATTGAATGATTGAATCACATCTGTATGTACTTCACTTCAGTTTTATTAAGTTTATGGACTCAGGGGAGTACAGGTGGATTACAACATGTATGATCAGTAGATTTAAGTTATGAAAATATTGTAGTAGATAATACAAGTATACGCTGCCACATTTCACTATGTATAGACTGCAGAACCTTAATAATTTTAAGTTATATGGATAAAAATTTTATCACAATCCTAAAATATAAGCTCTATACTGAACGTTCAAAGTGACAAGACCTGTAATTCGCAATTTTAAAAAAAAATCTTATTAATGTTATGTCAGTGATATTTGAAAATGGATGAAGAATACTCACTCAGTGATGTGTGTTTCCATAAAAAGTAATATATATACAAGCAGTGCAGGTGCACAAGCTGCGAATCCCAACCAGGCATGAGTAAGATTGGTGGGAGAAATAATCCATCCTCTTACAGCAGGATTAGTAGGTGACAATCCCTCAGGAACTTTCAATTTCTCGGTATATGTAGCTGGTACAAAGTAGTCCAACATCACCATTATAACAATAGCAATTGGTACTCCAAAATCACCCAGAGCACGGCGAGCCTGGAACAGAATCGATTAAAATTATGATACATTGCTCTATGATTAGACTATGAAACTGTAGCTACACTAAGATGATTTATTTACTAGAAATATACTGTTTTACTATACAACTACATACATATTTTTTTCGAAATAACACTTTGGAAAATAAACTTACACTTCTTCCCAAAAATTTGCTATTTCTGAAGTGTCTCAAGTAATAAGCAATGAAAAAAGTTCCCAAAGCCAATATTAAACAAAAGAGTGCTGTATTGGGTTGTCGAATTTTATCTTCTGTCTCACCAGCCATAATTAAGGTAGCAGCAGTACTATTTGCAGTCAGAAATCTGTAAACAGAAAGTCACACAATACATAGTATGTGACTCCTTGTTGGGTGAATGGGAAATTCACACTCATAACAACAGAAAATAAAATTACTAATAATAACTATTAACAATGGTATTTCAATTGTATGGATGATGGAAGAGTTGGGGGAGAACTCATAATTAAAACAAAAGTTGGGAGAGAAATTAGAAGAGGAAGGAAGTATGAATAGATGAAAATATAGCTGCGATTACCAACAACAAATTTGGGCAAGTGCAGATAAAGGAAGACATGGATAAAGACTGCATTTAATTATTTGGGACCTTAAGCCCATATCTCCTACTCAACACAGAGTGAAATAATAATACCACAATGGTAGAATTAATTACTAACAATATTTGCTTTATTTTAGCATTGATAAATCTTATATATATATAAAAATAGACGTGTTTTTTCCTATATTTCACTTTTCAGCCACCACTACCTAGCACAGATCACTGATGTTTGTGGGTGGAAGTAGCATGGAGTTTCCTGTCGTGCACAACGTTGGCCGAATGCCGATAGCTGTGGGGATGTGGGAGATATAATGATTAAAGTTGGTCAGTGCAGGGCGTTTTCATATTTCGAACAAAAATTCGTATCTCCGTATACATCTCTTTCCTGCCACAACTACATAACATAGACCTTTGGTGTTTGTGTGTGGTAGTAGAATCGTCTTTCCTGTCGTGCACTATGGTTGTTAGATGTCGGTAGCTATGGGGGTGTGGGAGATATGGGGGTTGAAAGTGGTCGACCTGTAGCAATTTCATACTTCTGCCAAAGACAAAAGTGTCATGGTGTATCACTTTTCAGCGAAAACTATAGATCATAGATAACTGGCGTTTGTGTGTAGTAGTAGCACAGAGTCACCTTTCGATCACAACAGCGGCCGAATTTCAGAAACTGTGGTACTGTGGTAGATATGGTGGTTGTAAGTGACCAATCAAGGATATTTTCGTATTTCGACTGTCTCCGTATAT
Organism: Vandiemenella viatica; assembly: GCA_031002005.1. Lineage (NCBI taxonomy): Eukaryota > Metazoa > Arthropoda > Insecta > Orthoptera > Morabidae > Vandiemenella > Vandiemenella viatica. Next base: position 126,744,897 of record JARYHS010011408.1, on the reverse strand, counting down.
GTCACTTTTCTGCCACAACTACATAGCATAGACCTTTGGTGTTTGTGTTTGGTAGTAGAATCGTATCTCATGTAGTGCACTATGGTTGTTAGATGTCGGTAGCTATGGGGGTGTGGGAGAAATGGGGGTTGAAAGTGGTCGACCAGTGGCAATTTCATACTTCTGCCAAAGACAAAAGTGTCATGGTGTATCACTTTTCAGCGAAAACTATAGATCATAGATAACTGGCGTCTGTGTGTAGTAGTAGCACAGAGTCACCTTTAGATCACAACAGCGGCCGAATTTCAGAAACTGTGGTACTGTGGTAGATAGGGTGGTTGTAAGTGGCCGACCAAGGATATTTTCGTATTTCGACTGTCTCCGCATATGTCACTTTTCTGCCACAACTACATAGCATAGACCTTTGGTGTTTGTGTTTGGTAGTAGAACCGTATCTCATGTAGTGCACTATGGTTGTTAGATGTCGGTAGCTATGGTGGTGTGGGAGAAATGGGGGTTGAAAGTGGTCGACCTGTGGCAATTTCATACTTCTGCCAAAGACAAAAGTGTCATGGTGTATCACTTTTCAGCGAAAACTATAGATCATAGATAACTGGCGTTTGTGTGTAGTAGTAGCACAGAGTCACCTTTAGATCACAACAGCGGCCGAATTTCAGAAACTGTGGTAGATATGGTGGTTGTAAGTGGCCGACCAAGGATATTTTCGTATTTCGACTGTCTCCGCATATGTCACTTTTCTGCCACAACTACATAGCATAGACCTTTGGTGTTTGTGTTTGGTAGTAGAATCGTATCTCATGTAGTGCACTATGGTTGTTAGATGTCGGTAGCTATGGGGGTGTGGGAGAAATGGGGGTTGAAAGTGGTCGACCTGTGGCAATTTCATACTTCTGCCAAAGACAAAAGTGTCATGGTGTATCACTTTTCAGCGAAAACTATAGATCATAGATAACTGGCGTTTGTGTGTAGTAGTAGCACAGAGTCACCTTTCGATCACAACGGCGGCCGAATTTCAGAAACTGTGGTACTGTGGTAGATATGGTGGTTGTAAGTGGCCGACCAAGGATATTTTCGTATTTCGACTGTCTCCGCATATGTCACTTTTCTGCCACAACTACATAGCATAGACCTTTGGTGTTTGTGTTTGGTAGTAGAATCGTATCTCAAGTAGTATACTATGGTTGTTAGATGTCGGTAGCTATGGTGGTGTGGGAGAAATGGGGGTTGAAAGTGGTCGACCTGTGGCAATTTCATACTTCTGCCAAAGACAAAAGTGTCGTGGTGTATCACTTTTCAGCGAAAACTATAGATCATAGATAACTGGCGTTTGTGTGTAGTAGTAGCACAGAGTCACCTTTCGATTACAACAGCGGCCGAATTTCAGAAACTGTGGTAGATATGGTGGTTGTAAGTGGCCGACCAAGGATATTTTCGTATTTCGACTGTCTCCGCATATGTCACTTTTCTGCCACAACTATATAGCATAGAGCATTGGTGTTTGTGTTTGGTAGTAGAATCGTATCTCATGTAGTGCACTATGGTTGTTAGATGTCGGTAGCTATGGGGGTGTGGGAGAAATGGGGGTTGAAAGTGGTCGACTTGTGGCAATTTCATACTTCTGCCAAAGACAAAAGTGTCATGGTGTATCACTTTTCAGCGAAAACTATAGATCATAGATAACTGGCGTTTGTGTGTAGTAGTAGCACAGAGTCACCTTTCGATCACAACAGCGGCCGAATTTCAGAAACTGTGGTACTGTGGTAGATAAGGTGGCTGTAAGTGGCCGACCAAGGATATTTTCGTATTTCGACTGTCTCCGCATAAGTCACTTTTCTGCCACAACTACATAGCATAGAGCATTGGTGTTTATGGGTGGTAGTAGAATCGTGTCTGTTGTCGTGCACTATGATTGTTAGATGTCTGTAGCTATGGGGGTGTGGAAGATATGGGGGATGAAAATGGTCGACCTGCGGCAATTTCATATTTCTGCCAAAGACGCATGTGTCACGGTGTATCACTTTTAAGTGAAAAGTATCAATCGCAGATCACTGGCGTTTGTGTGTGGTAGTAACACAGAGTCTCCCATCGATCACAACGTTGGCCGAAATTCGGTAACTGTGGGAGTGTGTGAGAAATGGTGTTTGAAATTGGTCGATCATGAATATTTTCGTATTTCATCCAAAGACTTGTGTGTATCCGTAAATTTTACTTTGCTGCCGGAACTACATAGCGCAGAAGACTGGTATTTGTGTATGGTAATAGTATCGAGTCTCCCATTGTGCACTATGGTGGTTAGATGTCTATAGCTGTCAATATGAATTCTTTACAATCAAGAACGAAGTCGTGGGTACCAGCTAGTAGTAAATATAGGTACAGTAGGCCTACTATTGAATGGTAATACATGGACTGAAGATACAAAGGAAATTAAATACAAGAATATGATATGATGGTCAGGAAAAGTGTAGTAGTGTGTGCTGAAAAGAGAAGAGGACAAGATCAAGGTGTTGTTGAAGGGTTGGTTTGAAAAGAGAGGAAACTAGAAAAGCACACACAGTCAGTGCATGGAAACTGATGAGGAGGATGATCATGAAATGGTATTCAAGTTTAGTCTTGAGCTATAAAGCACTTTTAATAGCTTTTTGAACTGATTTAGATAACAATCATTTAATTTTCTTTCCATTTGCCTAAAAACAAATACATGAAAAAAATGAAAATCAATTGCATTTCCATAGACCTGCGAGTTTTATATTTGTACTCCCTAGATATTATCAGTGACATGAAAAACACATTTATTACTTGTACCATAAAAATCTGAACTCAAAATCTAATTTCATTAACAGCAGCTTGAGGGAAGTGGCAACATACACTGTCTGTAGTCTTAAGAATATTGTTTTTGGATATTGGTGAGAATGAAACTGATATTAAGCACTGAAAATAAGACAGCATAAGGAAAAATAACCCATCCCTTGCCACAGATAAAGGTAGGAGGTTCAGACGAACACATCTGGCCCACCTGCCTTCATCTGAATATTGTTTTTGATAAAACAGTTTAACAATTATTTATTATAACACTCAATACTCTTCTTCTGACCTTTTTCTGCCTTACACCTATTTTTACCCAGGAAATAAAATGTTTCTCATTAAATTTCACTAATATTAATTTCAAGTCAATAATAATTCCAGCTATCTTAAGTTCTAGTTTCTATGATGACCAAAATTCTATATGGCTAGATTAAAATTTATCCTCAAGGAAATTTTTCTAGAAAGTTATTTTTCAAAAGAGACAAAAATAAAGAAAGCAAAATAATTTACTATAAAAAATATTTTTTCTCTATAATTTATATATTTTTACTAAATATTCCTTCTGTATATTTACTTTATTATGTGTTTCTACCAATTACTACTCAATGGAATAAGTCAACTTTCACCAATTACTTTACCATTTTACCCGTTCTGGTGATAATGCCTAAAGCTTGCAGCAGGTAGCAAAAACAGTAAAGGTTTTTTTAAAAAAAAATCCCTTTAGAATGATTAACTCCCATATACAATCAAAAATATAGTTCAAAAACGTGTCTCGCCCTCCTGCCTTCATCTGTGGTAAGTGACGGGTAACTGTTTATTTTCCCTATCCTATCTTATTTTCAGTGCCTCGCGGCAGTTTCTTTGTTTCCTTTATCCAAAAATATAGTTCTTCATTCTTGTTTATCATCACCAAACAATAAGACACAACAATAAACAGCAGCACCGGCAACAAAAGTTTTCTCAATAGTACAATAATTAATGCTCTGAATATACCAATAATGGCACTCTCCTTAGAACAATAGATTCTGCTAAGTACCTAGGGGTAATAATTTGTTGTGGAATACTGAGAAGGTTTGGGAAAGCAAACCATATGCTCCAATTTCTAGGTCATAATTTAAAACAGTGTACACCAGAAGTTAAATTGATTTCATGCAAAAGACTGGTGCGACTTCACTTAGAATATTGATCTATATGGAACCCCCATCAAAAGAGGCATTGGAGAAGATCCAAAGAAGAGCTGTCCATTCATAATAGGTATATATAGCTGGATAGAAAGCATAAGTGCAATGTTGAAGGAGTATGGTTGGGAAGATCTGGAACACTGAAGGCATTGCTCTCGGCAGATGCTAATTGAAAAATTCATGGCAGACCCTTTTCAGGATGACATCAAACATTACCACCAGCAACATTCATATATAGGAATGTCCAAGAAAATAAGAGAAATCAAGGTCAGAACAGATTCTTTTCCATGCTCATTTTTTCCACGAGTTTATGGAATGGAATAAGTATTTATCGAGTGTGAAAACAGAATCCAAAAGGAGTAGGTCTTGAGATCAGCTCTGGCCATCCTGATCTGGGATTTCCATGGTTTTCCCAGATCGTTCCAAGTGAATGCCGGGATGATTCCGCCAAATAGCCCATAGGCACAATCTGCCACATCCCGTACACATTCTGTCACAAAAGTATCTGACCTTATTTCATATCTTCACTCCTGACAATTTTAGTGCCGTTTGCAGGGTATGAGTGTGAACAGTAAAGCTTCGCGAATTCCGTAGATGCCACAGTTGTCACCAGGATGCCTTAGTTCATGTGCAGAGTGTCTGCTTACAAAGTATTTTGTACATTTGTGGTATTTTGCTATCGTAAAAAATGATGCATCCATGCCATGATACTGATAAGATCTATATCAGAATTTTCTTCATGATTTGATCATATTTCCATGGGAAAATTTTTATTATGAATTGGAAAGTTAAAATCACCAAAGGAGTGTAGCAGCAATAAAAAAATTACCCACAAAAAGTCTGTACTCTAACTGATAAATTTATTATAAGATTTAATAAATATATAAAATGTTATTGATCATAAAATATCAATATCTTTCAGTATGAGCAATATACAAAACATTTTGTATGTTACATGTAGAAGGAGCTATGGTTACGTGATGTACAAATGTAGGAAACAAATGTCCATTAATCAAAATTTAAAGCGTGACCAGATTAAATATCACTACTTCTAAATAAACATCAATAACATAAGAACTACAATCAATCTGGCATAATCCTGATTTTATTTGTATACTGAGTTTCCTCGATCATAGAAATTAATAGTATTACCAAGCACAATTAAATAAATTTTATTTTTGTTGAGATATGTTATTAATTCAATATGCTGATGTTCACACCATGGTGGAAGTTTCACCACTATGATCCATGCACATTTTCTCTTTAAAATCCTTTACAATCTGAGGTCTCACTGGAAATGTATTAAAATATGAAATATAGTAATAAACTTTGTCAAGTAAGCACTGCATAGAATACTGTGGCAAATAGATTAAAAAATGTTTAGAAACAATCTTGTATGATGGTATGATATTTTTTGTAATTAAGAAAGAAAATATGGTTGTTAAACAGTGAATTATTTTTAAACAATGCTAACATAATACCTACTCTGCAAATGTGGAGTTCTGAGAGACATTTGCTTCTGTCAGAACATCAAAATCAGTTGCATTTCCTTCATATGTATTGTTTTCAAACCAAGCAGCAGTAAGCAAAGGAAAATCATCCTGGCAATAATCATCCAGTAATGGATGTTTTTGGAAAACCTGTGATAAATGCATAACACATACATAAATTAGCGGATTTATAGAAAATGATCATTGTACAAAGGAAAATTTCTTAAAGTACACATCAGACAGTGTGTTCCTGCAGTGTCAAAATTCTGACAGCTCACAAAATGTGTGTCAGTGTTTGAAACAGGATAAGAAACCTAGTAATACAAATTTCAAAAGACAAAAATTAAATCAGGTGCAAAGGCACTTTATCAAACAGAATAAATCACTATTTAGCTAAAGGTAATGATAATGATGACATTTTGTAAAGTTAACAATTGAAGTAATAGTTAAAGACTGGTGCAGAATCTCTGAAATATATTGTTTGTTAATACCTATGATGTACTGAATCTTGACAAATTGCACAAGTTCTAATAACTTTGAAAAAAGAATCCAAAATGTTCTAAAAGAGTGTTATAAACTCCAGCACAACACATGGCATAACATCAATATACATCACATGGAAAATGGAAAGAGATGCAGGGCAAGTATTCCAGCATTCTATAACTAGAGATACGAACTGAGAAAATGCAATTAGAAAATCATGGTTGACTGAGTCTGCAACCATGTAGGTGGCATCCATCTAGCAGAGTGATTTCTAAATTCAGACAGCTCTTATTTATGAGTTCCTCAATAAGAGAAGATAGGTCAAACCAACCATGCAAACTGAAGATATGAAAAAGGATATGAAATGTAAATTTGTCACAATTTCAGAAATAAACTGGCAACATGGAAGATGAGGATTCCTGAAAATAAATAAATGGAATATGAATGTAATTTCTTGAAAATTGGCATGCTAACAAGTAACTGAATGGCTTTTAAAAATCAAATATATGTAGGGAAACTGCTCCATTCAAAGAGTTAACAAGATTTTTCAATCAAACACATAGAGGAGGAGATGATTAAAGCAGATACAGCAACAGTAGTTTTAAGCTAAAAACTTTAACTCAAAGAAGAAATATTGACATTAATGAATCGGAGGAGAATTAAAAAAAAAAGTTCAATCTTGGGTGGATATTGAGTGTGTGTGGATAAACAGGTGAACAGAAAATGCAAGAAGTCAAAGATAAATTACTGTAAACAAGTAAAAAAAGGCAAAGGGATAAATTATTGTAGTTACGAGCAGATGTAGTTTTTTGGATGATCAAATAGAAATTTTGGAAAATAAAAAGAATACAAAGAACATACACTAACATCAACAGGTGCTTCTATGCATCTACCCTTTTATGATAAAAAAAAAAAAATAGTAGCTAGACCGAACGAATGATGTGAAAAATTTAAACTTCTGTATGGTGGGAAAAACAAAGCAATAGGTATTAAGTTTTTAGCATTTCTGAAAGAATCCTACCAAGGAGGAAAGATAAAAAGCTTTTCAATCAAAAGGTACAAGACAGGAAAATATTTACACTATAATATTATTAATTTTTCCAAAAAGTCACCAGCTGATGAAGGTGAAACAAACTATCCCATTAACTAGACACCACATGCCTCAGAATTATTAAGCAGGATAATATATGGATGGATAAAAAATGGAAGAAAAATTAATACCAATCTCCAGGTTTAGTAAAAATTGAGTATTCATTGGAGCAACTTTCTCATCTATGATTAAGATAAATGGAGCAAGCTTATAGGGGAAGGAAAAAAGAAACAGAAAAGAAAAAGAAAAGAAAAAAAGAAAAGAAAAGAAAAAAAAAAGAAAAGAAAAAAGAAAAGAAAAAAGAAAAAAAAGAAAAAAAAATACGTCAATTGGTAGTCGTTGGGACTGATGACAGGAGTGAAAACTTAAAGCTATTAATATCATACACACAACAAATCATACTTAAATCTACAGATATACTAAATAATAATAATTCCACGACAGGGTTTCTGTTGGCTGCGCTTTCCGAATGTCTTAGCCGCCTTAACCTAACTTCGTAATGCTACCAGATACAAGGGACCTACAGTTTAATGTGGAATCTGACACACAGAAGTATTCTGTCATACTTCACATTACACAGCAAGCTATGCCAGAGGTGAAGGTTGGGTTATTGGTCTATGAAAATCCCTGCTGAGACAGAGATTCGCTTTGGGGACCTTTCGTTTTCCAGTCAGAAACATTAACCACTGAGCCACCAGACCACAACAGATATTCTATTAACTTTAGCATGTTGGTAATGCGAACTCATAAGATTTTACCCATTCAAAAAAAATCGCCCAACAAGCCAAAAGAAGTTTTCAATTCAAAAACTAACAATCTAATTTAGTCCACAACCAAATCTTCCCAAAGGAGATGTACCAAGCTATTGTGTCAGAGGCTAGAAGGCTAATTCCTTTCTTTGGTGGTATGCAGTTTAATGTGGAATCAGAACCACGGAATGTCCTAGCGTAGCTCATATAATCAAATACAACTCCTCAAAATTCCTACTCACTATGGGATTTGAACCCACGACCAGAGAGAGAACTTTCAGAAGTGCCTTCAACACCGAGCTACCAGACCCCTTTTGAAGTATACGAGTGCTAACTATTATCAAAATCGGATAAAAATTGTGGGTTCGTATGAACAACGGAGACAAATTAAGGCGAGGGGGAACAGGAGGATAGCGTTAAAGTTACTATAAATAAAAGAAACAGTGTTTTTCTATTTGTTTTAAAGTATATATAAGCAAAGTTCCATCAAAATTGGATAAAACTGTGTTTGTATAAAGATTTTGCAAAAAGCTCCAATGTGCATATCATATTGAGGAAGGTGGTGAAGGAGGCACAGCATACCAGGGTGGAGCTCATGCAGGTCCCAAGTCGCCATGACCAGCCACAATTGAACTATGCTGTGAGGCGGGTTAATGTGGAAATGGAAGTGCTACTTGGGAAAGGCATTAGTTCTGTGTTGGGGGTTATGCCTGTGAACACCATTGGTAGGTGGGGTTTCACTAGGCATAGCCTTCACCTAAATAGAAGGGGGAAGGGAGTACTTTCTGAGTAGTTAGCTAAAGCAGTGAGGGAGCCCATTTCCAGTGATTATGGGGTCAGGACAGTGCCTTTTTTAGGTTAGGGGCTGCTGGTGATGGGACAAAAATAGATTATCAAAGTGATACTGATTGCAGATTCACGATGGGAAAAGTTACAGATGTTAAAGAAATAGATGAAGTGGCTGAAACAATAATTGACTGTGGTAAAAGTGGGAAAGAAGAGATAAATTCTGAAAATGTAAAGCCAGTAGTAAGGGTGTTAATGGTGAACTGTAGATGTATAATGAACAAAGTAATCGAATTTGAAAACTTAATAGAGATACACGAACCACAAGTAATAATTGGGGTAGAGAGTTGGTTAAAAGAAGAAGTACTAGACAGTGAGGTTTTTCCTGATGGTTACAGAGCCTACCGCAGAGACAGAGGAGCAATTGATGGAGGAGTTTTCATACTAGTTAACAAAAACTACCACAGTTCACTGGCGTTCATAGATCAAGACCACGAGTTACTTGGGATAGATTTCTGGGGAAATAAAAAAGAAAAAATCAGAGTGTTGCCTGTTTACCGCAGTGGAAGAATGACAGAAGAGGATGAGGCTCTTGGGGGGAAATAAAATTCATACTCAGATTTCAGAGATGAGAATAGAATGATATCATCGGTGGGGATTTAAATTTACCAGGTGTAAACTGGGAAGGAAAAAAGATAAATAATACATAGGAACATAGATTTGCAAATCTTATATATATATATAAAAATAGACGTGTTTTTTCCTATATTTCACTTTTCAGCCACCACTACCTAGCACAGATCACTGATGTTTGTGGGTGTAAGTAGCATGGCGTTTCCTGTCATGCACAACGTTGGCCGAATGCCGATAGCTGTGGGGATGTGGGAGATATAATGATCAGTGCAGGGCGTTTTCATATTTCGACCAAAAATTCGAATCTCCGTATACTTCTCTTTCCTGCCACAACTACATAACATAGAACTTTGGTGTTTGTGTGTGATAGTAGAATCGTCTTTCCTGTCGTGCACTATGGTTGTTAGATGATGGTAGCTATGGGTGTGTTGGAGATATGGGGGTTGAAAGTGGTCGACCTGTGGCAATTTCATACTTCTGCCAAAGACAAAAGTGTCATGGTGTATCACTTTTCAGCGAAAACTATAGATCACATATAACTGGCATTTGTGTGTAGTAGTAGCACAGAGTCACCTTTCGATCACAACAGTGGCCGAATTTCAGAAACTGTGGTACTGTGGTAGATATGGTGGTTGTAAGTGGCCAACCAAGGATATTTTCGTATTTCGACTGCCTCCGCATATGTCACATTTCTGCCACAACTACATAACATAGAGCATTGGTGTTTGTGTTTGGTAGTAGAATCGTATCTCATGTAGTGCACTATGGTTGTTAGATGTCGGTAGATATGGGGGTGTGGAAGATATGGGGGATGAAAATGGTCGACCTGTGGCAATTTCATATTTCTGCCAAAGATGCATGTTTCACGGTGTAACACTTTTAAGTGAAAACTATCAATCGCAGATCACTGGCGTTTGTGTGTGGTAGTAACACAGAGTCTCCCATCGATCACAACGTTGGCCGAAATTTGGTAACTGTGGGAGTGTGTGAGATATGGTGTTTGAACTTGGTCGATCATGAATATTTTCGTATTTCATCCAAAGACTTGTGTGTATCAGTAAATTTTACTTTGCTGCCGGAACTAAATAGCGCAGAACACTGGTATCTGATGTGTGGTAATAGTATCGAGTCTCCCATCGTGCACTATGGTGGTTAGATGTCTATAGCTGTCAATATGAATTCTTTACAATCACGAACGAAGTCGTGGGTACCAGCTAGTATCTTAATAAGGGAAGGAGGACTTACACAAGTGGTTGAGCAAAACACTATGGGACAAAATATTTTGGATTTATTTCTAATTAAGCCCGATGAAAAACTTTTGAGGTATCAAGTAACTGAAGGAATAAGTGATCATGAAGCAGTTCTGATGGATATTAGAGGATTCAGTAAACCAGCAGCCAAAATTGAAGGGGGAAATAGGTACAATTATAAAAAGGCACAGGTTTCAAATTTGAGGAGATATTTCAGAGAACAATTCAGCAAATGGAAGGAAGGCTCAGGTACAGTAGAGTCAAGGTGGGAAGTGTTCAAGGAGATGGTAAGAAAGGGGGAAGAAAAATTTATTCCAAGGCAGAAAATAAAGGGAAGTAGAGAACGTATGTACTATAATAAGGAAGTGAGGAGGTTAAAGAGGTTGGTAAGAAAAGAACATAACAGAGTTAAGAGACAGCAGGGTAGTAGGGAATATTTAAAACAACTAAACAAGGACTTAATAACAGCAAAGAAAATGGCTAAAGATGGGTTTATGAAGAGTATTGTCAGTGCAGGAGGACCATTGACTGATGCATCTAGAAATTTCTATGGCTATATCAGGAAACTGAGGGGAAGGGAGGGTGTAGAGACACTTATAGATAAGGCCGGAGAAGAAGTTACTGACGATTTGAAAAAGGCAGAGATTTTAAGTAACTGGTTCAGTGAAAGCATTAGGGACAATGAATCAGAAACAAGAGGGTCTAATTCGGTGAACGAGCTTAACAACACAATTAGAAATGACGATAGTAAAAAATTTGATAATCATCCTGAGGAAATCATGAAGGAAATAAGAAAGCTGAAAAAACATAAAGGGGCTGGTGAAGATAATATTGTCGCGTTGGAACCGGGACAGGTGTGAATTCGAAGGTTACTTGTCAATGAACACAGCACTTAAACTGAGAACAGGTTTATTGAGAACTCAAACATACACGCAGCACTGACTGCCTCTTGGGCAGAATGCTCTTCTATTTATACACAGATAGAACGTACTAGAGATTACAAGAGTAGTTCACAAATGAAATGTGTAGAAGTTACAAGTGACCTTAGGAAACATGTAGAATCTTCTGGAAATAATAAACAGAATTAAATAATTTTTGTCAGTGGGCGGGATTGAACCGGCGACCTTCGGTACCGCAATTCGTGACGCTACCCGCTGCGCCATGCTGGCAGACGGTACACTGGCGTTCATGCGGCATTGCTCCCTCTCCTGAGGAAAACAGCGTCCCGCTGTTAGATTTCTTTTGGGGCACGCTGAAGTGTCCTGGATCTTGATCTTGTCGTGGGTCCTCTGTATGGCAGTTCTGGAGGGCCCCTCCTGTATGTACTATTATCTTCCTGTCCGACTTCCTCAGTATCCAAACCGTCCTCAGAGTCCTTGAACAAGAAGCTGGTTGCGCCTAGCTGCTCGTCAGGATTGTAGTAAGGCTTCATGCGGAGGACGTGAACAATGTCCCTTCGCTTTCGTCGTTTCGAAGACGGCTCATAATCCTCGACTTCGTATGTGACGTCTGACCGGCGGCGTATGACACGATACGGACCAAAGTACCGCTTCAGTAACTTTTCTGATAGCCCAACATTCCGGACAGGGGTAAAAATCCATACGAGATCTCCTGGGTTGTACGCAACAGGTCGGTGCTTGCCGTCATACCGCTGACGGTCCCTCTCCTGGGTGGCCAGTGTTCGTATGCGAGCCAGCTGTCTTGCTTCTTCGACCCTGGTAATGAGCTGTTTTATATAGTCATCCTGAGTGTCGTCCGGCTGGAATGGGAACAGCGTATCCATTGTGGTCTCAGCTTCACGGCCATGGAGCAGAAAAAACGGAGTGAAGCCTGTCGTATCTTGCCTTGCTGTATTATAAGCAAATGTGACCACTGGCAGTATTGTATCCCAATCCTTCTGCTCAACATCCACATACATCGACAGCATATCGGCTAATGTCTTGTTGAAGCGTTCTGTGAGACCGTTTGTCTGAGGGTGGTATGCAGTTGTCATCCTGTGGACAACGTCGCATCTTGACATGACCTCTGATACTAGTCTTGACTGGAATACCTTTCCACGATCGGATATCATCACACGTGGTGCTCCATGCTTCAAAATAATGTCTTCTACTAGAAATTTTGCAACCTCTGGAGCTTCTGCAGTCGGCACAGGTTTGGTGACAGCGTAGCGCGTGAGGTAGTCGGTGCAGACTATTATCCATCGGTTACCGGTTGTCGACTTCGGGAACCTCCCCAAAAGGTCGATCCCAATTCGGTGGAATGGAACTGCTGCAGGTGGAATTGGTACTAGATGACCTGGAAGTAATTGCGGCACATGTTTCCGTCGCTGGCACTCTTTACAGTGACTCACATAATGCTTGACAGATCGGTAGAGACCCTTCCAGTAATACCTGCGTCTGATTCGGTCCAGGGTCTTCACAAATCCCAGATGACCGGATATTGGAGCGTCGTGGAAATACTTGAGAATAGCTGGCTGGAGATGAGCTGGAACGACCAGAAGCCACTTGGGGCCTAGTGGATCGTAGTTGTTCTTATACAATGTCCCATCTATCAATTGAAACCCTCCTTTGGCCGGTTCTCCTTTCTCCAAGGCGTCTATGGTTCTTAATAACTCTGAATTTTCCCTCTGTTCAGCCGCCGATAGTCGACACAGAATCGCCACGTACCATCCTTCTTCTTTACGAGGACCACCGGAGATGACCAAGGACTCTCCGAAGGTTGAATAATGTCATTATGCAACATCTTCTCCACTTCCTCTCGAATTATTCGCCTTTCGACTGGTGACAATCGGTACGAGCGCTGGCTAATGGGCGGATGATCCCCAGTATTGATACGATGCTTTATCGTGGGCCGTTTCGTCTGACCTTTTTTTTGCTGGGGTGTGAATACACCAGAGAATTGGCGTAGTATAGCTAACACCCGGTGGTGTTGTTCCTTGGTCAGGCCGGACCCTATTGGCAGTTCCATAGTTGTTTCCTCCAGCGTGTTGTCGGTACTAGTAACAGAGCATGGATCTTCGTTAATGACGTTGAGCTCGCCCTCCTGGACTGGTTCAGCTGTCCCTATGCACATTCCCTTGGGGATAATTTGTGACTGCTCGTGACAGTTGGTGATCCAAATGTCTCCTCGACCACCGATAATGCTTATGATAGCCGCTGGTATGTAGATTTCTTTCGTGAGCCTAATAAACTTTCTACTATCGACAAGCACTTCAAGGTTGCGGTCGTCCGTGTTTTTGACTGGGACTCTTCTCATTGCGAACGGCGGGATTGTCACGTTGTCAACGGCGAATAACTTCCCAGAAGATTCTGTGTTACGTGTACCCGTCGCAACGACTTCTTCAATTTGCAGCTCAGACGTTCCACAGTCATAATGTCATCCTTGGATGGGACTTCCTTAAGGCATCCCAAGCTGTCATTGACTGTGGAACGTCTGAGCTGCAAATTGAAGAAGTCGTTGCGACGGGTACACGTAACACAGAATCTTCTGGGAAGTTATTCGCCGTTGACAACGTGACAATCCCGCCGTTCGCAATGAGAAGAGTCCCAGTCAAAAACACGGACGACCGCAACCTTGAAGTGCTTGTCGATAGTAGAAAGTTTATTAGGCTCACGAAAGAAATCTACATACCAGCGGCTATCATAAGCATTATCGGTGGTCGAGGAGACATTTGGATCACCAACTGTCACGAGCAGTCACAAATTATCCCCAAGGGAATGTGCATAGGGACAGCTGAACCAGTCCAGGAGGGCGAGCTCAACGTCATTAACGAAGATCCATGCTCTGTTACTAGTACCGACAACACGCTGGAGGAAACAACTATGGAACTGCCAATAGGGTCCGGCCTGACCAAGGAACAACACCACCGGGTGTTAGCTATACTACGCCAATTCTCTGGTGTATTCACACCCCAGCAAAAAAAAGGTCAGACGAAACGGCCCACGATAAAGCATCGTATCAATACTGGGGATCATCCGCCCATTAGCCAGCGCTCGTACCGATTGTCACCAGTCGAAAGGCGAATAATTCGAGAGGAAGTGGAGAAGATGTTGCATAATGACATTATTCAACCTTCGGAGAGTCCTTGGTCATCTCCGGTGGTCCTCGTAAAGAAGAAGGATGGTACGTGGCGATTCTGTGTCGACTATCGGCGGCTGAACAAAATCACAAAGAAAGATGTCTACCCGGCGCCTCCACCAAACTATGTCGCGTTGGAACCGGGACAGGTGTGAATTCGAAGGTTACTTGTCAATGAACACAGCACTTAAACTGAGAACAGGTTTATTGAGAACTCAAACATACACGCAGCACTGACTGCCTCTTGGGCAGAATGCTCTTCTATTTATACACAGATAGAACGTACTAGAGATTACAAGAGTAGTTAACAAATGAAATGTGTAGAAGTTACAAGTGACCTCAGGAAACATGTAGAATCTTCTGGAAATAATAAACATAATTAAATAATTTTTGTCAGTGGGCGGGATTGAACCGGCGACCTTCGGTACCGCAATTCGTGACGCTACCCGCTGCGCCATGCTGGCAGACGGTACACTGGCGTTCATGCGGCAATATTACTACAGATATCTTAAAGATAGCCGGATGTGACATTGTACCTTATCTTGAAATATTATTTAAATTGAGTCTGGATACTTGCTGCTTACCACAGGACTGGAAAAGTGCAACAGTAGTACTGGTACATAAAGGAGGGGTGAGAAATAGAGTTGAGAATTACAAGCCAATCAGTTTCACATCAGTGGTAGGTAAATTAATGGAAAGATTGATATGCAACCACATCAGAAATATATGTGAGGAACGTAAGTGGTTTTCAAGCAGGCAACATGGGTTCAGGCAAGGATATTCATGTGAATCTCAGTTGGTGGGATATATGCAAGATATTTCAGATGAAATGAACAAGGGAGGCCAAATTGATAGTGTAGCACTAGATCTGTCAAAGGCGTTTTACAGAGTAAGCCATAAAATGGTAGTAAATAAGGTAAAAACCATTGGAGTGGATGAGAAAGTGATTTGCTGGGTAGAAGAATTTTTAAAAGGTAGAAAACAGAAAGTTAAGGTAGGAAATGTAATATCAAAAGAAGTAGAAGTAAAAATGTGTGTGCCACAGGGTAGCATATTGGGACCATTGCTATTCATTATTCTAATGAATAATTGTGTTGATTGTTTACTATCTGAAATTAGACTGTTTGCAGATGACATAATGCTGTATAAAAGAATCAAAACGATAGAGTATTCTTAACAGTTGCAGGGTGATCTGGACAGGATATCTAGCTGGGTTGGTAAACACGGAATGAAGATAAATGCAAAGAAGAGTCAGCTTATTAGATACACAAATAAAAAAACAAAAGGTAAATTATGAATATAAGGTGGGGAAAGAATTGCTTTCTGAAGACTTGAAATGTAAATATCTTGGCATTACTTTTGATAACAAGCTTAACTGGGCTGGACACATTGGACAGGTGGTAGGAAAAGGTTTCAAAGTCCTGCACTTGTTGGAGAGAGTGATGAGGGGATGTACGGGAGAAGTAAAGGAATTCGGTTACAAAACTTTGGTGAGACAATTGCTTGATTATAGTAGGGTAGTATGGGACCCTCATTTTACGTATCAAATACAGGAGTTGGAGAGGGTGCAAAGAAGGGCTGCTCGATTTGTTTCTGGAAATTATTGCGGAATGCAATCAGTGACGGATATGATAAAGGAGCTGAAATGGGATTCATTGCAAGATAGGAGGAGAATGAGGAGGGTCATGGAGTGTACAGGGCATATACTGGCAATGAGGTATGAAAAGTAGTGCATGGAAGGGAAAAGATGACCATGACCACAAGCTGGCACTCAATTTCAGGCACAAGGTCTCGTATTTCTATTTGTTGTTCTTATTTCCTTAACTCATCCATCATCCAGCTTCGCCAAATAAATAATAATATAATGTGACTTAATTCCCTTTTTTTTTCTTGATTTCTCCAATCCATTTCATTGTATCCGATATTGATTTACTTCGGTTTTCATAGAATTCAACTATTTGTCTTGTAAGTCTGTTAGGGTTCATTCTTTTGATGTGTCCATAAAATTTTAGTCGGCATTTTCTAATATCACTGTGAATGTCTGCATATTGTAGAATTTCCTGATTACTTTTGAGTCTGTAGTGGTCTCCTTTTTTATTATAATATTATAACATTGTTAATCATATGAATAAGTACAGGTTCTTTTTTCACAGTAACTTTAAAATCCAAAGCGAACACGATACGGCCTTCACCAAGCTTGTGTAGTCCTGATCTTATCCTCATCTGTTTATCTAAATGTTTCCTTAGTTACCCATTTCACGGAGTAATTATTTGGTAGCCTGTTATATCACAAATGGTGTGGGAAGATTCTCTTTTTTAGGTAATGTGTCAGGGATTGGAATGAGTTACGAAGAGAAATGATGAATAATTTACCGAAAACTTTGAAAGAATTTAAAGATAAAATTTGTAGAGGGCAAATGTAGGTGGGTGCAGGATAAGGGGAAGATGGGTGTGTGTAGGCAAATTGCCAGCCGGAGCCTGTGCTCCATTGCAATTAAATTAAATTAAATTGAATTAAATTAAATATGCGCAACAGGAAGCGTGATGGTGACAACACAAACACACAAATTTACCCCCATCCAAATATTATGTAAAGTGCCTACAGAAGTTTTCACTTAAAAAAAAAATGTTATATTGGCAGAGACAAGATTCTTGAAATTTTGAGGGTCTCAAGCTCCACAATACAAGAACAATTTATAATCTATATAAGAAATTGGGGATAAAAGTAGAGGGTCACATAGTGAAGCAAAAAGGAGTGTCTCATCACTGATATATAGCTTGTATAAAAAGTGAACAAGCAGCAAACTTGGGTACATATTCAGTGAAGAAGAATTGGTGTGCTACAATTTTCTCCTGGCATTGTTGTATTTGCATATAACTATGTAGATGAAATGAAATTAATCAACTGAATGAACTACAGGAACATTTACTGATTAAATAAATGAAAACAAATCAAACAAGGAAGTGTGCCACAAATGCTGTTAACAGACTAAATAATGAGACAGATCAGCATTAATGATAATAGCAATTAAAGGAGTTCACAACTAATTAAAAGAGCTTCCTTCAAAAAGGAGAACCATTTTGATATCAAACACTTAATTACATCTCAGAAATATTATAATGTATGTATAGTGCAAAGGACGAGTCGGAAAATCTTGAAACCTATCTTAAAGAACAAACCCACGAAATTAAGCACAAAAACATAAATTATCTAGCCATTCACTCTTGAAGACAGGAAAACTTAAAAGTTTAACAAATTTTCTGAAAAAGAAAAATATTATGATAACAGCTCTTCAGAAAACAAGATATACTGACGAACATTCCTTTGATTCAGAATATTTAAAGGAAAACCAGTAAAAAAGAGTTATGAAGAATATACCACAATTTGGAACAGGTTTCATTGTAAACAAAAACATATTAAACCCAATAATAGAATTTAAATCCATTAATGAAAGACTATCCACATTAACTTTTTAATCATATAATAATGTTTACACCACTTGTAAATACATACGCACCAACAACTGAGAAAAACAGAATGCAGAAAGAACAAACAGAAGAATTCTGGCAAATTATTTCAACTCCTTAGACCAAATTCCGCCAAAAAACACAATAAAACTACTTTGGAGACTAATGCACAAATCAGCAAAGAACGTCAACATGGGTCTATAGTAGGAAAATTTCCAGCACATACAAGAACTGTAGCGAATGAAGAAAGAAGCATAAGCCTAATGCAGAGAGCATAATACCGTACTAAAATCTACTTTTTTCAAAAATACTGCTTAGAAAACAAACTCCGTGGGTATCGTCAAACCCATTGTGTGGTGAAAAGCAACTTGATCATGCTGTTATAAGCAGACACACTGCGAAGGAGATACTTAATGTTAAGGTTATTAGGAGTGCTGGTTTAGATTCAGATCACTACTTATCCACCATTAAATTCAAAATTAAGCCAACAGTTAGAAAAAGGAATCGATACAAACACACAGAAGTTGGCTAAAGTAAATGATTTCAAAATGCTACTGGAAAATAAATGGGTTCCTAAAAGTTGGGAACAGCTTCAAAAAGTCATTTTCCAAACAGCAGAAGAAACCATTCTCCTCAAAAGGGTGCAGAAACATGCTTGATGGAATAATGAGTGTGATGAGCTAATTATAAAAAGACAATGAGCATGGAACATCTGGAATTCAAATTAAAGTGAGAAGAATAAGGAAAAATTTATAAAGCCATGGAAACTAACATCTGAAGGGTTAAACACAGTACATTAAAGACCAATTAATAATCAGACTTTTAGAAAAACAACATAAGCAACTTTTTACAAAAGAAGAGTAATTTAAAGAAATACCCACTACCAAGTTCACAACTTGAAGATCAAAAAACACAGAAGACTTCATATAGTAATTTTGAGAACTGTAGAATTTTTGCCGAGTATTTTAAAGAACTACACAACTGTGATTCACCGAAAGAAAAATTTAATTTTGATAATATGATCTCAAGACAAGCAGACTCAAAGCAACCAACAACAGAATAAATTTAATAAATCATAAAGGAGCTTATGAATAACAAATCAGCTGGAGAAGATAATACAGTTGCTGGATTATAGAAACACTCTAGTGACAAAATGATCATATGTTTAACAGAAATCATCAATGAAATTTGGAAAACAAACAGCTTACCACCAGAATGGACACTGGCTTTAATACATTTCCTCCATAAAAAAAAATTAGATAAAAGAGATCCTAACAACTATCCCTTGTGGAAGTGACCTACAAGATATTGTCCAAGGCACTTTTAAAGAAAACTGAAGGTATACTCAACCCACAAATAGGAGAATATCAGACAGGATTTAAGAAGGGGAGATCTTGCATGAGAAAAATCAGGAACTTGAAATATGTAATCACTTTTATGGACTTTAAAAAGGCCTATGACTCGATTGACAGAAATGTACTAATAGATATTCTGAAAGAATTAGGATTTGATAATACAATGACTGAAATAATTAAAGGAGTCGTAACAAATACGACATCCAAAGTAAAATTTATGGGGGAAAGTTCCAAGTCATTTGAAATAAAATCAGGTGACAGACAGGGAGATGGTTTGTCTCCACTGCTTTTCAGTTGTGCATTAGAAAAAGTAGTGAGAGAATGGAGGAAACCCGTCAACACTAAAGGTGTTCAGCTAGGAAGAAATCCAAATAAAATCACCATAGATTGTCTTTCTTTTGCGGAGGACATGGTGTTAATTACTGATTCACTGGATAGTGCAAAAGACTTCAGAAACAGGCAGCCAAAGTAGGATTAAATATATTTTTTGAAAAAAAAAAACAGTTTATGAAAAAAATCAATGATGCTCCTCAAAATATTAAATTTCACGTACAAATTGTTTTAAATATTTAGAAGAATGGATAACAAGCGACACAAAAGAAAAGACAGTGATAGAAACTACAACACATAAAATGGAAAGAGCATTTCACCTGAGAAAGAATGTACATAGCAAAAAATCTTTATCCTGGAACATAAAACTAAGGCATGTAAGCACCTTAGAATTTTGGCAAATTCTAGTCATGCTTAGGCGGGACTTAGAAATTTCGAGAAGTGCAGTTTTCAACTTTAAGGAATTTCCCCGTAATCTTGCTCACAGTTACAATCCACCAAAAAATCATTTTAAAGTGTATTTATCATATCAGAAAACGTTTGGTTTAAGAGATATTCCGCTTTGTTCATGTTTTGAAACACGCAATCGGAAAAGTAGAAATTCTAAGATTTGCAATATCTTTAAATCGCGTAAAGCTACAACCGAACTTTTATCACCAGCTATAGTCAGCACTGTCCCCGATATTTTGGCAGTAAAATTAAGTAATTCGGCCAAGTTTAATTAGTAGTTTTAATTAAGAGAAAAAATAAGCTTTTTATTAAAAGAGATATTAAATTAAAAATTACATCAGTAGATGGCCCTACTTGAGACGATTACGTACATATATTAGTTTTCATAAAAAAATTTAGCATTTGTCTAGTAATTAAGTTTTTGAAAAATAGATTGTCGCGGATTGTTGTTGACGCGCGTAAAATTCCAGAACACTTAGGGATTTTCCCCGAATTAGAATGTGTCACTAAGCGGAGTTTTAAACAGCTAAACTTTAAAATTAATCACTCTGAATTTCTCACGAGACTGCCGTTGGACTTCTAGTAGATAAGTCTAGACATTGTCAAAGCTTAAACATTTTTAATAGTCTGGATCGCCAAATACATTACACACACTTTTAGCTACGCGGAAGCAAAAAGATGTGATACAGTTGCTGACGTCACTGGTTCTAATGGTTCCTATAAAAGGACCCCCGCCACCATTACGGTTTATCTGTTCCGGTCTGTCTTTCGTCTCGCTTAGTCTTTCTGGTTTGCGTCGGTTGTAACTCGCCATGCTGGCTAGTTCGACCATGTTGAAACTTTGGTGTCGCATTATATAGTAACTTTAATTACTGTTAAGAACTGGTAAATTTACTAAAGGGGTTCGGTCGGTTAAATTTCTCTCCACAACTTGCAACTTTTGGAAAAGAGTGTTCGATTTGCCAACTCAACTGTTAAGTGCATATTTGAAATTTTGTGACTTTGAAATAAAACGTGGAATTTTTGGAAAGTGAACTTTTATCATTTCGTAGTTATCTTGCAACCTTTTCTTTATTTGTGGTTTAACAAATATTGTGGCGACCTCAAGCATTTAGGTTGAGTTATCCGGCTACATGGTCAAACCCAAAATTATTTCATAAATTTTCTACAGAACTTTGAGTCAACCATCAAGAGTTAGTTGACGCACTAAGGCTATACTACATCCCCGGTACCAGCCTTGTTCCTTACAGGCACCATCAAGCAGGGGTTAGACCAGAAACGTATTCGGCAGAAACACTTAAACTAACAAGATATGGGGATGTTGAAAATCTGGAAAAAGTAGAAAGAATAATCTTGAGAAAAATACTGGGACCTAAATGTAATAGCAGTGCTGAATACAAATGAAGACCAAACTGAGAACTATATTTGGAAATAGAAAAATTAACAGTTCTAATGAGGAAAACAAGACTGCAATTTTACGGGCACATACACAGAATGGATAATAATAAAATAAATGAAACATATCTTCACCTTACTAAACAGATACAAATCCAAACCCACATGGTTCACTGAAACTGAAAAGGACAAGAAAAACGCTGGAGTGAAAACATATGTAACAGGCAACAGAACATTCTTTAGAGAAGTAACTCAAAAGGTAGGTTTTCAGGAAAGAAAGATATACATAAAGGGAAGAAAATTGATCCAGGAAGAAAAGGAACAACACTCTCAAAGAATGAAGAAAGTTTGAAAGTAAAGAAAATTAAATACAAAGAATCATAGCCAAAGTTGATTACCGTACCCTCCAACTGGGCTATTTGAAAGATGAAGAAGAAGAATGTATGGTGGATAGTACTTTACTGAAGAGCTCAAAAACTAGTTTTGTCAGTGTTTCACAACACGTCTCTGAGCTAATTGCTGTGACATGTTCAAGACAATCACACTCCCTCAGCGTCTCAAAAAACAGTTGCCATAATCTTTCTGGCTGACAACATTTGCAAACATTATACTGGTTTTCTGGGAGAACTCGTGTGCTTCTCTTGCATGGACTGTCCCTTTGTCCCACAACTGACATACTCTACCCATGTCTCATTCCATTAAATTTCAATTGGTTCGAGATTTTTTGCCAATAAAAACTCGATCACTGAATGCACCACACAACTCGCAGGATTTTCTATTGAAGTGCATATTTCAATAATTCACAATGAACAAAGCAGAAAAATCAGTCAACACACTATATCTTGATGCATAGCAAGTGTAGAAACGTTTTGACGCCAAGAAGGTCCCCATCCATTTCCATGCCAAACACAAATGTAAGTGATGAACTGGTAGATGCAATTTGAGACACAAGATTGTTTACCTTTGATATGGTTTACAGCTGAATTAAAGAGAAACATGGAAATTACACCACATAACAGCACATAACTGAATATACAGGGCGAGTCAGGAGGAAAGGTACATGTTTTGAGGGGTGATACTACTGGTAACTCTGAACAAAAAAACTTCTAATAAACATATGCCATTTTCTTAGCAGTTTCAGGGTAACCCAATGAAAACAACTAGGAATCGGGAAAATGTAGCGTCGTCTTTGACAATCCTTCACTTGGACATGGTTCAGTTGTTTACCTCAAGTCTCAGTGTGACAGTGCTTGTCGTAGTTCACGGTACTACAGTGTTGTTACATGAACAAAAGATACAGTTTAGTGTAGTGAAAATGCCACGGATCTTCACACATGCAGAGTATGCTGACATTATGTTTGTCTATGGCTTGTCGAAAGGGAATTCCAGAGCTGCTGTTTGAGAATATCAACAATGATTTCCTATTTACAGAGTGCCAGATAGCAGGGTGTTTCTTGGATTCTGTGAGCGTGGTACGCTTCCCAGCGTAAATGTTGTATCTGAACATCCCGTACAACAAACCCTTAATGAAGTTGAGAACATTCTTAAAGTAGTGGAACGGAGCCCAAATACTAGCTCTAGAATTGCTGCTCAACTTGGTATTCCACAAAGACGAGTGATACGCACAGTACATGAGTAAGGTCTGTATCCATTTCATCGGCAGAGTGTACAACATCTGCATGAAGGAGATGATGCCAACCGGCAAGACTTCTGTCAATGGATCATTGCCAATGATCGCTTGATTGCATGTATTCTGTTCACTGATGAGTCAACATTTATCTGCAACAGAATCAACACATGCAACTCACATATGGCCTGATGAAAATGTGCACACTATTGTGGAAATGACTTTTCAATGATGTTTCTCAGTCAATGTGTGGTGTGGTATTATTGATGACCAACTCATCAGTCCAGCTGCTTTAGCTAACCATCTAGATGGAGCACGGTATCTTGATTTTCTTCAAAATGTGTTACCAGAAGACATGGAGGATATCCTTTTTGGCAAAATGAGCTCGTATGTACATTCAGCATGATGGAGCTCCTGCACATTCCATATGGCCAGTGACACAGTATCTCAACAACACGTATCGTGGTCATTGGATCGGTCGCCGTGGAGTCATTGCTTGGCCACCGAGGTCACCCGAACTTACCCCATTGGATTACTGTTTGTGGGGTTGGTTTAAGAGTGAAGTCTACCAGTGCAGAGTGGATACAACAGAGGAACTTCTGGCTCGTATTTTACATGCTTGTGCTCAAGTAAAGGAATGCAGAGATGAGCTCAGATCAGCAATACAACACCTGTCTACAAGAGCAGCAAAATGAATTAAGTTAATGGTGGGATGTTTGAACATCTTTTGTGAGGAAACTTACACAATTAAACAAACCATAACATAACAGTATCTTAATTTACTGTCACCTGCAATTTTCCCATTCCTAGTTTTCATTAGTTTACCCTGAAACGGTTAAGAAAATGTCATATGTTTATTAGAAGTTTTTTATTCAGAATTACCAGTAGTATCACCCCTCAAAGCATGTACCTTTCCTCCTGACTCACCCTGTGTAGGTTGCAATTACTGTCTCTTGGCTGAAAAGATTAAAATAATAATCGCTGTAAGGCTTCATAAAAGAAATTGAGATACTGATTAAAAAAAAAAAAAACTTAAGCATGTGAAAATATTTACAGGTGACAGAATCTATCTTTACAAGTAATTAAAAAACAACATGAAAGGGCAATATTACACAACAGTATAATGGGTAAATATCATATTTTTATAACTCGTGCACATATTAATGTTCAATTAATGTTTACCGATTTTTTTGTTCACATAGTTTGGAATATCAGTCAATATTTGCACATTTCCAAACCTTTTGCATACAAACATATATATATTATATTCCTAATATTTCTATGTATGTTACAAATAAACAATACTAACCTTAAACAATTTCTGAACACTTTCCACAATATATAACAATGAAATAAGGGAAGCAAATATTTCCTCAGTGAAACGCGTAAACAATTTCACCATTACACTTCCTTCAAAAGCAACCACAAGCAGACCGATAATTGTCAGCCAGAATCCAATATAGACTCTCATAGTAAGGAAGTCAACTTCATTTGTATCACAGAACTGCAAAATATTGTAGGATATTTTAATAACATTCTATTGTAGATTCATTACTTTTTAATAATATGATAACTAATTTTGTGCCTTACGCCAAAATGACATGAATCTGCACTGCAACCATTTAAAGTATATACATACAATGAAATATTCTGGTACAAATATAATCAAGACAAAACATTTTTGTTTAAACTTTAACTATTATTGTGCTTACTTTCAATTTTCTGTAAGTGTTTAAACATATTTTTCGAACATTGTTACTTCAAATGCTTTCATTGTTTAAGGCCTTATACCTAACTTCTAGTACAGGTAAAGGTCTCTCTTCCTTTCCAACTACTACTACTATTACTTCACCAAATACCCACCCAGGATTCATCACCAATTAGTCCCTTGTTCTTATGTACCACTCTCTCTCAGCTACTAAGTATTCGTAGACAAATATCTCAGCCTTTCTTTGCACCTCCCCCTGCCCCCCCCCCCCTCCAAATATTAGAATCCAATAATTTTGGCCTACAGCCAATTAGTCCTGTTCTCTTACTATCCTAGTACATCTCTATCCAATAGATATGGTGTATTGACTTTTCCCTGGTTACCCAACTGAGTTTATCTTCAAATGTTATAAATGATAAGTGCACTATTTTTGAAGAGAAGACAGATTTTGGATTTTGTCATACTACACGCTGATACATCCTCCCTAGACATTGGGTAAATTCTTTTCTCTACTTCTCCAGAAATCACCATTTACTTTAGTTTTAGCTAGTTTCCATTCTCATTATATTTTTATTACTTATTACACATTTACAGATTTCCATAAAAAAACATTAATAGTAGGGTTGGGATCTTTATGACACATCATATTTTTTCCTGCCTTCTTAATGAACTGTAATACTGAATTAAACACTGATCAAATGTTTCTGATTGTATTTAAATGCATTTTTTTATACCATATAAGTGTTTATTCAGGCCATTTTCTTAGTTCTGGTCATATTATGATAATATTTATAGTTATATTTTGAGGAAAAATTTGTAATTTTTTATTAGTACCATGTCATATAACCATAATTTATACATTTATGACCTCAAAAACAGTTTAAAGGACCTGAACACACACAAAATTAACAGCAAATCATTTTAGAAATATTTTCCAGTAAGAGTAAGAAAGAATGTTATAAGGAAAGGTTTAATTAATTTCGAAGGTCACAATATTTTTTTAAAGGGAATATCTTATATTGTAAGGGTTTTTCTTACATTCATTGACTAGATTTCAGGCACAAGGGTGTGGGAAGATTCTCTTTTTTAGGTAAGGGTGTCAGGGATTGGAATAAGTCACCAAGGGAAATGATGAATAATTCACCAAAAACGTTCAATGAATTTAAAGTTAAAATTTATAGAAGGAAAATGTAGATGGGTGCAGGAAAAGAGGAAAAGAGGAAAAGAGGAAGGTGGGTGTTTAGGAAAATTGCCACTGGAGTGTGTGCTCCATTGCAATTTAACTAAATTAAATTTTCAGAGCTGCAGAATTAAATTACGAGCAAAACAAGGTAGGACACTTATGGTCTAGCAAATTTAGGGAAAGAGTTATGATGTATGTAAACATAAAAACTCCACACAGCTGAAATTTGTGCAGAAAATTTTTTTTATTTAATTTAAAAAAAAAAAAAAAAAAAGATAGCAGACACAATTTTAAAGCCACAGTAATAATTTTATTTGGCATAAAGAGATACATCATATAGAAAGAAAAAAATAGAGACAATAACTACACAGGAAGTAAGGTTTTTAGAAAGAAAAAGAGATTTTGATTGATTGCTCAATTTTGTAAATCTGCAGAATTAAGTTACTGAGAATAAAGTTAATCCATTCATTTTGAAGATAAAATTGTGCTGAATACAAAATACACCTCAATCATGGATTACAATAATACGGAGACATGAAAAGTTAAATTAAATCTTTTTATCAGAATGGAAGGCACATGAAAGACTGACATCACTTAAGAAGAAAAAAACTGGACTTGTAAAATTAAACATCATACAGAAAGTTATATGAAGAGGATAGTGTAGTGATTAGATAACATAACCAGTAGATAGAAAATAAAATTTGATGAAGGTTGACACTTGTTTAAGCTTGATAGGAGTAATACTTTTGGAAATATTTAATATTGAATCTTGGTAATGACTACACGATACCAGGAAAAGGGTGGGTTTCACTATTAAATACTATCAGGATTGGGCTGGAACTTAAAGTTGAGAAATTTTTTTATGGACTCATTTGATAGTAAAATTGGCTTCGAGGCTTACAAGTTGAAGGAGTTATGATAAATTTAGTTTTTTTAAAAAAATAGTAATAAAGACAAAGGACTTCTCGGGTTTCAAGCCGCGTCAGAATTGAGCCGTCTGGCGACGTTTCGGAAGCTTGCACTGCTTCCATTGTCAAGCCCCCGCTTAACATTACTGAAGTCTGCCGCACGGTAGTCTATTATATAGCGCCAGCAGCCGGGAACGGAGGGGAAAGCGCGTGGAGGGGCGATCTAGTTAGGCCCTGCTCGCTTGGTGACGTCACGATCGGGTCACTCGTATGCCCTAATATGGCTCGATTCCGTCTCGTTTGTAATAATCCAAATGCTGGCTTCCAAGCTTGGCTTAAATTGAGGCCTTGATCACGATTAATAACATGTTGCTAAGCCTAATCTCAATAGCCTCCTTCACAACACTGTCCCAAAAGTTATTTGCGTAACAAAGGCGTGTCGTTTTGTCGAAGCACGGCTCGTGTCCGTTGTCAATGGCGTGTTCGGCTAAGGCAGATTTTTTTTTGTCCAAGTTTAAAATATCTGATGTGTTCTTTTCGTCTTTCATTAATTGTCCTTAAGGTTTGCCCTATATAAGAAGTGCCGCATTCACATGGAATTTTGTACACTCCAGGAGCCCGAAGATTGAGACTATCTTTCGGAGTTCGCAACAGCTGTCCAATTTTTGGCGGAGGTCGAAAAATTGAACGGATGCCCTGTTTGTTGAGTAATCTTGCTATTTTTGACGTTACTGCTCCACAGAAAGGTAGAAAGGCACGCGGCTTGTCTTGATCTCTGTCATCTGTCTTGGTTCTGTTGTCTTCCGATGGTTGCACGTCGGATTTCTTTAGTGCTATAACCATTGGCACGAAATACGCGTTCCAGGTGTTGCAGTTCCTCCTTTAAATGTTCATTGTCGGACACCACCTTTGCCCTATGGACAAGAGTATTGAGCACTCCCAGTTTCTGAGAAGGATGGTGAAAACTTTGAGCATTAAGATAGCGATCGGTGTGTGTAGGTTTTCTGTAAACGTTGTGCCCTAACCTTCCATTAGGCTTCCGACGCACTAGAACATCTAAAAACGGAAGTGATCCATTCTTTTCGATTTCTACCGTGAATTTAATGTTAGGGTGAATCCCATTAAGATGGTTCACGAATTCATATAATGCCGGAATTCCATGAGACCACACGAGAAACGTATCGTCAACAAACCTGTAGAAACATTTAGGCTTTAAAGGAGCCGTGTCAAGAGCTATATGCTCAAAATGTTCCATGTAGAAGTCAGCTACTGCGGGAGACAACGGGGACCCCATAGCCACGCCGTCTGTTTGCTCGTAGTATTCGCCCTGGTACACAAAGTACGTAGACGTGAGGGTGTGTCTGAATAACTCCACAAGTTTCGGATCAAAATGTTCACTAAGTAGTTCAACAGTTTCCCCTAAAGGCACACGCGTAAACAACGACGTAACGTCCAGGCTGACCATAATATCGTCACGTTCTAACCTCATTTCTTTAACCAACTCAACAAAGGCAGCAGAATTTTTAACATGATGTGCACACTGACCAACCAACGGATTTAACAAACGCGTGAGATATTTAGCCAACTTGTACGTTGGCGAACCTATAGCACTCACTATTGGACGCATTGGAACAAGCTCTTTATGTATTTTTGGAAGGCCGTATAACCTTGGTGGTCTTGGGGCTCGGACACTTAGATTCTTCACCGTTTCTTCCGCCAATCCGGATTCTCTCATGAGTATGTTTGTCTTCCTGGTGATCCGTGCCGTGGGATCGCGGGGAATCAGACGATATGCGTCGTCGTCTAAGACTTCACGTATCTTTTGGTGGTAGTCAGCGTCGGTTAAGATCACAGTCGAATTTCCTTTGTCAGCTGGTAAAACCATTAATTCGAAGTCTTCACGTAAAACACGTAAGCCGTCTCATTCAGCTCTAGTCATATTAGGCTTAGGTGGTTTTCGCCCTCGTCAGGATGCGCGTTGTTTCCCTGCGTACCTCTTCTGCTGCGTCTGTTGGTAATATTCCGCACTGCTTGTTCCACTCCGCTGATGATACCCATGATAGGTATGGAACGTGGAGCCGGTGCGAAGTTTAATCCTTTCTTCAGGCTGAGATAGCACCTTCGTCAATTTCCTTCCCTGACAGGTTAATTACGGTTCGTCTCTCTTCTGTTGGCTGAGCGTCGTGCAAATCCCGTGATAGGCGGTTGAATTTGCAGCACTGCTTGCGTGTAGCCGTCTCAGTGTTGAATTTTGCTGTCCTGTAGTGAAATGGTCGACCCATTCCCAATCCAACGGCGAGAGGGCAGCTGCTAGTTGCAAATGGCATCCCATCAATTCTGTAGCATTTTCAGCAAGATCACGGCGAGTTTGATGAATCCTCTCCCTCACAATTGCAAGACTGGTGCGGCGTAGTATCTTCTTGATGGCAGTAGTGTTAGCCGGATGATTACCACGGCAAAGCGTGGCACTGTTTCGGTATCTCTGCACCGTAACAGAAAGGCCAATGAACTTAGAAGTTTGGCCTTCTTGCAGCGCAGATTCTCCAGGTGTTTAACGCTGCGCGACATATCCTCCCCGTAGAGGTACGTTAGATAATTATGTGCGTTTTCGCGGCGGCAATGCTTGATAAAAACTTCTCGGGTTTCAAGCCGCGTCAGAATTGAGCCGTCTGGCGACGTTTCGGAAGCTTGCACTGCTTCCATTGTCAAGCCCCCCGCTTAACATTACTGAAGTCTGCCACACGGTAGTCTATTATATAGCGCCAGAGGCCGGGAACGGAGGGGAAAGCGCGTGGAGGGGCGATCTAGTTAGGCCCTGCTCGCTTGGTGACGTCACGATCGGGTCACTCGTATGCCCTAATATGGCTCGATTCCGTCTCGTTCGTAATAATCCAAATACTGGCTTCCAAGCTTGGCTTAAATTGAGGCCTTGATCACGATTAATAACATTATTGCTAAGCCTAATCTCAATAGCCTCCTTCACAACACTGTCCCAAAAGTTATTTGCGTAACAAAGGCGTGTCGTTTTGTCGAAGCACGGCTCGTGTCCGTTGTCAATGGCGTGTTCGGCTAAGGCAGATTTTTCTTTTTGTCCAAGTTTAAAATATCTGATGTTTTCTTTCCGTCTTTCATTAATTGTCCTTAAGGTTTGCCCTATGACAGAGATCAAGACAAGCCGCGTGCCTTTCTACCTTTCTGTGGAGCTGTAATGTCAAAAATAGCAAGATTACTCAACAAACAGGGCATCCGTTCAATTTTTCGACTTCCGCCAAAAATTGGACAGCTGTTGCGAAGTCCGAAAGATAGTCTCAATCTTCGGGCTCCTGGAGTGTACAAAATTCCATGTGAATGCGGCACTTCTTATATAGGGCAAACCTTAAGGACAATTAATGAAAGACGGAAAGAACACATCAGATATTTTAAACTTGGACAAAAAGAAAAATCTGCCTTAGCCGAACACGCTATTGACAACGGACACGAGCCGTCCTTCGACAAAACGACACACCTTTGTTACGCAAATAACTTTTGGGACAGTGTTTGTAAGCTATCTTAGAATTTTAGGAAATTCTAGCCTCTCACCTCTAGGCATCAGGGGTAAAGCTTATTCTGTAGTAAAAGACAGTTTTCATTTCATGTACAGGTTATGGGAGTAAAGCTTTGTATAGCATAGAGATACTGTAACCAAACACACTAAATAAAACCCTTTAGGGATAATAAAAGTATTCAAAATTAAATAAATGCTCTAAATAAACCTTTGATAACAAAAAGAAAACGTCAGTTTGGGAGGAAATAGATTAAATCCCCCAAGTTCAGTTTCAAATAATAGATTTTGATATAGGTTAACTTTACAGTTTCTAAACCAATTTGAATGCAGTAAAGACTTTCAGTAGTGGCTAAACGCCGAATATAAACTTTGAATGATAATAAATAAACTTTAAATCAACTGAAAATTAAATAATCATCAGTAATCCAACTTTGTAATTATGAACTTCTAACTGGGGAGCATTTTGTCATTTTTAAACCAATTTACGAGCAGTAAAGTAACTCAACACTTGA
Organism: Vandiemenella viatica; assembly: GCA_031002005.1. Taxonomy (NCBI): domain Eukaryota; kingdom Metazoa; phylum Arthropoda; class Insecta; order Orthoptera; family Morabidae; genus Vandiemenella; species Vandiemenella viatica. The sequence goes on along the minus strand of JARYHS010011408.1, from coordinate 126,713,876 downwards.
TAAACCAACTATACTAATTTTCTGTAATGATATTAACACCTTTTACTAACCTTAAATATGATAATCCAAAATAATCCAGTTGAGTACACAAGCAATTTCTAATATTTGGCATTTCACTGTTTTACACACTTTCGAACAAAATAAATTAATTGTAGGGAAGTAATCATGCAATTAAAATATAAATTCACTAAAATTTCGTAGTTTCTGAACGTTTAAAGAACTTAAATCAATTTTTATACTTCGTCAGGTTCTCTGCACTTTTAATAATTTTTTATCTCAAAATCTAGAGAACATTCGAAATAAAAAGTAGATTTCCGGGAAGACCTAAAAATCTAGTATCACATATAATAATTTCAAGTAATTCCAAGTAATGGAGCCGATTTAATAGAGATCTTAAAATTTATTTCTCATTGCAGGCACGTGCATAGTTTCGAAATTAATTTCAACCGATCTAAAGTACATACAGAGATGAGATAACTTTCAGAATACGTAATTTAATTCAGAGAATCTCGTGGTAATTTTATATTTGCGATAAAAATAACAGAAATAAAGTTATAAAATTAAAACTGAAATCACACTTTGGTTACGTCGTAGTTAAACTTTCCCTGCACCAATTTTAATAAAAGTTACACCAATAAGCTCGGGAATTTTAGTAGAACACAGTAATAATAATAACATTTATGTAAATTGTGGCATTAAGAAAATGACGAAATGTAGAAGTTTCGAGAACAAAAGTAATTCCCCAGAGTAGAGAAATAGTTCACTCCTACACTTACAACTTTTAAACCAGCTGCTTAAAATTATTCACTAAATATCCATTATTTCACAATTAAATATGTCGAAACACTGTCACACCTAAAGTTTTGGATAACTGTTTAGTTACTGAGATATTTCAGATCTAAATCGTAGAAGTGTTAGCAGAAAGTTGTGTTTTGGCTCTGACGTCAGCGAAGGTATAAATCACAGGACGCGGTGGTGACGGCGTCTTTTCCGGGTTTGAAGTCGTGCTAATAAGATGTTATAAGCGTGTGCGTTGGTAGGTTGGCAACTCCGACTTAGGTTGGTAGCTCAGGTCTTCGGTTGGCACTACCGGGTTCGGCCATGATGGAACGTTGTCGGGGGTGTGGCATTTGTTTACTTAACATGAACCTTTAATTTTCAACGGGGTGTTGGTCGGTTTCTACTTCTCTCCATAATCTGTGATTTTTGGAACGATTGTTCGATTGGCCTAAGCAACTTAAGAATGCTGTTTGAACTTTGAATTTCATTCTAAATAAACTCTTAGAAATTTTGGAAAAGTGAACTGTTTTATTTCTGTAGCTGCTGTAATACCTTTTCAATATTTGGGGTCTTCAAATATTGTGGCGACCTGTAGCGTTCTAGTTGTATCCTGGCAACATGGTCAAATTAAATTAAAGTATTCAACAAGTTTTCATCGGACTGGGAGGTGTGATCAAGAGAGTAAGTTAAGGCACATAGGCGATACTCTACCCCGGTGTCGGCCTTTGTCCTTACATGTTGTGAAGGAGGCTATTGAGATTAGGCTTAGCAATAATGTTATTAATCGTGATCAAGGCCTCAATTTAAGCCAAGCTTGGAAGCCAGCATTCGGATTATTACAAACGAGACGGAATCGAGCCATATTAGGGCATACGAGTGACCCGATCGTGACGTCACCAAGCGAGCAGGGCCTAACTAGATCGCCCCTCCACGCGCTTTCCCCTCCGTTCCCGGCTGCTGGCGCTATATAATAGACTACCGTGTGGCAGACTTCAGTAATGTTAAGCGGGGGCTTGACAATGGAAGCAGTGCAAGCTTCCGAAACGTCGCCAGACGGCTCAATATTGACGCGGCTTGAAACCCGAGAAGTTTTTATCAAGCATTGCCGCCGCGAAAACGCACATAATTATCTAAAGACAAAGGAGTTGATTTTTAAACTTCGTGTGGTCTAATTTTGTTAATAGTGATTTGGTTTACAGCGTGGGTATCGAAATAAATTCAGCGACGGAGAAAGGGGGACAAATGAAATTCCTATGTATTGGTCTGACACTGGAAACATAAGTAAAAGTATTATATTTAAGTGGATAAAGTACATTTTCATATTTCCTAAAAAAAATAAAGAACCTTACAACACATACCTCTGTATTGAATACCCATGTCAGTTGTCAAATACTGTCCCATCATTCTTAACAAAAGGATCTTAAGCGAGTTTTGCAATCCTTCACTTTGACATTTCCTTCATTACCCATCATAATACTGTAGGTCTTACACAAACAGTAACAAGCCCAAATGATTTTATTATCAAATGATGTGAGGGTTTACATTTAGCACTTTCAACAAGCAACTCCCCCTTTATATTAATCATATAAACCTTCAAATTCTCCCTGATAACACTGGAGGCTCATCTTACCCTCCCCTATACAAATGCAGCCATTCACAATACTCTTATTCAATAGTATTATGCAACTTTGTGTCTGTAAACCAACAACAGAACAATTTATTCTAATAATCAACAATAATGATCCCAGTACATTGTCCTGTGGCACCTGTTTTCTTACACCTCTTTTGATACTACATTTCACAACATTTAAATAATTACCGATGTTAGGATCATTAGTCAGCTCACATAATATAACTCAGGTAGTTAAATTTTCCACTAGAATAATGAATAATAGGTACTCAGCAGTAGACAATATATTGCTGTATAACTCAACATTCAGTTATACTGTAAAGTCATCTATTAATGGACTTTCTGAACATGATGCGGAAGTAATAACCATCAACACTTTAAAAGGAACAAGCTCCAAGAGTAATTCTTTTGATGTTCAGTGAGTAATAAATGATGAAGTAGTTCATTATTTTATAAATTACCTTAAAACCATAAACTGTTTGCAATGCACAAGGTATGCATGAAAAATACAATATTTTTACTAACATTGCCTTAAATTACTTTGAAAGTTGGTTCCCCATTAATAATGGCTCTGGAACGAAAATTAAGACTGTATAGAATATCATAATAAAAGAAATAGAAAAATAATCAGATCAGTAAAGACACATATTTCAAACAAAGTTCAGTAGAATCCAATTTTGCACAAGGTATGCATGAAAACTGCAGTATTTTTACTAATTGCCTTAAATTTATTTGAAAGTTGTTTCCCCATGAATCATGATTCTGGAAAGGAAATTAAGACAGTATCGAATATCATAAAAAAGTAGTAAAGACATATATTTCAAACAAAGTTCAGTAGAATCCAGTTTTTCAATTACTGATACATTTTTATCTGCTGCTGGTAAGTTGACCACCAATAACTCGGTGACTTATAGTATGGATTTTATCAATACAGGCTTCCAAGAAAAATTTGACATAAATTTAGCTAATCCAGAAGAAATCAGCAAACTATTCATGTTTCTTACGAGCAAATGCACGAGTGATTTCCAGAAGATTAATTAAAATGTGCTCCACAGAATAAGTAATTTAATAAGTTATCTGTTTAATATATTTCTACTTCAGAGTACCTTCTCAGAAAGGCTTAAGTGTGCTGTAGCTAAATCACTCTATAAGAAAGGGGGTAAGTCAGTTATATCTATTACAATCCTATTTCATTACTAACAGCCTTTTCTAAAACTTTCAAAGAAGTGCAACATAGTTTACCTACAGCGTAGAAATAAAACGATTCTGACCATTCAGCAGAACAAGCTATATGTGTGTTCACTGACAATAAATGATAAATTACAGCCTGTAGGATTTTTTTTGTGACTTGTCTAAGGCATTTGACTGTTTTAATCATGACTTTTGGATACAAAAAATAAAGTATTACTAGGCGACCCGTGCGAAAATTTCGCGAAAAAAATGGGATGAATAGTGAGGATGAATATGATGTCACCAAAGCTGAGTCATTACTTTTCATACTCCTACTTCATTTATCGATTTTGGTTAGAAATCCAGGGAGATAAAAGGCTCGAAAGACATAAAATGTATTTTAGAAATATTGACATTTTTGCCCTTTAAGGGCCAAATTACGAAAAATTCCTTTCTTAGAATATAATGTTACCACGGCGGAAACCTTAGTCTTTAATATGATATCTTATTTATCTATATCGGCTAGATATCAAGGGAGATAAATAGCTCGTGACACAAAAATGCGTTGTAGAACCATTTATACTTTTTCCTTTTAAGGGTTGAATTCCAGAAACTTCTTTCTTAAAACATTATGTCACCAAAGCTGAGACATTATTCCTCATAATCTTCCTTGGTTTATAGATTTTGGATAAATATCGAAGGAGATAAGTGGCTCGAGCCACAAAAAACGCATTTTAAAAAAATTGACATTTTTGCCCTTTAAGGGTGGAATTACGAAAAATTCCTTTCTAAAAATATATTGTTACCACGGCGGAGACCTTAGTCTTTAATAAAATATCTCATTTATCTATAACGGTTAGATATCAAGGGAGATAAATCACTCGTGACATAAAAATGCGTTATAGAAAAACTTATACTTTTTCCCTTTAAGGGTTGAATTCCAAAAACATTCTTTCTCAAATTATGATTTCACCAAGCTGAGACATTACTCCTTATATTCCATTTTCATTTATCGATTTTGGTTAAATATCCAGGGAGATAAATGGCTCAAGATAGAAAAAATGCATTTTAGAAAAAATTAACATTTTGCCCTTTAAGGGTCGAACTACGAAAATTTCCTTTCTTAATATATAATGTTACCATGGCGGAGACCTTATTCTTTAATATGATACCTCAATTATCTATATCGGCTAGATATCAAGGGAGATAAATCACTCGTGACACAATAATGTGTTATAGAAAAATTTATACTTTTTCCCTTTAATGGTTGAATTCCAAAAACATTCTTTCTTAAAATATGATTTCGCAAAGCTGAGACATTACTTCTGATAATCCTACTTCATTTCTCGATTTTAGTTAGATATCCTGGGAGATAAATGGCTCGAGACACAAAAAACGCATTCTAGAAAAATTAACATTTTTGCCCTTTAAGGGTCAAATTAAGAAAAATTCCTTTCTTAAAATATAATGTTACCATGGCGGAGACCTTATTCTTTAATATGATACCTCATTTATATATTATATCGGTTAGATATTAAGGGAGATAAATCACTCGTGACACAAAAACGAATTGCAAAAATATTTATACTTTTGCCCTTTAAGGGTCGAATTCCGAAAAATTTCTGTCTTAATATATGAGGTCACTAAAGCGGAGATCTTAATCTTTAAAATGATACTTCATTAAACGATTTCAGATAGGTATCCAGGGAGATAAATGACTCGTAACACAGAAAACAGCATTTTAGAAATTTTGACATTTTCGCCCTTTAAGGGTCGAATTTCAAAAACTTAATTTCTTAAAATATTATGTGACCAAAGTGAAGATCATTAGCTTTAAAATGACCCCTCATTCATTGATTTCGGTTAAGTATGAAGGAAGATATAGGCTTGTGACAAAAAAATACCTTATAGAAATAATATATATGATAGTACGGTACAAACGGCTTACATTTATTTTCTTCTCAAAAGGTAAGAACTGACACTGGACAGTTTTAATGCTGTGTCTACTGCTTTCTTAGTCAGGATATATCAGATGTTGACTACCTCAAGATTCTACATTGGGGCCACTATTGTTTTTAGTATATATCATCTGAAAACTCACACTGTGTCCAATTTGCAGATGTATAAGTGCAGGAATTAAAAATACCCCAAATTTCTCTACTAAATACATTTCAAATTATGTCTTTCGCAGTATAAACAACTGGTTTGCAGCAAATGGCTTGACTTTAAACAATGATAAAATTCAATATATTCCGCTCAACAAATCATTTGGATCAACACCAGACATGTCCATAGAATTTGCAGGCTAGTCCATTCAAGAAGAAAAGTGTGAAATTTCTAGGTTTGCATATTGATCATAATTTAAATTCAAGGGAGCATGCTCTGACTTACTAAAGTGATTTGGTCCTCCAGGAGGAGCCATGTCGATTTGTTAAAACCTAAAATTTCAGTCATTGTGATGTGGCCTTCACATGATGGCTGAAACAATAGGTTTTAACAAATTGACACGGCTCCACCTAGAGAACCAATATATTACTCACGACGACTGTGGAAGCCTGCGTAATTACATTTGCAGTTTGTTTGTATGTATGGAGAACAACTATTGCTGAATTTATACAAACTAATTTATTTTGCTTACCTTCACTTCTTGATGTTATTTGCAATAATATTCTAAGGCAACTCAACTCATATAATCAAAGTATTCAGAATTATAGTAATAACAATTATATGCAGGGTTAGCAGTAGAACTGTTCAGGAAGTAAGGAATATTAGCATTTGTGGATGAGTATAGACACACAATTATTTTTTATCATCATGAACTATATTCATTATGAAAAAATACACAACTATGGCACTAGAAGTAAAAATATTCTTCACAACCATTACAAGTAATTGTAATTTGTTCAAAAACAGGTTCAATATTCAGGAATTCACATCTTCACTATCATCCCAAGATATCTTAAATCTCTGGGAGGGGATAAAATTAAGTTCATGAAAACATTTAAATAACTTTTAATTGACAATTCCTTCTACACCATCAAAGAATTTATTTATAAGATAGCTTCAAAATAACAGCCAGTAGATTGTGCAAATGTACTTGATATTATTAATTTACATATTATTCTGGTGTATGGATCTATTTTGTATTGCTATGTAATTGTTTGTCTACAAATTGATAACCTTCCACATTCCACAGAGCCAATATCTTATATTGGGATAGCCTAGCCCTCTGGTAGCTACGCCACTGGATATATTGGGATCTATGGAAAATAAAGGAATTACACTGTATTGTACTGTTTTGCTTCTTAATGCAAAAGCACTCTTCCAACTGACAAAAGACATACTGATTGAATCCAGTGGTTTTAGTCTTATTCGTCACAATATATATATTAAAAACAATTGGTAACAAAGAGGAAGTAACCGGTATATTTCTGAATTTGTCCAAGGCTTTTGATGTGGTAAATCATAAAATCTCCCTTTCTAAGTTAATTACAAGAGCTTGAAACTGTAAAGGAGTATGTGCCATGATAACAATTCCCTTCACACCTCTCTTGTATTAATTGAATTTTCTTTCTATGTTTAAGATTCAATAATTTATCACAGTCTCAGATTTCCTTTCCCACAAAGGGTAATTTGCCTACTCCCTAATATCTTATATCAATTGCTAGTTTATGATCAAGGTAGTCTCTTTCTTTGCACAAACTACTCCAGGCCTCATTGCCAATGTATAACTTGTGCAACCAATGTCTTCCCCAACCTCCCATCTTCAAATACTGGCACACCAGCTCCATTATCATATGCATTACTGATTATGATGAAACTGTGAAGTTATTTGATAAGCTGAGAAACATATCATATTCTGAATTTTGTTAAAGCAAGTTTTGGCTGTAAATTATTTGCTAGATTAAGTGATTATTATTTTAAGATTTCGATATTATAATAAAAGTAATTAATGACCACTTACACTGTATAAACTTTCATCAAATAACAGTAGAGGACCTGTTGTTCCAACAACTATGAGAGGTTGCCCTGCCAATAATGCAAAAAAAATTCCTGCTGCTGATGTAGCAATCAGAGTTTCAGAGATCCCTATCAAATTTTGTGTTTTGTCAGCTGAAAATAAAGAAATTCTATTGACATGTATTAAATGGATTTGTTACTAATCACTATCATTGTTAAAATGCAACACAAGTTTATCACACTATTGAGAGAAAATGGGTATCACAAATGAAAAGGGTAGTAACACACGGCAGCTGTGGAATTAAGGAAAAGATGGTGAAAGCTAGTTAGTGAAGAATTGATGCTTTTAGGTTAAAATGTTTGGATGAATTTGTTTCACAAATTTACACATGAAAGGTTTTTTTTTTTTTTTTAACTGCTTTACGTCTTTTTAACATCGAGGTCTTTAGAGACGGGAAAGGATGGGGGCAAGGAATGGGAAGTAATTCGGCCATGGCCTTTTGAAGGAAGCATCCCGGCATTTGCCTGGAGTGATTTGGGGAAATCATGGAAAACCCAAATCTGGATGCCCGGACGGGGATTCGAACCGCCGTCCTCCCGAATGCGAGGCGAGAACGCTAACCGTTACACCGCCCCGCTCAGTCACATGAAAGGGGAGAATGTACAGTGCACATGCATAGGTAAGTTGAGCTTGTAACAAAAATGATGTGGCTGGGCAAAAACTGTATATGCATGTTTGTGTTTTCACCAAAACTACAATTTTGAAGTGCTGGTATTAGCTGAGTAGATAACATATCAGCCAGAAACTTTTGTCAGAGTTTAATCTCCTTACTCTCACCATTCTTATTTTTGTTCCTTCAAAAGAATTAGTTCAATATTTCACTTTAATTGGCTATTTGACTATTTTTTTAAAATGGTTTTAGATAGTTTATTGATACACGTTATTTACCGAGTACTAATTATTTTTTGACAAAAGTGCTTATTTTACGTAAAATTCAACATTAAAATTTAGAGGATTTGAAAGCCCATCAAAATGCTCCTGTGCTGCCTGGCGTGGGCCAACTACAGTCGTGACGTCATGTGCCAGCAGGCGCTTATTCTATGTAAGTAACGCGTGGTTTTTTTCTCTGAATTTGTGTGTAAATTGTTGGAAATATGGTTTGTAAATAGTGTGTAGTATATCAATCTACAGCCACAACAATAAAAACTCTCTTAATAATGTTCCCGCATTAGCTGAAATAGGAAAAAAAGTCGCTGCAACTTGCACATAGAAACCCAGACTAGTCGCATATCATTTACTGTAAATATAATTTGCACCATAATTTCTTTGAGATAATGTAGTACGCTGTTTAAGGTGAGTATCAGTAAAGTTAGGGTTCTTAGGTTCAATCCTCATTTGGAATATGTTTTGTTATTTGTGAGTGTTTTCTCTAGATACTAGTTGCTGTTGGTAGCACTGCATATTTTTTTTCTAAAAACCACCAAAACATTAATTTTTTTTTCCGAATGTTTCACAAATTTTTGGATAGCAAAAGTATTATAAACATTTGAGACATAACCAAAAAAGACTTCAAAACTGAAACTGGACGTTACTTGCACACTGATAAAAAGTTTTATAAAGACTGAAAATTACTTGTGCATTAAAAGAAAATACCGCTTAAATAGCTGCATTTAGTCAGAAAGGCAACACACAGTTGTATCGTCACGTAAAAATTCCAACAAAAAGTATTCAAAGCGTTCCGGCATTGTTGTGAGATTAGCATGCAATGTTATTGTTAAAATAAATTCACCGCCGAGTACTTGGGTTTTGTTGCAATGATGATGTATCTCTGGTATGTTTCAAAATTAAAAGCAGGAGGTTATCTTTTTATAAATGTTTTCTTGTATGACAGCAATTTATGTTTCAAACGGTTGCATGACATTTTATACTTCTAATAAAAACAGGATTCTGTAAAGCGACAAACAGCAAACAGAAAACAAAAATGTACACACGAAAAAAAATATTATCCTAATCAAGGTTTGAATAAAGGATCTACAAATTCCTATAGCATTTTTTAACCCTGCAGCTACCTGGACACCATGGCATCTTTATTTTTCTTCTCGTTAATATTGAACACTTAAATGTCGCAGTATCTACGTGCGTTGAAGTGAACGCGGTCGGTAAATAAGTAAACAATAAATTCAGTTTCGTTGGGAAAAAAATATTATTTATCCGCAGTTAAGAAAAGTTGTCCATAACATCTAGTTATTTAACTGTTGTGCATACTTTATACTGCACATGCATTTTTCTCATAAATATCTGCTAAAACAACTAACTTAATTTAAAACTTCAGTCATTCTTATGAAGGATTTCTGTTAATCTCCAAATTCCAGTTTAAATATAAATGATTCTCGAATTGAATTTATTACACTCTGAAGCTCCATAGAATAAAAGTCAGTGATTGTTTCTATTGTTAGTCCGACAAATAATTTACGGTATTTTTCCGCTGTAGGCTTCTAAAAATTATTCTTCATTTTATATTCAACGCAAAATCTCATTATTAACAAAAGATAACCAGCAACAAATAGTTGAAAACTTGGATAGTGGGAAACAACTCCATATGCAGCCGTAGTGCCTACCGGCAGGTGACGTCACTAAAGTGATCTCCAATCCCAGAGCGTTTAAGGTCATGTGACAAGAGGCAAGAAAAATTTGATTTTTATTTCACTTTTTTAATTAAAAACAATCCATATTTCTTTTCAAATTTAACAAAAATAGCTTTCTTAAGCATTAATCTACGCGAGTGACTACAATTTGTAATATATTTTGAATACTGTCAAATAGCCTATTAAAATGAACACGCTTCCCTGCAACAAAGAGTAATTAGGGTTTACCTAACAATGTAAGCACTTTATCGGGGACAATTTGTCATAGTAATTAACATTACATCATTGAATGCATTTTTCATAATGTGCAATAGAATAGCCATTTTGAAGTTACTTCAATATACACCAAACTTTCTACAGCAAATATAAAATTATGAAAAAATGATCTGATGAGCTATTTGTGTATCACTTCCAGTTGAGATGACATACTTTAGACACTAAAAAATCAGTTTTGTATAATGTTCTACAGAAATCAATCTCAACAAATTTTTGGAAATATAGTGATGCTATTAAAGTGACTTTATCTTCAAAATTTGGCTTGACTGGCATCACCATGGTTTCATTAAAATAATTATTATAATTCAATAAGAAAGCCAATGGATTTTATTCATTTTGGATGTGTTTTGACTCTTGTTAAGAAATCATCAGTGATCTATTGTTTTCTGAAATTATATTATTAAATATTTTAACAAGACTATGCAGAGGAAATGATCTATAATAATAATGTTTCATGAAAAAGTCCTTCACATAGATCATATTTAATGAGGAGATTATTTTTCAAAATCAAGATAACATGTTTAACCATAATCAAATCGAAAAAAATACTAAATTTAAATTGTACTAGTGTAATTATCATTGTCACTGATGGTTCATAGGTACCTAGTGCCAATTGCACATTATTTTTTACCAAATAGCATGAAAGATCAATCATTCGAAATGCATTTTGACTAACTGCAGAATACTTCATTGAGTTCTTGAAAATTCAATGTAAAATTTATGAAATCAACAGAATTTTGTAGTTTGATATAACCTCCTTTCTACATACCTAACTGTTGGAAGATTATAACATTCTGAGCTACTATTCACTAAATTAAGTTTAAAATGAATCAGGCAAAGTGATACAAGTTATTAAGCACTAAAATGAGTTTGTAGCACTGCCTACACAATGTACAGTGCCTGGATAATTGTTTAGAAGATATTTCAAGAACACAATCAAGCTTTATGCTGAAATATTATTTTTGACAAGGACTGAAGGCTGAATTAAATGATACTACACTTTACTTGCTAACAACTGAGCAACTATGATCATAATTAAATTGGCAAGCAAAGCTATTCTATATATAACAAATTATTTGAAAGCTTTTAAAAACACACTGAACAAAAGAAGCAATTTAAACGTATGAAAATTAAGTGAAATATACTTATGCTATGCTGAAATTTCCCATTATTTCTAAGATAATTTTCATACGATTTAAGATGGGTAACTGTAACATTAAAACTTGTTCCCAGAATTCCTTTCTTGCCCCTGCATAAGTTACTCAAAGTATTCCAGCATTACATAATAATACATTTATTCCTACAGCAAGTGCTAGGATATTTGAAACCACAGGTGCGTAGAGCATCCATATTAAAAAGTTTCCAATGTACATCAATCAAAATCATTGACCTCTGGGAACCATGGAACTAAAGCAAAAAAGTAGCAAAAACTATAATTATTTAGCAATGTTACAGAACTTCACACATTTTCTACAACTGTAAACAGTGCAGCAATCTAAGATAAAATGTCTAAGTTTCTTTGTTTTTAACAGTGCACACTTATTAAATTTTTGTAAAAAAAGTTGGCACCAATCGATACTCATGATAAAACTGTAACCAGGAGAGAGTTTGTACATCTGAGATATTTAAAAAAAATAATTAGTTGAGCGTAGTATAATAAACTACAGAGAAGGATATACTTAAAAATGTGTGTGTATCAGCTTTTGGATGAATGGGATTCATGCAAAAACTATTAGTTAGATTTTGAAGGGGTTTTTAATGTACAGCCCATGGTATAGTGGGTAAAATATGGTATGTTACGTTTTGATGTAACATCGGGGAAAAAATTGAGAAATTATTAGGTTGGTTCATAAATTTTTGTTTTGAGTGATGATGCACTGATAGCTATGGGTTTATTTAACCATTTGCACTTTTGTTTTTAATTTCACTTATTGTTTTTGAGTTTACAAATTGAATTATTCATTGTTGAAGATATTGGGTGAATCCAAGGATTCTAGAAAACAGTGTTTCAAGTGGAGAAAGCTGGACATTTCTGACATATTATTTTGTTTAAGCTCAACAGAAATGCAAAAGTATCAGAGGCAGTCAGAAACATTTGCACCACATATGGGGACACTCATTGGAGAAAACATGACAAGAAAATGGTTCTCTCATTTCATGGAGGGTCATTCCATATTCACAAAAACCTTAATGCAGACTGTTTAAACACATTAATCAACAATGATCCATGTCAGTGTAATCAAGAACTGGCAAATGTGATGAATTGTGACCATTGTGCAACATTTGCATTCAATGGGCAAGGTTCGAAAATTAGAAACATGTGTACCACATGATTTAAGCCATTACTACAAAAATCGGTAACTGGCCAAATGTGCATCACATGTAAACAACATCAAACGTTCCTGTTTAGTATCATTATTGGTGAGGGGGGAAAAAAAAACTCCTCGTATAAATCCCAGCATGTGTCAGCAAAAGATAATGTTATACATATGGTGGAACAGCGAGGGTGTGCTGCACTATAAATTACTTCCAACATTTTTTGACACTAATTGGGGCATTTTACAGACACAACATGAGGGGGGGGGGGGGGAACAATCAATAAGACTTACCGGGTAGACGTATTCTGAAAAGATAGAAAGGAAAGTGTTAGAGTATCAACAGAGGTAGAAGAGAATATGGAAATGCCACAGGGGCTGTTCATCATACTAATGAATGATTGTGTTGATGGATAACAGTAAAAATTTAGATTGTTTGCAGATGATATATAATAGGATCAAAATGGGAAAAATGGAAAAAATATCAAATTGGGTAGAGTCCCAATTAAACATGGCCTTGCACACGCAATATTAATCCATTTGAATGCAGAGACCATGCCGCAAATGTCATAATACTACTGCTCAGTACAATAATAAAATTTACACTTTTGACAGTGTTGAGGTTTAGCATACTTGGCACTAGGTAAAAGTTGAATTACTCTCCTTAACAGTTTGAAAACCATCAGGATTACTTAGATATTTGTTTTTAACCACCACCCTGCTATAGGGAAAGAATTTGTTGCAATTAAATACTTCATATAAAGGCCAATAGGCTGCCATCCATTATAATGGGGAACAATTTCAGTTAATAATGGCAATTGTTCATCAAGCAGGATTTAGAAGCTTGCAATGATTGAAAATTATAAAAATAAATGCATTAAACACACAGTTTATTGACGTTCAATTTGAGGAAATGCAAAGGAGAGCAGCTATATTTGTTTGTAATGTTACTGCAAGACCCAGTCAGTACTGATATGATGATGGAGCTACATTAGGAGCCACTGGAAGATGGGAGGAGGGTGAAGACAGTGTTGGAAGTGTACAAGGTCATTGTTGGTGATGGCACTTGGAGGGATGTTGGTCAAAGAATTGAGAATAATGCATGGAAAGGAAAAGATGCACATGGGCACAAGTTGGCACTCTATTTCAAACAGAATGTGTTAGGGTGAATCCAACACTGGGGATATGTAAGTTCTGTCAATAGATATATTTCAGTTTATGCATAGTTCATAATCCGGTCACCAATCTGCTTGTATTATGAAATCATAAGATATAATGGTTATAAGAAACTTTTCAGGTGGTGCGGGATCTCATTGTGGTGCCCAAAATGTGCAATCGTTAATTCGTGATTAAGGTGTCACTATAGACGGACAGAAGGTAACATACATTGTAACATCGGAGACTTTCCCAGTGTATAATTGTAATGAAGTCTTCACAGGTATACCACAGGATATGGGCATCTGTTGGTCAGCCGACTGGTACAGACAATTTTGCATCTAGTTCTGCTAATTCAAGCCCCATCAACAACAGTTTCAGTTATAAAATTCCTCAACTAATTCACAACCAGATGTGTCACATTTTTCTCCATCAGTTAAACTTATTTCTAAATCTGCATGTGATTATTTCAATTCGGACTTTTTGGGAATTGTTTTAATAAAGCGTAAGAACAACACTGTATCATTAAATATGGAAGTTGTTTAAACTGAGTGACCAACAATTTCTTAATTGTATCAATCATAATATGCATATTATGCTAAAAAATATTAAACAATTTGCAACTGCACAATTAAAGTTATAAAAAATGTTACGAACTTATGTGCCAACCAAATAAAACAAATTAGTTTTTTGCTGAACGTGATTTATGCAAAAACTACTTATCAGATTTTGATGGGTTTTCAATTAAAGTACAGTCCATGGTGATGTGGGTAAAAATCTGAATGAAATAGGTTTTGAAAAATAAGAAATTTTTGATAATTTTTACAAACATGATTCATGCAAATGCTACTGGTTGTATATTGATGGGATTTTGATCAATGTATAGTCTTTGATCGCACAGGTAAAATAGGGCATATTTCAATTCTATGCGACATCATAAGGCAATTTTTGTACCAAACTTGATTCGCACAAAATCTACAGGTTTGATTGCACCGTTTACTGTGATCTCTATTATATCTTTTACAAGTGTTTTTATCCCCTGACTTTATTTACTTTGACTGTGAGAATTAATGTTAGCCAGCAATGTGCAAACTTAGACGTAACAAATTTCCTTTGAGATTTGATTAACTGTACAGAACTGCTTGAGATTTCAGTACGAAGTACAAGAAGAATTTGTGTTATAATGTCAGCTGCTATCAGAAATGCTTTAAATGTATAGTGTTATTAGTGTTTGAAACTGCTGATTTGTTTAACTGGATTTTAAAACTTGTGTTCTTTATAACAAAATTTAGTTTCTTCTGGTTGATTATTATTATTACTTTTTACCACATTGAAAAGTGTTGTAAAATGACGATTTTGTCTCACAACAAAAATTAAGTGCTTACAAGCTGGATTGTTGAGGATTGAAATGGTTTAGGTGAGTTTAAGGTTTACTTTATATCATTGAAGTTATATTTAATGCCTCAAAATGAAGCATACCCCATTTTACACACATCATCACAGGCTTTATAATACTGAAATCCAATCATCATATTTTTTTGTGAATCATGTTTTAATGAATGTCTAAGTTGGGGTGAATGATAGATTCTATCATCAGCTATGACTATGCTTTGTATTTCTCTTCGCTTATTCTGCTGTTAGTAATAAATTGTACCTGTATAGATCATGCCTAAAACTGGTTAACAGCTTCCTTGTGATTACTCAGCAAGGAGCCCCAGTTAGAACACAGTCTATTGTTCACACCAGAAATTGAAAATCACTTAATTTATTTTTAAATCCTTGATGTTCTCACTGGTATCAGGAAAAGCCATACAAATTGGAACTATGAATGTTTCTCAAACTTCAAAACCAAAATGAAGATTACAAATTAACTGATCAAAACTCTTTCACAACGATTACAGCATTGAGGCATACTTGTTGACATGCTGAAGCACCTCAAAATAATTTTTCTAAAACTTATTTAATTACAGTTTATTGAATGATGGACAAAAGTTATTTTAAACTTTCACTTCCCCAGAAAATTTATAATGTTTAATAGTATCAAGTCACATCTCTACTGCATGAAGTATACTATCAAAACGTTTTCCAAGTTCAAATTGTAGCTGAAAATTTTCTATTGTTGGCAATTACTATCTAAGTCCAGCCACTCTACCATCGCATCAAACATTTATAGTTCTTGAAATTTCCACATTAGCAACCCTTCTTCACTCGGACAAAAATTTGTTGACTTTCCCAAATTTTTGCTCCAATCTGCTTCATATTTTAGAATAATTTCAGAAAGCTGAAAAATTCTCCATGGTATTAACTTTTCATTGAATGCCCATAAATAATGGTTTGGTTTTGAAGGGGTTTTGATTAATGTAATTTCCTCTACTCCTGCAGGTAAAATAGGACATGGTTCAGTTGTATTTGAGGTAAAAAAAAAGAGAAAGAGAGATAAATTTAGGATAATTATTTGTTGAACGCATTTTGTGCAAACACTACTAATTGTATTTTCATGGAGTTATGTCCAATCTACAGCCTGTCATCCCATCAATAAAATACTGTACATTTTATTTTCGCATGATGTCGTAAAGGTGATAAGAAAATTCTTCCATGAATGCCATCTACAAAAAATTACTGGTTGTATTTTGATTGGGTTCCAGTTAAAATACAGCCCATGGGTAAGCAGGTAAAACAGTGCACGTTTCATTTTGACATGTCACCGAACGAAAAGTTGAGGAATTAAATAAAACTGTCCACAAATTAGTTCGGATTTAAAGGTAAGTTAATTCTTGCAGTCTAACTCTTTATTGTGGTTTCACTGAGTGAATGGCATCATATTATTCAGAGGAATGAAGTAACAATTTGTCGTACAGAATTTTTAGGTAAAAATATTTTGTATAATCACAGCGGCTGCAGATCATGTAGTTCTTGGCCATTTTGGTTTAAGAGAGTAATCTATATAATTACAGTACATGCAAACAAATTGCTGGCAACTGCTAGTTCATAACTTAAGAGAAAACTTGAACACATATTTTCAAAATGTACATCCACAGTTCGAAAATGTAGGACTTTATTGATCACCATTCCCCCGCATTTTTTTTTTTTTTTTTTTTTGGCTTATCAACATTAAGGTCATTAGAGGCGGAAAAGGACATGGACAAGGAACAGGAAGGAATTCGACCATGGCCTTTGAAGAAAGCATCCTGATATTTGCCTGGAGTGATTTGGGGAAGCCAAGGAAAACCCAAATCTGGATGCCCAACAGGGAATTGAACCCATGTCCCCCAGAATGCAAGGCCAAAACATTAACCATTCACCCACCATGTTCAATCTCTTTTTCCTCTTGTGATAACTGTACTTAACAAAAGCTAATCAATTACTAAATTTTCTGAAGGTTATGCCATTTTACTCCATAAACTAGTTATAACTGGATATTTCTTACAACTACAGAGAAAATGTCATGCAAGTCTTTAAATTTTTTCAAGAAATCTGAAACTTCATGCATTGTACATAATGTACAAATGAATACTGTGAAACTTCATTAGTAGTAGTTTCAATTTTCATAATCTTCTAATAGCAGTTAACAATTACACAAGAAATCCATACTACACAAATACAAGCTGCAACTAACCATACATCAGCTTGAGAACATCTTGTATTACTTTAAAATTATTACATTGTTAATGGAAACAAAGAAACTTCCATAAAGCACTGAAAATAAGATAGGATTGGGAAAAATAACTGGTCACTTACCACAGATGAAGGCAGAAGGGTCAGATAAACAAGTAAAGAAAAAAACAACATATTTCAAATTAAATAACTGCGCAAGCTTCCACGGTCGTCATAAATATTATCTTGGTTCTCCGGATGGAGCTGTGTCAATTTGTTAAAACCTAACATTTCGGCCATCGTGCTGTGGCCTTCATCAGAGGCTCCATCTGGAGAACCAAGATAATTTATTTCATATTATTTTGGTTAATAACCTTAGTCATGTAGGAGGTGAAATATGTGGCAGGGAAAGATGTGCACACATCCAGAACTGCCACATGAAACAGTGTGGCAGGTCCTACATGACAGGTTATTAACCAAAATTTTGTGAATTTTGTCTGTATTTTTTACATGTTCATCTGGCTCTCCTGCCTTCTTCTGTGGTAAGTGACTGGTTATTTTTCCCTATCCTATCTCATTTACAATTACTATTTGTCTTAAGGGAAGCATAGTTCGTTCTAAGGATCCACTTATTATTTACCACAAATAAGTATTCAAGTTATAAGAATCAGTACACAAAATAGGTTACAACAATGTAAAAACCATTGTCATATGTAATCATTCTCACCAATAAGTCCACCAAATGTTATAGCTGCTGACAGAGCTGCAAAATATATAAAAATTGCTGCAGCTACACATGGCATACTAAACCCATCAGTAATATCCGACATGTAGTAAGGAAATCTTCTTTTAAAATCGTTGATAAGCCCTCCAAATGGCTTTCTTGTCCTTCTTAACGGATCATCATATGGGGGCTTTCCTCCATCACCATCCACCTCTAGCAAAACTGCAAAAACAAAAATCCAGTTCCTTCCTTATCCCCACGATCAACTCAATAACAAAGAGGCAATATAAGTATCTCCTTCTCATCCCTTTCCACACCTACCTGCTGCCTTGCGGGATGAGGAGTGGTTTCAGTGTTTAAGGAAGGAAAATTCTGAATGCCTATTATTCAACATGAGGCGTAGAAATAACAATCATGTTAACAACTGCCTCCACATGTGGAGGGGAGAGGATGAGGGACTGAAGACATGGAGGAGTTAATTATTTCAGAATTGAAAGAAAGGTAGATTACAAAGCCACAGTAATTCATGCAGAAAGATCTAAATGAAGTCAAATCAAATGTTTGGAAATTACAATGTGGAGTCTTTAAATATTAGGTTCTTAAAGAAAGTTCAGTTAAACTACCAATTCTGCAGAAAACCACGAGATGAAAAGACAGAATAGAAAATGGAACAACATGCCATCCTAAGAAATGGTAGACAAAATTTAATGAATGATAGTGATCTGCATTTTTATTTCTACCCAACATATTTAATAATAAAAAATGATGCAGTAAATTAAATAGAAATATAGGAATTCTTTGCTGAAACATAACATTGTGAAGAACAGTTAAATTATTAGCAACATTTGCCATTTGGACATTTCAAAAAACCAATAATATAGAGTAATCAAACTACAATACCTTTCTTAGCTTCATCCTGTGCCAATAAGCGAGTGTTTTTGCGGCGTCTAATCTTCTCGCTCTTTTTCTTCAATTCTTCAATTTCTAACAAAGTATTTCTCTCCCAATCTCCAGGAGGAAGCACAATGCTATCATCAAGAAACTCATTTATTGCAGACAAAAGTTCTTTCCTTTCCGTAGCTTTGTAAGCAATTTTGTGGAATTGCTGTATAGGTAAGAAAACAATTTTTTAGCAAATCATTAAATAATGATAAAAATAAGATTTCACCATGCAATGACATTAAGCAGTAATTGAAATTGATTAAAGTAAACCAAAACTTATCGCAAGTGACAGAAGTCATGTTGCAAGACACATAGCTTGCCGTGGCAGTGCTTATGAAACCTTGGTTTGGAGTTAGTGGTTATGTTAAAGTTCAACATTAAATTATTAAGTTATACTGTTATTTCATGCACTATACTACTTTTCAAAGGTTCTATACTGGTCAATCCAGGCTAGGGTTGTAATGGCGATTATCTTAGCAGATGCGGATATTCAGTGCTTGACATTGTAATATAACCTAACTTCTGTCATTTGATTAACAAAATTTGTCTAAAAAATAACACGCTAGCACCAAACCTATTGCATATCAAGTTTAAAGTCATTCTCTTAAGAATTGATATCAGGTCAGAACAAAGTAAACATTGCTGCTATATAGCGTTTTGCTTATTTTAGCTTAGAAAACATTGCATTCAATTTCAGAGGTACTTTATAGGACATAAGAAGCAAAATGAAGAATGATACTTGGTAGATAGAATTTTGCACTGAAGAGATATTTATGTTTTGCAAATTGAATCAAAAACATCTTTTGTAAGTCATAAAATACGATCAAAAATTCCGAAAATCACTGTTTTAAAGATAAGAGAATAGTTTATTACTCAAAAGATGCATTTATTACTCAAAAGATGCATTTATTACACATTAGGTAAAAGTTTGAGAAGGACAGCTAAAAGTTATATATTGATTTTATAGCAAAATGATGATTTTGTCAAAAATATGGCTTTAGCGTGATACTTATTGACTGAATTTACAGAAAGGCGACTATAATCAGAGGATTGGATAATTTAATACTATAAGTGTGAGAGCATTTTTATGGGTAATATTTACAAAATAATTTTTTTTTATGGAAAATCTATAGGAGATAGGAAAATTTTCACTATGATTGATTTTCACATTTAGACATTGAACTACACATCATAAAAATTTTGAGCTGATTGGGAGAAAAATTATATTGGTAAAGTTTTGGATAATTCGGAAGTTCCAATATTACTGCACAACCCTGAGCCATAGCTATAAAAGGCTACCCCAGAGCGGGGAGAGCAGTCAGTTGGTTATTAGCATTTGAAGGAGAAGCCACATAAGGATTGTCCATGTTTTGGATGCAATATATAGGGGTAGACTTCAAGCGATACCGGAAGCCACCATGTTTCGCTGACATCTTAAATATTTTGAAAGTGGATGTTATCGTTGCACTATTCCTACGTAGCTGTTCTCAGTTAGGGGTTCATAAGAGTTGACCATGCCTTGATTTACTCATTTGAACCTGCAATAATTATTTTGGAGAAGAATTCCCAATGCCAGTGGATTTTTCAAGAACTACGTAAATTTTTCTAAAGAATATTGCGAACTTTAAATTTATTTCGAGGCTACTGTGAACTTTTATTTTATCACCTAACTTTGCTAGTTAGGTTAATACCTAGCTGGTGACCATCATTTCAAACTATCAATCTATTCTCCATAGGCAACATTACGGTCATAGCACAGACTAAGACATTATCCTAACCCCGATAGCAGCTTTGCGTCTGACAACATCTGTGGATGTGGATATTTTGCAAAAGCAAATTTGGAAAATACATTTTGTAATTATTTAGATATTAATATTTTGTCAAAAATAAACTTCTAATAAAAATAAGTATATTTTTTTATCACAAATTCTACATTTTACATAAACAAAATTTCCGTCTATACTGTCATATTATATTCTGCCTCTTCTTTAAAGAGCAAAAAGTTGGATGATTTAAAGAGAATTAAATTAATTACATAACTACACATGCATCAACAAAACAATCTTTCTTATACGAACTTTGCAAAGTTCGCAAGCTCAATTGATTGCAGCATGTCCGCCATCACTCAAGTAGCCCATTCACAGCCCAATTTTTAGGACCTATGATGATCCGATTTTCCAATGCAAAACTTTTGTTGGACCATGAATGAGGTTGCAGGACTACATGCAGGATTTGTTGGATGTGGTTGGACTTTCAAACAACCAACACGGGCTCCTGCCATCAGACAAGTTATGGCGTTGGATCCTGATTGGAGGAAACACGCTACGAATGTGCGATAAGGACACTAGCGTTCCGCTACTAGAAAGTACGAGTGCAAACGACTGCTTGGAAATCTTCTAGTAGCGTAAATGGGTGACCACATACTACACGGAGGTCCTACAAGTTTGACCGTGAATAGGTCCTTTACTTTATATGCAAGTTCAAACTTGTAAATTCGTGCTTAGGTAATAACACCGTACAGTTCATTGTTACCTTTATTACAGTATCTTAAGAAAGGAAACAACCACGTTTTTACTATATATATATATATATATATATATAACGTAAAAAAAAGTCCTCTATACTTCTGCATGAAAAGTTGTGGAAGGGAAAGCTGAGGTAGAATTTCATGTGAAAGTTTTGCACTCGCAGATGCGGAGCTCCTTTACATCCCTATACTAGGCCACCATCTTCACACTGAAGGAATTATTAAGTAAAAGTTCATCATACAAGAACATGCTATGAAATGACAAAACAGATTGTTATGATTTCACTTTTTTTTCCACCTCTGTATGAAAATTTCTCCCAACCACCACTGGTATTTTAATTACTTCAGTTTGACCATTAATCACATGTACATCAGACTTCTGTCTTCCAAAAAATTGCAGATTCTGGCCATATACTTTATGATTCACCAGACATTGTTCTGCAAAAGCCACTCCAAAAAACTCGAGAAAGCTATCAAATCTTTAAATTCACCAAAACATAGTCTGAAATAAATTAATGACCCAGTAAAATTATCCAAAAATTCCATGCTACACTTTTAAAATAATTAGAGATTTAGGATACTTTTTAACTAATTTTGATTCAAAAGTGGAGATAACATAATGTGGACCAGCTTCTTAGTTTGGAATTTCACTTAACAAATGTTCCTTTAGCAATTTATATCTGTCCTACTGAACTACTTTAATCTATCATACCATGAATGAGCTTCCTGGTTAATTTGATATTACTGAATTATAAAAATATGAAAATACTTGAAAACCCTAAACGTGACCTAAACTGACCCAGTATGACTCACAAACATGTCAAACATAATGATTTTTATATATGCAAACCTAAATAAGAACGCAGTTTATCTCGGAGTTGAGAATATAAAAATTGTTATCGGGTGACTAGCCGATATAAATGAGTGTTATAATTACACTTATAATTACACAAAATTTCAGCGATCTGATTCGCTGCCGCCATCTTCTGGTAACAAGTATTCCGAGAACAATTTTTACATATGCAAACCTGTTTTAACTGACTTTCCCACGAATAAATCCTTATATCAACAAATTATTGTCTCCTCACCATCATGCATCAGGTACATATTGGATCAGTGCTCAAAAGGCAATATTCTGTGGCATTTTTTCTTGGATGTTAATTGCCTACCTTCTGTCACTGAAGTAAGTTTTTTTTTACTTTCTCCCATCCTACCAATAACTAATTCACTAATGTAGGTATTAAATGTTTCCTTCAATTTATACAGCATAAGATTATATACTCACTGCATTTGACATAAGTGTAGATATTGATCGACCTATTTCATGATAATCCAGATCTGCTGTAGAAGGTCCCAGAAGAATGAATAAAAATCGAACTGGAATTTTAACCTGAAATTAAAATCAAGATCCAACTACATATAAAGATTTTAATACAGTAATTTTTGTTATTATTTTTTAATGATGCAGAAATGTGATGTACGCTTTTACAAAGTCAAAACAATTATTTTTCTAACTTTTACAAAGTCAAAACAATAATTTTTGTACCCGAGTAACATCTAGCAATCTAATCAGTCTGAAGATCAACTCATTACAATCCACTACATAAGTATTCAAGCAACTAAATACAAATCGATCAAATTATTTGGTTTACCCAATATTATTTTCTGAGTTTGGGTTCTGAAAGCAACAAAAATTTAATATCATGTCTTGTCTTCCATTAAGCTACACTTAATAACAATATTTTTATATTGTAATTTCTATACAGTGAACATTTAGTTTTAAAACAAAAAATGACACTACATCCAACATGAAAGTACGAAATAACTAATCCCACAGTGATACTAAAAATGCAATTCTGAGAGAGCTTTTGTGTTTGACAATTCAGAAACAGAAAATTGCTTTTATTAATATTCTTTATTTTTTTCCATCTACGTACCCTTTTTACTCTGCCTATCAAAGTTAATCCTTACTTTTAAGTATATCAATAATCAACTCAAGAATTTGTAACTGAAATAGTAAGTCTCATCTCATCACTCGCTTCAATATTTTTTATCTTACCACAATACTTCCAGTGTTTTTCATGAAGTGTACTGTATAAGCAGCTGAGTCAGAAGCACTGATGAAGACTTAATTTCTTTCATCAATGAACAAAGCTAAAATAAACTTTCCGCTCTATTTTTGGGTTGTCTAACTTTTACCATCTTTTGACATTTCAACTAATACCGTGGCAATCAAATTTGTTGCTTCATGAACAACCTGTGTCATGTTTCAAAAAATTATGTCTTGTGAAATTTGTATCAAAAGGACTTATATCAGAAGTTTTAATTATTCTTACTAACACGTCATCTGATATTATACTAGAAACACTAAATAAAAATTAAAACAGAATTAATATACCTCTGTTATTGATGGTAATAAAACACCCTCAGCTAACCTAACAAATGCAATTGTTGGTTGATCCAGAAAATCGACTGCCCCCACTAATACTGTTGTTGCTTCAGCACCAATTGGAATCCTCCTCAATATACTTTCTTTCTGTGCTTTTTTAAGATCTTCTGCTGAGGATGTAAATGTGAGTTCTTCTTTCATATCAACCTAAATGATGGAAACACATAAAAAATTATTTTTTTCCATAAAGTATTCTAAGAAAATGTAAAATAAGTAACAAAAAAATTAAATATAGCAAATGAAAACATCAGAAACTTCAAGGGCAATGAATTGTTTAAGCATTGGTGGAATTTTTTGTTCCACGAGCTAACCATTATATCAGTTTTTGTTTTGCTAATAAGTGTTAAAAAAAGGTCTCATTAAAAATACACACACAGATATATATCTTGGGGGAAAAACACTACAAAAAATATTTTGTGTGTTTTAAAATCAAATAAAAAATGTTATTTATCTTAGAAAGAATAATAATCAGAAGGAAAATGCTTGAAGCAATATAAATATGAAGAGTGCTAAAAGTAAACCCAGCACTTATCAGAGTCGAAGGGATGAAGATGCAGTGTTATATTACCACTACATTCATTTAATAAAAGTTTTACTGCAGTACAGAAATAGACATGTGACGCAAAATAATTGTCATTATATATTATTCCATACATAAAAAAACCACAAGTGGCTGACAGAGGGTCGACTATCCTATGAATTGGAGTGTGAGGATGAAAAGATCCATGTCCTGGGCTACTGTTACACGTTGACAGGTGATCAGACCTGAAAGGATATGCCAGCAATGACTGAAGGCCACGCATGAATGAAGGGACAGGTAGCAGATGGCAACTGAGGTCACTGGCTCACTGGGAAGCCCCATTTTCAAATGCCTGAGAGCAATGGGAAGGTTTCCTAGAGTTGATAGGCAATGACCAAAACAAATTGACATTATGGAGTACTCAAAAATTTTAGCATATTTAATAAATTCTGCACTGACATGTGAAACCTGAAACTAATTCACTCTTTGTGGATTAGACATTTCCACACTCTGTTAGTGTGAGATAGAAGCCAATGAGAAAGTAAGAAGGACAGCAAATGAACAAATTTCTCTGAACTATTCTCATGGAAGATTTCTTCAGCCAATAAGTAGTGCAGATGAGTAGGGAATGGACAAGTTTAGCAAATAGTGAGTTTGTTATAATTTTAATAAGCTAATTATTTTTGTAATTTTGACAAGAACTGTCAATCATTTTATGAAGGGTAAGGAGACCAAACACCTGCTTCAGTGGGCAAAATTGTGTGTGTAATATAACCTAACTTTGTCATTACGTTAACAAAATTTGTTTAGAGTGTCGAGCTAACTCAATTCTGTGGCAAAACTTATTTAAACTCATTTTCTTGCAGTTTTAAAGGGATATGTTGAAATATAGAGGGATATAAGATCGCAACGTATGTAAATATTAGCCACACAGGGCCGCCGTAAGCGGGCATGCAAGGCGTGCACCGCTCCCGCACGCGGGCGGCACGTCGATGGGGGTGGCAAAACGAGTGATAGAGTGTCGCCGCCCCGCGATAGTTGCATTCCATTGTCGCCGCGATGAAATTTACAAGCGGGCGACACTTTTTTTTTTTTTAAAAAAAAAAAAACTCAACAGCTGCTTTGTGCGGCCGGCGACACTTGTGATGGCAACAATGGGAGCGGCAAATAATGTTCGAAGGGGCGGCAATCTCAGTTTTTCGACCCGATTCGGAAATTTCCTAGATCCACCACTGGGCCTATAGTTAGACAGGAGGCAGCATAATCGGTATTGCACGCGGGTGCTCTAAGAGCTAGCAGCAGGCCTGTAGCCACATAATGGTAAATGTCTTATTTCTACTTAGAAAATGATGCATTCATTTTCAGATGTACTTTAGGACACAAGAAGCAAAACAAAATAGGCCATTTAGCAGGTATGATATTGCACTAAAGAGATATCTACATTTTAAAGTCGAACTTTCCTGGTTTCAGAAATTGCAATAAATACTTAAATAATTCCTGAGCTCATAGTTTTAAAGATAGGAAAATGATTTATAGCTCAAAAGATGCTTTGAATTTTGTAGTACATTCTGTAAAAATTTTAAGTTGATAGGTAAAAGTTAAAGGGTGTTTTTGGAAGATTTTATGAAAAGTTATTAGACATGTACTAGAAGCGAAGATTTTAGACAATACATTTCGATTGAATTCAGATGGGGGAGTATAATTAAAAGATAATAGAATTTTTCCTGAGCAGACTGCGCTAGTTTTTTATGAAAATTCATGCAGTACTTCAGCTAGAATTGAAAAAAAAAATTATATATCCATAAGAAATGGCCATGTCCTGTTTTATAAATACAGCGGGATAAATTTACAATGAATAACTAAGATTTTGGATATAATATGAAAGCGATTAAAGAGCAATCATAGCAGCTGGATAGCTTTACCATCTTATAGGAAATTTGATGCAGAGTCATTTAGAGCACATTTCAGCATTGTAGCTTCAATACTATGGGAGATATTGATTTTTTTTAAGTTTCACATTTTGTATTACACTAAGCTAGGGAATAGTGAATAAGCCTGTTCATACATAAGAAGATACAAATAATTCAGTAGATCATTTTAAAATTAGTTTCAGCTCAGTAGATTAAATAATTTGGATATGAGAGAGATTTGCCACTTAAACAATTTTTTACGATCAAACCATGAGAGATAGGAAAATTTTTACTAGGATTGTTTTTGACGTTTAGACCTTGAACTACACCTCACCAATATTTTGAGTCAATGGAAAGCAAAATGAATTAAGAAAAATTTGGATATTTCCTATGATTCGGTAAACTTGTGTAACTCTCGACCTGTCTCTATAAAATACCCTCCAGAAGCCGGGGTGGGGGACAGTTGTTGGATAGAGCTTGTGCTGAACGGTCACGCTCGGCGGATTGCCAATTTGGGCGCGAGGCTAGGTAAATAGGCAACAAGAAACAGGAAGTAGTTGTAGGCTCATGACTAGTAAGACAGCCATGTTTCGGTTGGACTATCATATGCAGTGCAATGTAGCCGATTTTATCAGTTAGGGGTTTTTGGAGTTCACTGTGACTTTATTCACTGTTTCAAACCTGCAATCATTTTAATTTGGAGAAGAACTGATTGCTGTAGATTGGTCTACGAGCTATGTAAAAATTTTGAGTATATAGTGTTTCAAATTGACTTTTGTCCGACAGTGAACTTTATTTTGACCATATACCTTTTCTAGTTGAGGTTATCAAACTAGATGGTGACCGCTTAACAATCTACTCCTTAGGCTATGCGAATGGTTATAGCTCAGACCGAGCTGTATTATACAAACCCCTATAGTAGCTTCGTGTCTGACATGGTGGAAAAAGAGGAGAGTTGGAACATTGAAGTGTTGATGGACACAGAGCATTTGAACCGTATGTTCAGATCTGTGAAGGAGCAGACATTTAACAACAGATGGCAGCAAGTATTCGTGACCAGTAATTTTAATAGTACTTATCACGACATGTGTGTCCTAGTCCTTTGATCAAGTGTTACACATCTTGGGTATCTCTCACTAATGTATTCTTTGGAAGGCTGCATTGAGTGAAAAATATATGCGACGAACAAAAACATATATAACATTTCGATTTCACATCTCATTCGTGTGATAGGGAACGAGCCGTATGGTTCAGGTGGTGTGCACATGCCAAAGTTTACCATTTGACTGGCTCTTATAACTCGGATGATATATATTGGTAACAATGGAAAGAAAGAACTGCTGCGAGGCAATATTTATATGGAAAAGATAGCTAAAATACACCCAACACTTGCCAGAGTTGAAGGGAGGAGGGCAGCAGCAACACGAAATTACACAAATGGAGAAAAAACAATATTTGGGGTTAACCCTTTGTCAAGTTAAAAGAAACAACTGGTTGAGCGCGTGCAACCCTTGCAGTCAACACAGCCACTCATAGAATGAAACTGACCATCTGAGGTGGTGGGTGGAACAACGATAAAATAACTACAAGTATTAATCACGAGAAAGATTAAAAGGGGAAATAATAATAATGATAAAATAATCGAAAATTTTGAAATAAGGTCTATAAATATATATGAATCTATTGTGCTGTCCAGTGATGGGGGTGCAGGGTAAGGATGGGATTATTGGAAATTAAGGACTGGGGTACGTTTAGTATGCAAGATGTGTTGATATGCCAATTCCCACCTGCAGAGTTCAAATTGGCAGGTGGTTTCTAGAAGTGCTCCAATGGCTTTGACTGTGAAGTAGCTATTGAGGTCACGGGTATTGTGAGTACTGACATGGTGAGCAACAGGGAGGTCTAGGATTTGGGAGTTAACTGTTTGTCTGTGATCATTTATTCTGATGGATAACGAATTTGAGATAAGGCCAATGTAGGAACTTTGACAGTGGAGTCAGGTGAGCTAGTATATGAGATGGGTTGTTGTACAAGTGGCATGCCCTATGATGGGATAGGTTGCACCAGTAGTAGGGTTGCAACGTGTTGTGGTAGGAGACTGTATGTTTTGCATTGGGACAGGTTTTATGGAAGGATCCAAACAGTGGTTTAAGAGCATCAGAGGGTTGATATTTATGCACAAGAATATTTTTTAGGTTAGGTGGTATGCTGAAGGTGACAAGATGTGGTGGGAAGGATAGTGGTAAGTATAGTGGGAAGTATGTGGCACATTTCAAGAATGGATCTAAGGAAGTAGTAGCCAAAATGAAGAATTTGGTTTGATGATTCCAGGCCAGGGAAAAAAGGGTGCTGGTTGGTTTTGGGTTGTGTGTGTCAGTGTGGTGGAGAGTTATTGACTCTTGATACCCATTTTTTTACTAATTCTAATTGGAGTTTATGAGTGCATGGGTCAGTAAGGAGTAAAGGATTCTTGATCAGAGCAGATACGTTCGCATCGCATGCCTAGGCTGTATGGTATGGAACGTTTTATATGATATGTATGGCAGCTATCAAAATGGAGATACTGTTATAGGTTAGTGGGCTTGATGTGGACAGAGGTGTGAAAATACCATTTTGTACAGAAATGTCAACATCCAGGAAAGTGATGTCGGTCAGAGTAGGACCAGGTGAAGTTTAGGGATGAGATGTTATATAGTGCGTTCAAGAAGTCAGGAAGGAGGTTTTCACTGTGGGTATAGATCATAAATGTGTCATCAACATACCTGAACCACATGGTGGGTTGTAGGGAAACCTTTTGAAGAAACTATCCTGTAGTCTGCCTGTGAAAAGTTTTGCATAGCAGTGCGTCGTATCTGATGGTAAATCTGAGACTAAAAGGAAAATAAATTTTTGGTAAGAATGAACTGAGCCAATGAAGTGAGGAAACGAGTGTTAGGGAAGGCGTGTGGGGGGCGACTGTTGAGGTAACGTTCTATGGCATTGAGGCCCTGGCCATGGGGGATATTGGTGTAGAGTGAAGTTACATGAATAGTGACCAGCAAACAACCTGCTTGTAGGGGTGTATGAACTGTTTGTTCACAGATGCTCTAAAACGTTGGAGGTGTCTTTGACATAAGAAGGAAGGGCCTGGATAAAAGATCGTAGGTGCTGGTCAACGAAAGCCATAATGCATTCTGTGGGGGACCCAAAGGCAGCAACAATAGGACGTCCAGGATTATCTGCCTTATGTATCTCGATACAGGGTGGGGGTGGGGGGGCTCAGGGGTCAGAAGGCAAATGGAATAGTGTAGAAGACCCTGTAACGGAACTTGGAGACTGAGGAAGGAGTGGATTTCTGTGCAGATTGAATTAGTGGGGTCAGTGGTATGAGGTAGGTAAGTAGAGGTTTCACAGAGCTGCCTGAGGGCTTCAGTCATGCAGTCGCTCCGAACCATTACCACAGTGGCCGAGCCCTTATCAGCTGGGAGAATTATGTTTTTGAGAGTTCAACTACAGCCCACATTTCAGAACGGGTCATGTTGTTTGAGTGGGTGATTGAATTTAGGAAGGATGGAGACGAGAGGGTTGACATGAGAAATTCCTGTAATAGGAGTAGAGGATGGTTTTGGGGAAGGGAGGTGGATCTAACTGGGTTGGAGGTAGGAATTGTTGGAGGCTGGGTTCCAGTTTATCACATCGGTTCTCCCTCTGCCTGTAGTATTAAAATAATACTGCCAGTTGAGAGTGCAGCAGAACAAAAGGGAGTCCTTAATAAGAGTTAACTGGTCAAATTTACGCGTGGGAGAGAAAGTAAGACCCTGTGAAAGAACCACTAGTTGAGGTTCAGAGAGGGTGGTGGAACAAAGATTCATAATGTGGATTTTTTATTTCTCCAGTGGTGGGGAGTGGTTAGGGGTGGGGGTGATGGGAGTGGGTGACAGAGGTGCTGGGTAGAGAAAGTTGAGACTGTGTGGAATACATGGTGTTGTGGCAGTAAGTGGTGGAGGGGTATTGTGTTCTCTCTTATGTGGGTTGGGGAAATGTAGGTCCAAAACAAAGTAGCTCTTGCAGAGGGAAGAGAGCTTTGAAAGATGTATTTGTGATTGTGTGGTTAACACATAGTTGCATTGATTAAGGATGTTGTGTAAATAATTACTGCAACCAGTAAATGCAAGGAGAAGGATTTTGTCTAAGGAAAGAAGGTGGGATGAGTGTTGTTGGGCTTTCATGATACACTGTTGAAGAACTAGATGGGACAGCACCAAGGACTGTTGGAAGAGGAATGAGCGGAGTGTAAGAAGAAGTTGCAGATGGCATTCAGAAATAGGAAGTTTAATGATAAGCGCATTTGCTAGTATGTTATCCACTTTTTTTTAATTTATGCCCCTCATCCCAGTTTTCTCGCCACTCCAACCGCCCCATACTCCACTGCTGTTTGTTTACATTTTCATCGCCATTTTTTCCTTCTCATTCCAGCTCATCAGTCTCACAACAAGAACCTACGCTTGGCCACATTTTGAGCCATCAGGTCTGCATTTCCATTAATTAATCCTTTTTACTATTTTTTTCTCAATTTCTCTGTTTTCAACATGTCTCTATTTCAGAGTTACCTTTCCCTGTGCGTGCAGCATGCTACTCACCTTGCTAAACAGAGATCTCGCATCATATTCCTCCAATCCTGCCTTTCACTTAATTTCAATTAAGTTCGAAGATAATCTCCCCATAGAGATGAATCAGATGATTGTGTGAATTTCTGCAGTCATTTTCCATGTAATCTTGATTGTTTGGGTGTAAATTAAAATTTCAGCCATCATTCCGTGGCTTTGATCAGAGGACTACATGCCTTGGATCGTTGCCACCTAAAAATAGCTTCTGAAGCCACATTTGTATTGACATCCTTGGCATTTATGCCGCCAGCATTGCTGGTCCGATGGCTTTTGTCCCATGTTTTACTGAGCAGGCATGGCCATATTTGGTTAAGCTGAAGACCACTGTTCGCATTCATATTATTGGTTTTTTTATTTTGGGTCTTTTTTTTTTATTTCCAACCTTCTCTTACCTACCTGGGCCACCATCTGTCATCCTGAACCAGCACAATAGTCTCATTGAATAAAATAGCATGCCCACTGCCAACTTAATACTGTGCTACAGCCTATTTTCCAACATCGTTATGTTTAAAATGTATAATGTGTTCATTTAGCATTTCCTTGATTGTGCGTCCTGTCTTCCCTACATATACCTGCCCACAGCCATATGGTATACGTCATACACCTGGCATCTGCAATTTCTTTTTTCTCTTTTACACTTACAAGCCAATCAGAAATCTTCCAAGGTGCTGTATATACTGGAAAGATGTTTCCTTTTTAAAAGGAGGAAGAAGAAACCAGCAGACCAATGGACAGATGCATGGCAGTTTTTCCATACATTCAGAGGGTAACATAGCTACATCCTTAAATCATTCTACAATGGAAACTTATCCTGTTACTGGACATTCTATATACTTCACATATGAATCTACTTTTTTTCTGACCTAACTAATATATGAGCTTCATAACTAACTGTCCATCAGGACAAATAGTCGCAGGAAAAAATCTTGCAACAATATCTCACAGCATACTGATTGTGGATAACCATGCCAGTTCCCACTACTCCAACTGCTTCACAGTGAAAGCTTCAGACTTTCCAGAAACACCAACTCTTCTGTACGCTATAGATGGAAAATAGTTTGTAGTACACTGGTTTCCTTTACAGAAGCCATCCATCTACACTCAAACCTCCAGTAACAAAATGCTGCTGGTAAGCCACATCCATCTCTCCAATACCCCACATTCACTAATATCCAAATGACCCGTTTCCAATTTTTGTTCCTTTTCCTAATTCTTGTAACCTTTCCACTACTCATTTTGTACCCAACGATTCACATTGCATTTAGTTCATCCACACAACAAGACTTAGCATATGGAAAACTGTTGCCCTTGCCATGATCTTTTTGCTCTGCTATATGACTGAGGGATTACCCAAAATATTTTGAGCCATCTGGATTTGTTTGTTGTGTTGCTACAGCCTCCTTGTCTTCAGCTTCAGCAAGAGATGGCATTGCTGTCCTATTCTTTGTTTTCACTATCCACATTTAGTTTTATAAGTGATAACAGTGATGCATTGTTCATTATATTTCCTTTTGATGAAGCACAGTACAAGCGGTTTTCAGTTGAATGTATTTACATCTAGTATTTGAAATTCAGTACACTATGTTAATTAAATGACATTGTATCCTATATAGTAAAACTGTAAATGATAATTGTCTGTACATGAAATTTATTTGTTAAAAAGTAATTTTTTCAATGAACAATATTTATGATAATACCAAAATCTGAGGTAGTGGAGGCAGACAGGTATTTCAAACTGTTTTTGCCCCCCCCCCCCAATCCCTCCTCTCTCTCTCTCTCTGTGAGTGTGTCTCCCAATCAAGCTGGATTTTAACAAAACTGCACACACTGATGGATTATGTCAAGGGTTAATCTACAAAATACTTTAACAATCAAGCTTAATATTATCTCTGTCACACATGATGTAAAAAATGTAAAATTAGGAGTTTTTGTTTGCATGTGCATGAATCACATAACACTAATAAATGAACTTCAATTAAGTTACACATAGTGACAGCCCATGTCATGGTTTAACACATAGGATACTTTCTGTACTGCTTAGTTGCCTAAGAGGGGAAAAAATCCACATATCTTGAAACAATGTATGGGTTATGATAAAATATTACCTTAGTAATTGTCATAAAATCAATGCATCAAAGACAAATGTAGTGGTTGATTTGGGATTGTGTAGATAAATATAGTTCTCTTACTCTCATACACACAAAAATAGTTCCGTTGATCGCTATTAACATTAGGCTTTTATATGTGTTGGTTGTATGTTTAAATCTTACAAATTGCAACATACTGACTTGGTGATTCAATTATGGATTTCATATCATAGTTTACATACATCTAATTAAAGCAACCTGTTCATACATGTTCTGGGCTACACCACTTTCAAATATTTCTTACAGAGAAGTCTTGTGAAGAATACTGAAGTGTTTTGCGAGTCATACTTAACGAATTATTGGCAGTTTCAAGTGATGG
Organism: Vandiemenella viatica; assembly: GCA_031002005.1. Taxonomy (NCBI): domain Eukaryota; kingdom Metazoa; phylum Arthropoda; class Insecta; order Orthoptera; family Morabidae; genus Vandiemenella; species Vandiemenella viatica. The sequence continues at coordinate 126,680,166 of JARYHS010011408.1, read as the reverse complement.
TAGAAACAAATGATACACACAAATATTTTTAAAACATTTACAAACCACCCTTCTGATGTTAAGTTGATAGTTTATATCCATCAAGTAATGGCACAAATCTCAAATTACACGAAGACAAAGTAGTAGACACAACTATTAGAATATAAATTTCTCTATTTGCATTTTCTTTACTTTACACTGTGTTCTCAATATCGGCAATATCCCGATTGTTTTGAAATGATTTTTAACCGATTTATAAAATTAAATAAATGAAAAAAATTATTTAGGTTTTGATGGTTTTCTTGATGCCATTAAATTTGGCTCGTTATTTTTAATGTGTTTATGTTGGTATTATTTGTTGTAGTCAGGGATTTGTTTTTGTTTTTTGAGATCTTAACTCATTTAATTTTATAATTGAACATATCAAGTTGAAATTTATAATTTTATAAGATAGGGATATGGATATAGTGGGTTAAAGAACTGAATCATTCTATACATGTTTTCTATTAATCTTATTCTATACATGTTTTCTATTAGAGCCACAGAAAACTGTTTAGAAAGAGGATTCCATTAATATACAGCGAAGGTTTAGACAGAATAATATTTAAACCTTGAAAAGACAGAACATTTTGGCGGTAATTTTTACCTGCCAGGTATCGGGAACGTTATACACAAGTGCGAGTGAGTGGGATATCGACAGATGGGAATTGAAGCATGTTGCAGTGCGTTGACTAACGGAAAACTGTGTGAATCATAGCAAGCATGCAGCAGTTAGAAAATGTTTTGGAGTAGATGAAAGATTATTATTTGTCACATTTATTTATTTAGGTTTTTCATGTATTCAACAATAAATGCAAAAAATATGATGTATTTCTATCTACAGGTGATTTAATTTAACAAATAAAATATTTCCTCTGTTTACTGTAAGTATTACAATATTAAATAATGGCTTCTGACTAGATTGGATTTGCAACACAACTTTAACAATAGCTAAAATTATACATTACTTCAATACGAGTAATTTTATCGCTTTCTTTCAGGGTTTTGAGAATGTTTTTGGAAGTCACTGATTCATTGATAAGTGTGAGATAGCAAAATTTTTGTTTAATGGTATTAAAGTATTCTAAAAATTTGCTGTTAAACCCAACCCACATTGGGAGATTCAGAATTTTTAATCTAAAATATGTCAAATTTTTTAACTAATTGTAATGATTCAGGAATCATGGTACTTCGCTCATCTGTAGGTGGTAATAAAATTTTAGTCATTGGTACTGTTTTACAATATGAATCCAACTCAGGAGTGATTGCATAAAACATTCGCCATCTTTTTTGCATTTGTTTATTACTATAATTTTTACCCATTTTATTTCCTTCTTCATCGTTATCTAATATATCTTCTTGGATTTCCTTGAGATATCAACTTTAATATTGTCTTCAACATTTTTGTAAATTATACCAACAATGTTGTGTTACATAATTAACCTGGTGCTGTATCGACAAACCGATCAAAGTTATTAAATGCTACTCCAGTACATAACCTATTAGTTCTGAAAGTACTGTCAGGACAATGTTAATCGATTGGAAGATGAAAATGTAGCCTCTATTTCAAATTCTTCAGTCACATGATAACTCCAGCAGCGACCATACCTATTTATGATCTCAAAAACTTTATGCATCACAGCACATTTCAGCTCAGCTGGCTGCTGATATATGCTCTCTCTCACACTTTAACCTACCCATAGTGTTACTCACTCACATTCGTATAGAACACTCCCGATTGCTTGGCAGGTAAAAAGTCCCACCAAAATGATCTGTTACTTAAAAAAATATGTTTTTCTAAGGTGTAAATATTATTCTGTCTAAACCTCAGCACAAACCAAATATACCTTTTTTTTTAATATTTATGAAATATAATTTTCAAACTATCTGGCAAAATTTTAAACAAAAGTCAAAAATTCAATGGCCAATTACCCATCAGCCGGGTATTCGATTTTGTACTTAGACATTACAAGTAAGCATTATACAAATTTTCACGGTGCCTCAAATACCTATCCTAAAATGTTTAACAGCACTCCTACTATACCCACATTTCAAACTATTTTTCTTCATTAGTATGCATTTCGTGACTTTAATATGCACATTTTACAAAATATTAAAGCTAAGGACAAATTTCAGACCAAATGCACAATTGATTCTCGGTACTCCCTTATTGGACCCCTGCCAAATTATGAATATCAATATGTAGAGATGGTTATTGTCAGTTAGTATCTTCTTACCCCATGAAGAAGTCTAGAATTATATCACTAAATATAATTTTTAAGTAATGTTAAGGCTGGTGTAACAACAAAAAATAAAATTTCGGTAACAGTTAACTAAAAAAAATTACATTTTTAAATGCTGATATGGAGGATTCTACAATAACTGTGGCACTGCAATTTGATTATGGATTCATATGTAACATGACAAGACAAGTAAAAGCTGAAGAATAATATGTTTTGACATATCTGTCAGATCTCGAGATATATCTCAAAATTGAGGTGCTTATGTTGAAATGCAATCTGACAAAAAACAACAAACCACACACAAAAAACACACACACACACAAAGACACAAGGTAACAAGTGTCGGAGATGCACAATGAGTGTTTTGTTTCTTCCTAGCAGTAGTGATTAGGTTGAAATGCGGCCTGAGCTAGAACAAAAATGTCACCAAAGGCACAACTATAATTATTTTTGACTTCTGATGCCTTGAGAACTAAGCAATAAATAAATAAATTATTCTTTACTGCTGATTTGTCTCATCAAGTTAGATAAGAATTTCTCATCAAATTGCAGTGTAATAGCTATAGTAGAGCTGTCCTGATATGGAATATTGATATTAAGAACAAAGTTACTTACACTAATTTAAAAATCACAATTCTGATATGCTTATGTGGATTTATTATTTAGTGGTTTGATTAATGTATTCCATTCAATTTAATTTAACATATATCAGAAAACTGAATAAATAAATAACCAAAGACAAAAAACAAACACAATCCAAAGATTAGTGAGTATGTTAGATCAGTATCTCTTCAAGCATAAAGAAGTTTAAAGCAAATTAAATACTACTTATGTTTATCACATTTGATTCTTACATTCTGTTTGTTTTACTGTACCGATCTGAGAAAATGAAAGAACTAAATTACCAAAGTTAAAAAATAAAAAATTCATCTATTGTCAGTCCTCATCTCAAATACAAAATGATCTGTCGCTCAAATTTGACTGATTTCTAAATTATTTTAATTGCTTGTTCCCTTCCTCAGTATATAAAAATCATAAGCTATTTTTGCAGATTTTACTCTGGACCATAAGCTCTAAACATTTGAAAACACCATTCAAATTGCTAAAAATAAGATTAATCTTTCTAAAGCACTCTGATAATATTTATGAAGTAGTAAGCAGTTAGCTTACACCAGATGATTTATCCACTCACTGTATGATTTTCTTGTTTTTTTGTATCTTCCCCAGGTATAATAAGATTGTTGCCTAATTTACTTAATGAAACAGTATCAATACTAGCAACCGAAGGAACAATCTTAGGCTTTCCTTTTTCTTCATTAAGATTCTGAAACAGAAATAAAATATAAATTTTACCTAGATACTTCAATCAAAATACAAATATCATTTGTTTTAGTCAATTATTTTAAGTGAAGAAAACGATAAGAGACTAAATTTTTTAGTTGAGGAAGATTTACTTTTAAACTATCAAATGAATTAATTTTAAAAACTAATTATGTTAATCCCATACTCTTATCAGAGAGAGAAAAAAAGAAACATCTTGATAACACATTTTTCCGGTAAACACTTTTTCGATTAATAGTAGTTATGTTTACAAAATACAGTCAAACATAAAATAATAATAAAGAAAAATCAATTAAAATTCATTAAAAGTTTGTACTTCAACATAAAAGCTGTTCAAAAGACAAACATTTTCACATAATATTTGTAAATGAAAGTAGTTTCAGCACAAATAATTGAGCAATTGGGTTTCAGTACAGAAGTAAATTCAGTTCTTACCTATATATTCAGGTGCAGAATGCATGCAATATGCAAGACTCCTTAAAATCTTTGCTCTCTAGAATGCATTGTAATGTTATGTTTCAACTTTCAATGCATTAAACTGATGTGATAAAATTTCTCTTATATAATTTATGAGTGTATTTATAGGTGAGAAGGTAGGAAATGGGGTTGGATAAAGGGTGCGAGTGCAAAATTCTCTGCAGTGAGGAAGCCAACATGCAATTCCCAGCTGACACACTATAATAATCACAACTGCTAAAACCTGCTCCTTCATGCACATCGAAAGAAGATTTTCAGAGGAATTATAAAAAAATAACAAATTCCTAAATTATCGTTCTGCCCATGCATAGTTGAAAGAAAGTAATTATTTTTGTGACAGGTAAATAACCCCAAAAAATTTCTTGAGAAATATGGGTGAAATATAAAGGCTTGATTCTTTATACAAATGCAGATATTTAATATGGATTAATGCTTATCATCAAATTGTTAATGGTAAACTTTAGGCATAATATTTCTACAACTTTTGAGATTAATCTCTTCTACTTGAATTCTTAAATATATTAGTTGTCTATTTAATGAAAGTATAGGCTACTCCGCGGAAAAAAATTCTGTTAGTATAAGGGAAAGTAGATACTTCTATTCTGCCCATCAGTTTACAAGGGGAGGGGGGGGGGGGAGTAAATTCCCCAAAATGTGCTGGAAAAATAATAGTGATCCAAATTGTATATATCACCAATTATTACCAATTACTGATAATAATGGTATCTGCATCCTGCATGTCACATGGGGTCTACAACCCTGAAGGAAATAAGGACAAGGTTGAAACTCACTGCTAGCAAAATTACATCTACTTTTCCAAAAGATTTAGCATATATGATTGTGATAATAGCAGAAGATGTATTGTATAGTAAGGTAACATTCTATACTAAAATGGAACAATCCTCTGAAGCAGATGTTGGGTTTTAAGGCTTGTGTAATTGACTTGTGGAAGGATACAGTCAGGTTTTTGGAAGAACTACCTTTAAAAAACTACAAGTTGTTTATGGAGTAGAAATAAGGAAAAAATCCTAGAGTCTTGAGAACAAAGTTGCTTAATGAGTGATTTATGAAGATACAATAAAAACTGATTGAAGAATTTATCATCATCTTGGCAACATCTGCATTGAGTATCAACAACTAAATGAAACAGAAATGAATGTACTGTATAGAATTGATTTTGCTAGTATAAACCATATAACAAATTTTGTAGAGTATTCTAATTTTTCCAAAAATAAATTTTGGAACGGAGAGGGGAGTTTACAGCATCTAATATATGCAGTCATTAAAAAAAGAGTATTTGCCTTTTGTATTTTTAACTTAAAGTTCACAAAAACAGAATCTAAGCAACTGTTTCACTTTAGTATGTAAAGAATTGTACTATGCTATTAGACACATTCATGTCAAATATTTTGCAAGAATAACATAAGAAATAAGTGATAAAATGTTCTGTGCATGTGAATAGGTTTAAAACTTTTTCAAGTGGCTAACCAGCACGAAAAAAAATGTATAAATGAAATGTTAATAAGGAATTAATTCTTTTTCATTAGTGACTAATACATAACCACTTCTGACAACTAACAGTCATTCATAAAGTGGTTAACTTGCTTGAAAGACTCTTACTCATTTTTTATATGAATGCTATATTCAAGTGTGGGAAAAATCAGGGTCACATCAACAGACTTTATAAATACAAAAAATATAATACTTTCTGAAATCAAGTAAGAAAAATTATACTTGTAGTTGATGAGTAATTGATTTGCAATTAATTATTGTGAGTTGTTAACATATTAGGGAATAATGGTCAGTTATCAAATTAGTACTGCAAACTTACAAATGACCCGCATTAGAAGATTTGCAATAGTAGTTGTTCATAGCAAATTTCAGATTTAAGTATTTCTTGTGCTCTTGATATTAAGTCTGTTCTCCAGGAAACTCTTGATCCTATTAGATCATAAACTCGGTCGTGCCTTTAAGAATCTAGAAGGAAATATGATGTGTCTGGAATATCCTTCCATATGTAGCAACTTTGTAAGGTAAAAAATTTAGCACAGAAGTGATTTAAATCTTTCCAATCCATCACTTATGCAATTTTTTGTCTTGCTGGATATCAATAACACCCACAAGGAATTTTTATGCTTAAGTACAGGTAGATGATACCTAGACTTCAAAAGGGAGTATCTCGAGGCCAGGGAAGCTGACTAAAATGTCAGTTTCTTCATGTTACTCTTTGGAGTAATATGTAGAAATTTAATCAGATTCAGAGAAGAACTAATGAATTGGCTAAAGATTTATCATTTTTACACACATGAAATTTACAATATAATTTGAAAAATTTGTAGAGAAAACACCATAGCTTGGCAGAGATTAATGTATAATGGTAGAAATAAAACTACAGCTTTATGTGCTGGTTGTGGGATCATAAACACAGCAGAATGAACATCCTGTATCATATTAGAATACTATAACAGTATTGAGTATAATTTAATACTGGAATGGAAATTTATAAGAGTGGTTGAGGGGCTAACAGAACTATGAGAGATGTAAATGATGATTTATTAGGGTGGATGGCAGGAAAGATGAGAGTAGTGTTGAGATCTCACTACCTTCCACACAAGTAGTACTACTAGCTATTTTTTACTCCAACAGTTTGGAGAGGCTGATGTTTTCAATATGACAGCAGCTTCATAGATGGTAAAACAGATCATCAAGTAGTTTCTTTGTGTGAATTTTAATGTAGCATAAATAGATTGTCTATGAATTACATTATTAGTAATTCACCTGTGGATACTAATGTTGTAAGAGGCCGAGTGGTGAAGAGCTCAAACAACAGTTAAAGGTAATGGGTTTATATCACCTGATGGACAACATGCAAAATGTATAGAACAACTTACCACTGAAAAATGTGTAGCTGGGTGTATTCTGCAAACTTTCCATCACCATAGAGAAAAACCTTGGGGTAGCCTATAGAGCCCAGATAGAGTGTTGTCAGAGGATATCATCCAGATATGGGTGGCTGGAGGGAAATAAATTAGCTCCTGCTGGACACCCGTTAACAGGAGCATCTCTACCCACATTGTGCAACTCCACACAGAGTGTACAGAAGACCAGAGACCCCACTGAATGTATCAATCAATGCTCCTAGTAGCATGGAAGCACGTAATAAAGAACTGGATGTACCATGTAACCCTGCACCTTAAGTTTCCTGGCTTTGAGGTATGAAATGTGTAGCTTACGAACTTGGAAAACATGTAAGTTACTAAAAAATATCGCATGCTAAAGCTAATAAAGATCATGATATACAATGCACATATGTTTTTAAAAGCAGGGAAATTGAGAAATGATACAAAAAAAAAAAAAAAAAAAAATGGAAAGATCAAAAGTCTATATGTGTGAGTGGAGACTTTCCCAGTGTACTGATGCAGCAAAATCCTCTCGGGTAAAAACCAACACCATCCGGCTGGACACCTGAGAGGATTTTGTTGCTATATTTTAGGTATGTCTGAGGTTCAATGAACAGGTAATGAGTAATGTATAACACAAGGGGACAACTATATGCTACTGCAGTTGGGGGGAAAAAGACCAACCTAACCACCAAAGCAGTGTTGCCAACCTAGCTTTAGAACAATTGACTAAGTATGTCTTCAACTTCAAACCATATGCTGAATGATACATACTGCTCCACTGCTAGAAGTGCTATAATGTAACAGAACTTGTGTCAAGATATGCAAAACTATTACGACATTCTGGATTATAAAAGCAAATATATTTACAAATTAACTGTTGTTGTGAATAAATGTGGATATTTGTACATAGGAATGATTCAAATAAAAAATTCAACCCAAAATTAATTTGTATTCTCTACACAGATTACTAATTAGGAAATTTTAATGTCATTGAACACCTATGTTTAATAAGAGATTTACATTTCGTTTCAAAGGAAATTTAATCAACGTATAATTTTTTGTATTTAAAGTCTTAAGAACATAAGCATTGGAGATTCTGGATCACAACAAATGAAATTTGAAATAAAACCTAATTCTAACCTTTACAATAAGCTGATATTAAAAACAAGATACATAAAAAAATTGCACGATAAAATATGTCTCAATAATTAGTGTTGCATGCAGCTCGCCACAAAAATCATTTACTGGTTCACAATATTTTACTCAAAATTAAAACTTCAAAAATGCTGAAAAAATTCTCTTGTCAAAATTAATATATATATATATATATATATATATATATATATATATATATATATGTCTCCCTTTTTGTTTGAAGTGTCATGAAAGTGACAATAACTTTTAGAAATTGCATATAATTTATAATGCTTAGTCTGTAGGTAGTAAGCAATCATCCTACTTATGCTGAAATAATTTACACTAATAACATCCAAATATCATCTCATTAGCAGAGGCTTTTAGAAAATCAGACACAAGTTAGCTTCTTAATTACAGTACATACTAGAATACACAACAGTTTGAAGCGCGAAATTGCTAGAGTGAATATATGTATGAACCACTTATTTTTCAGTTAGCATTGAATTATTGCATTCATAATTTACAGCTAGCTTCTAAGAGGCATACATTAACTATACTGATTACAATAATACTAGACAGAATGCAAAACAAAATGATATTTTTTGCTTAGAGGATACTTTAAACAGCGCCAATAATGTAAAAGGCAATGGAAAATTATGTATATATATTGAAGAAGTTGTGCGAGTTGTATAGTTTTCTAATTTTATACCATTCGCAATCCAACCTTTCTAAATAAAGATGCAGTCAGTATAAGTGGGTGAAACTAACTGATAAAAACTATACTTCTGAAATAACTTAAATGAACAAAAAAGAGTAGCACAAGCTATTTGGCAAAATAAATATCTCCATTACAGAATGTAAAGAATATTTCAATTACATGATTTAATCTTTTAAAGTCCCCGCCAGCATCAACTCGAAGACTTAGCCTTCGATCTTCATCCTCCACAAGAGATAATGACTGCCATAAGAGGAATTAACAAAGGAATGGGTCAAATGTAACAATTTAAAATACAAAATTCGAGTGCACTTTTATCCATCAAGAACAACATCACATAATTTGGCTGTTTACTAAACATAGTAGAATTATACGTGAAAATCAATCAAAATTGAAGACACAAAATAAAATATATTCAAGATTTGTAATTGTTAAAGATAGATTCCCATGTTCTGAGATAGAGCTTGCAAGCAGAATAGTGATGCATAATTAGTAAAAAAAATCTCTTAATTCTCTTAAACTGCCAACTTAAAAATTTGTAAGAATAAACTATTTCAATGAAGGATTGCATGTTACATTATTAATTATGATGGAGTATAAATATACTGTTTTTAAGGACATTTTTGGAACACACAAAAACGGTAAGCAGACCACATAACTTGAAAAACCCAACTTCTGGCTCCTTTCCTTGTAACAGACCTTTTAAAAAACTGCAATATGCTTTCACCCACCAAAAACTATTGTAATCCTACCAATAGCGAAATGTACCCCATCACTGGCCATTTTACCCATACCAATCCTGCCTCATACTAACTCACCTGCTTCCATTGCCCAAATTCTTATATCGACCTCAACAAACAAGTTATAATTCAGAATAAATGGTCACAGAAGAATGGTTTACTTCCAAAGTCCAGACAATACGGTCCACAACTTTCATGACCTCGGTAACCATTTCACAGCCAGCGTCATCATCAGTGGCGTAGCTAGGTCAACAAGGGCCCCGGTGCAAAAAATTTATTTTGGGCCCTCAGGCCAGACGGGCGACATTTTTTTTGCTTTGTGTGCCGGTAGGGGCCCCCTGAACTGAGGATGGGGGCCCTTGAATTGTTCTTTAGGGGCGCGGGGCCCGGGGCCCCTGAGCAGCGAGGGCCCTTAGTGAGGGGCTCCTGTGTTCTCAGGGGCCCCTTAGACGACGGAAAAACTAAAAAAAAAAAAAGGTCGCCAGTTTGCCATGAAGGCTTGAGGGCCCTCTAAACTGCGCTTGAGGGCCCCTAGAGGTGTGCTTAGAGGCCCCTTGAGGTATGCTTGGGGGCCCCCTGAGCGTCAGAGCCCCTGGTGCACTGCACCGCCTAGCCCCATAGTAGCTACGCCCCTGGTCATCATAATGTAATCATATCCCCATCCAAAATCCATAGGGGGGCATTGACCTACCAACATATTCTGAGTAACAGACTATCCAAAGCTTCAATTTCAGGCAAAACTTACCTTCCCCACCCTCAAACATATCACATGCAAGCAAAGTTTATTTACATATATCTTTATTTATTTATCTTTTACAAATTTTTTGATAATTTTTTGCCAGTAATATATATTTCCATTATTAGTATCTTAGATTTATTTATTTCCTGCACATAATATTGCCACAAAGATAGTTTTTGTTACATCAGCTTTTATTAAAATGATAAAAAAGCACCATTCATTTGACAGTTTGACCTTAGGTGCTGATGTGTAATATCATATCCTGAAATATTGCATTCTATTGTGTTTGTGTAGTGTCACCTGTTGCTGCAGTTCTTTATCATTGTTTTCTAAATGTTGATCAGAATCAGACCAAATATTTTAAAAATTAAAAATGCTAAAATAGGACAAGTCATTCTCTTCACCCATTTTGTGTGTAATATTGTGCTTACAATCATCATCATCATCTTTTTCAGGGCCTTTTCCACTTTCGCAGATCAGACCAAGCACTCTTCTCTTTCCATAGGCTTAAATCATGTTTATGTCAAACTACCCACCTCACTCATGTGTCCGTTGGTCTTCTTCTACACCATATACCTTGTACCTTTAATTTGTGTATTTTAATTTAATTTAATTGTGATGGAGTGCAAGCTTCCGTAGCAACATCTCTACACACCCATTCCCCCCCCCCCCTTTTTTCCTGTGCCCACCTACTTCTGCCCTCTACAAATTTAACTTTAAAATGTTTCATCATTTTTTGTACATTATTCATCAATTCTCTTGGTAGCTTATTCCAATCCCTTACCTCTTTATCTACAAAAGAAAATCTTCCCACACCCTTGTACCTGAATCGGAGCCAGTTTGTGGTCATGGTCATCTTCCATGCATTACTTTTCATTCTTACACCAATATCATTCCACGTCTCAGCTCCAACATACATTTTGTACACTGCCATGGCTCTTTTCACCCTCCTCATGTCTTCCAATGAATCCCATTCAAGCTCTTTTATCAAATCAGGTTACCAATTGTGTTCAACGGTAATTTCCAGAGACAAATCTAGCAGCCATTCTTTGCACCCCTTCCAGCCCCTGTATTTAATACCTAAAATGTGGGTCCCATACTAGACTACCACACTCAAGCAATGGCATTCCCATATTTACTTCCACCTCTTTTGATAATGCATTTCCACTCTAACACCTTGCATTCTGGCTTTTAAGAATTCATCTACCCAGCAAGTAACTTTTTAATCCAATCCAACAGATTTCAGTTTATTTAAAAACCATTTTATAGCTCACTCTCCCAAAAGCCTTAGAAAGATCTAGTGCTACACTATCAACTTGGCCTCCCTTGTCCAATTCATCTGAAGTAATATCTTGAATATAGTCCACCATCTAAGATACACATCAATATCCTTGCCTAAAGCAGTGTTGTCGATCTGCAAACCAGTTTCTTTCCTGACAGATATTTCTGATATAGATGCATATCAATCTTCCAACGTTTTGCCTATGACCGACGTCAAACTAATCGACCAGTAATTTTCAACCAACTGTCAACCTCCACCCCCCCCCCCTCTTTTTATAAACCAGTACAACAATCACTCTTTTCCAGACCTCTGGTAAGCAGAGCGACGACTCCAGACTCATTTTAAATAAAATTTCAAGATATGGTATAATATTGTACCCTGCCATCTTTCGTATATCTGTACTAATGTTATCTACACCAGCATCTTTCCATTTTTTAGCTTTCTCAGTTCCTTCATAATTTCTTGAGAATTTATTTCAAGTTTTGTAGTTTCCTCAATTATGCTTATAGGGAGACTCTCCTCTGACTTATCCCCTTCCACCACGGGGTGATTGTCCCTAGTGGTCTCATTAAACCAGGCACTCAATATCTCTGTTATTTTAAAATCCTCAGTGACTTCAACTACATTCTTATCTACAATTGTCTGAATAATTTCTCTTCCCATCAGTTTTCTAACATAACTATAGAAATTTCTAGATGCATTATTAAGTGGTCCCCCTGCACCAATAATATTCTTCATCTCATCCTTGCTTCTCTCTTTGCTCTTATTAATTGCTTGTTTAGTTGTTTTAAGTATTCCCTACTGCCTTCCTGTCTCTTAACTCTGTTGTGTTCCTGTCTCACTAATATCTAACCTTTTCACCTTCCTGTAGTATGTAGGTTCTGTACTTCTTTTTTTCTGTTTTGGAATAAACTTTCCTCACCCTTTTTTATTATCTCCTTAACTCTTCACACTTCACCCTCATGGTTCTTGTGCCATCCTTCCATTTGCTGAACCTTTCCCTAAAATCTCTCTTCAATTCTAATGTCTGTGCCTTTTTATAATTATCTCTTTCCCCCTTCTGGTTTGGCCAATGGTTTTCTGAATTCCCTAATATCCATCAGAACTGCATTTGTGATCACTTATTCCTTCAGCTACCTGATGCTCCACTAAATTTTCATCAGGCTTTATTAGAAGAGATCCAACATGCTTGGTCCCCTTTGTTCTGCTCTACCACTTGTGTAAAACCTCCTTCCCTCAGATATCTCCAAATCTCTATTCCCTTGTGTTATTAATCTTATTTCTTAACCAGTTAACCCCTGGTAAATTTAAATCCCCTCCAATAATGACCATTCTATGCTTACCTCAGAACTGTGATTATGTAGTTAGTTTCTATCCAAGAGCCTCATCTTCTTCATTCATTCTTTCACTATGGTAAGCAGCCAATGCCCTGATATTTTCTTTTATATACTCGTAAAATCTAATCCCAGCAATTCATAGTCATGATCTATTAACATTAGAGAACTGTAGTAATCTTTGCTAACCAGTATGAATACCTATTCCCAACTGCTTCTCTCTCTCTCTGCAGTACACTGTGTAACCACCAGGGAAAACCTCCTTTTAACCAAGACTCTGCCCCTATAATCACTTGTGGTTGTTGTATATTTATTAAGTTTGTTCATTATACTTCTACAGTTCACCAATAACACTCTTATGTTTGTTTTTGTGGTATTTTCAGCATTAACCTTTGTCTTTCCAATTGTACTGTGTCAGTTATTATTTTATCTATTTCTGTGACATTTATGTTTTTCCCTATCATACATCTACAATTAGGATCCCTTTGATAATTTATTTTTATCCTCTTACTAACAGCCCCTGATCTAAGAAAGGAACAGTCCTGACCCCATGATAATGATGTGGGCTCCCTTACAGCTTTAGCTAACAACTCAAAGTACTCCCTTACCCCTTCTATTCAGGTGTAGGCCATGCCTAGTGAAACCCCACCTACCATCGGTGTTCACAGGCACAAACCGCGAAAACAGAACTGGTGCCTCTTCCAAGAAGCATCTCCGTTTAAACATTTACTTGCCTCACAGCATGGTTCAACAGTGGCCAATCATGGTGACTTACAACCTACACGAGTTCCACCCTGGTATGCTGTGCCTGCTTCACCATCTTCCTCAGGTCACTCTCTATACTATAAATTGCACTCCTATCAATACACCTTCCACTATCACTACTCCATTATTCGTAGTGAAATCCCTACAAAGTGATCCAATATCCTCTATTACCTGCTGTAATGTTGCAATAGCTTTGAAAATGCTTGTGATCTGGTAGCTAGCCTGTGCCTAACTGATCATGTAGAGGAGAGCCTACACCTCTCCAATGGCTACTACCCAGCAGCAGAGCCTTTTTCTTCCCATTTTTTCCTTCCATACCTCTATTCCCACAGGCCTGCTGCACCTACCTACTCCTACATCTACACGAGGCTCTTCCCCAACTAACTAGTAACAGTCAAACAAATATATTTAGTGTCTGGCTTCTTAATGAGGAAACTACATTTAAAATAAAACCAGGATTTGTTCTCAGCACTAACACACTGTGTTACTTTCTTAAAACTCAGAAAATAATTTTGAAATTCATACATTTATATATGCTAATCAGCTCCCTTTTTCCTGTTAAATCCAAAATTTATCAGTCAAATTTATATAAATAACTAGTCACATAAATTTCTTAGTCTGTGTCAAGTAATATTTTTATATTATCTTTTAATGTATTAGGTCAAGAAGAGAAACAGTAAACCCATTACTTACCAAATGTGACAACAGATGAACTGCAAACAATATGCAAACACACAGTATATTGGTGAACCCTTACTGACAAGGGAGTTAAGTAATTACACTTATTATAATGAATTGTTAAAATTAAATTTAGATGATGCAATAAATTTTTATTCATTTGTGAAAAGTGATGATTATAAAAATTTCATGTTTTGTAGTTTACCATTGCCATTTTCATCTAAGACTGACATCAAGAACTCTTTAGATGATCCTCATACAGCAAGTGATAGTAAAGACACACATGGCCAGTTTTGTTACACATAATCAACAAGGAAGGATAGAGTGTATAGTTCATCACTTATTCAGTCAAAGACTGGAGGGCTAGGATGAACATGAAAACGTGAACATACACTACAATATTTTGGTAAAAACCTTAATGATGTGAAGGATAGACATATGACAACGGTAGATTTGTGCACATCCAGATCTGCCACCTGACCGAGAAAGAGATGAACCATTTCAGAGAGATGGGGAACGCAATAGTGTGGGGGAAAGGGGAGGGGCACATTTACTGAAATACGTGGTGGTGGCTCAATGTATGTTGCATATTTTGCAGCAAGATCTATTGCATGGGAAATATCCATGTTATAGTCTAGGAGAGTCAGAGAGTGAATACTTGTGGACCAAGATGTTCCCTCATTGCAATCCCCACTCCTCCCAAACTGATCATTTCTGGCCCAGTCATGCAACAGGTCTGGATGTGCACACATCTTTCCACCAGCTATATGCCTCATCTTCTACACAACTACGAATTTTTCCCAAAATATTGTAAGGTGTATTCATGTTTTCATGTTCATCCTGGCTCTCCTACGTTCATCTGTGGTAAGTGACTGGTTATTTCCACTATCTTTCCACATTTTCATTTTGTAACTGTAGTTTCATGATCACCATTAAATATAATTAACAGGTCTTGTAGAAATATTACGCATATGTGTTTATATCTCTGCTGTCACAGCTCTCCTACCTTCAGTAATACAAGTATCGCTATTATAATTCCCATTATTGTCCAATTTCATGTTGCATTCAAGTTTATTTTTAATGTGGTGTTTGCAAGGTATTCCAAATTGTCAATACACATTTTGAAATTGGAATTTGAGGACAGTACAATAAAAAATGTTGATAAAGGTTAACAGTTACACAACTTCAAGATTATGTATCTAGCCTAACGAATATACACGCAACTATTAAAATACAGAATAAAATTCACCAATACTCACTTGTAGACTTGTGTAACTTGAAAACGTTCTCCTTATTCCAAACCTAAATTTATCATGGTCATTGACATGTCGATGTCTTAGCAACAAGGCACGCATTACTGTTGGTTTGTCTTCTGCTTCAATCAACTCTTCAACCACCATCTGTTCAACAACTCTGTAAGCAACCCCTGGAAGGTCTTTCTCCTCAAGATCCAGCAAAACAACTCCTACACAGAAAAATCACTTTATTAGTCATAAAGCCATATATATCTCAAGACAATTTTGTCTGTCATCCTTTGTTGGTCAATTTAATTTCAATTTATTAATCAACGCAGAAGAGTATTTAAATATTTTGCTTTCCCAAGTTCAGAAAGAGTGACCAATGCCCTAAATAAATGTTACATTCTTAGCTGTACATAACACCTTACAATTTTTTGAATCGATGTTACTTGTTATGATAAAGTTGAAAATATGACCAAGATAAAAATTCTCATTAATAGCCTGACTGAAACATAATCTTTTCGGGTTTGCTGCTTGATGAAGTGGAAAGATGAGTTATCATCCTCAAGTTCCATGGGCATGCTGCGACAATCACAACAGAATCCAGAATCGCACATCACCTGAGGATGATAGATGGCAAAGCATACTATTAAAAGCTCATCTTTCAACATCTTCCAGCAGAAAAATCACAAAGATTTTATTTCAGGAAAACCTTCATTCACACAACAGCCTGACAGTTCAAAACCTTTCCAAACCAACACTTCTCACAAAAACAATCTCATTATTTTTTTACTCATTGGGCTAGTACTTCATTTTGCTTATTACTGGCATTGGGCACCAACACAATGTAACAAGAATAATGTTGACAATCATGTAACAGGTTTTTTTTTTTTATCAGTGAATACATATTAAACATTTAATAGAACACTAGTAACATACATTTACTGCCAAGTACTTCTTAAATATAAACTGATTTCATTAATAAGTAATAAAAATGTACATATTTCATTATTTTAAAACATTTAATCTTAATAACAGAACAATAGAAATGTTTTTAAATATTTGTAGCTACTTTAAGCAAACTAAGTTCTTTTACATATTTTGGCCCCATAGCCTTTATTCTTCACTATGAGGCATTTCATATTGCTCTAAATTTTTATATGACTGGGCATTAAAAATTTTACTATCACTGTGTAGATGTGCTGATCCTTTATGGCTAACAAGTTAGTGACATTAGTAGGTAAGATTATGCCCAACTGCTGTAGAGCCTACAATTGCCTACAAGACTGTTACAAATGACTTTTGGAAGTGAATAATATGTAGTTTGTACCTTCCTCACTAAGTTGACCATACCCACACAAGAGGGACTCATTAAATGCATTCTATAAATATGTTTGGGAAAAATGTTATGACATAATTTTGGTCATGCTATAATAGTAGTTAGTTTTCATGGAACAAACCATCTCTGATAACACTGTATCTCTGATAACATAGGGTGCAGAAGTCCATAATACCAATCCTTGCCTGCTTCTCAGATATCTATCCCCAGTTTTTGTTTATGCAGTTCTAAATGTAGATATTAGATCCATTTCCGAGATAAATTGATATATCCCTGATTTTATTGCCAATTTGGCTAGGGAATCTGACGAAGTGAGAATTAAACCAAATTAGTTGCACCCATCTGTGGAGAGTGCAATATGAAAGGGCAATTTCTTTCCTTTCTAATGGGATATAGCATTCATTGAAGTATTGTTAGCCAATTATTATTGTATTTAAAAAACTTTGCACACTTGTCAACATATTTCCAATGGCAGTTTTAGTGCTTCTCTGGTAAAGTGAAACTGGAGAAAAGGCTATGTTTGCCATTACATTTTAGGAAACAATTTCCTTATTTATCATGTTCCAAATTTCATCTTATTTATTTTTACTATCTTGTTTATAATTTATTTTGAATGTTATTTTAAATTGGTTTTTATTTTATTTTAGGCTCTCCTGCCATTATAAGTTTGTCTCCACATTCACTGACCATTATCTATATTTTTCCGTTGATTTGTCCCTGCCAGTCAACATGTCAGCAAGAAACGCCAATAGACTTAAGAAAGGGGTTACTTCCTACAGGGTCAGTATTACTATAGTTAAAACTGTATAAGTGTAGAGGCTTGTACCCCTAATGGTTTGCAGGTTTGTGTGAAATACAGGAAACTGATTAGGAAACACATCCCACAGTGAGAATGGATTTTCTAGTATTTTGCAGGTGTCAAAATTTGAAAGAGACAGTCAGCCTATTACAGAATTGAATTGTGAAGAACAGAAATATTTATATATTTTTGCTTTGCTGGAGCCAATAGCAGCACAGCATGCATGTCAACAAGGAGGGTATTTAAGCAAAAAAGGTGTGCATGCATCCTGGCAGAGTGAAGGGATTTGGCTGTGTCTGAAAACAATTTCAGCATTTGACTTCTGTCAGTACTTGTCAGGCTCCATCTGTGGGCCATAATCAGTTTTAATTCTGAATACTGGCAGTGTATGGAGACTTCAAGAGAACAGTGACAGAGAGTGAAGTTCTCTGTACACAGCAGACCTGCAACCTTTCTACTTCACCACCCTCAACTAGATTTGCTGTGGAAGCCAACTACTGCTAAACCGGTCCTAAAGAGGACCAACTGACAGCGTCAAGACATCACCTGAATTGTAGCAATTCTCTCCATATCTGGATAACTGGTCCACAAGGACAAGTATTCGCTAAATCACGTTGTATTTTTTTCAACTTTCACAATAACTGGATTAAATAAAATATGTGTGTCATTATAAAAATCATATGAGATTTGTTAAAAATTAATTAATTTTGAGAATTTAGATTGTTACTTGCATTTTTGGATTCATTCAATCCCAAATATGAATCTCACTACCTTTGCTATGATGAATCATGCCTATTGATGTTACAGTAAATAATTTTATTAATAATCAATCTTTAACGCACAAACTGTGGCACTATATGACATGCTCCCATTCTTTCTTAAATTTGTTTCCTCACCGTTTTATCTGATACCATGAAAGGGGTAAACAGAGAGGAATTTCAGCAGCATTTGCATTTTATCCGATGAGAAACTTAATAACAACAAACTGTGCAAATATGGGGCATACCTCTTTCTTTCTTATCATGACTGCTACTGAGGATAAGAAACACTTGGTGCGCCAGCATTATTAGCCCCCTTCCACTGTCCAAATTGTTTTAGACTCCTAAGCCACCAATTGATGTTAAATTTAAAAAGGTTTGTTTACATTTTATCCACCCTCATAATAAGAGTAAGAGAAGAAATTTTCATTTCAAAAGAACAAAATTAAGAAAAGAACAAAACCTAAATACTACACGGAGATTATAAGGATACAGAGGTAGGTAAGAAAAGAATTGATTTAACATACACAGAGCAGCAGGAAACATTAAACAAATAAGCAAGGAATTAACAACATCAAAGTGAGAACCTATGGATGAATTTATGAACAGTATTAAGGTTTGTGGGGAACACTGAATAATGCAACTAGGTATTTCTATAAACTACTTTATAGAGGAGAAAGGGTATTCAGACAAGTGATGGTAGTGATGGGAAAAAGTTCTCTCCGATATGAAAAAGGCAGAAATATTAAGCAGCCAGTTTGCAGACTGTTGAGACCTGTCACATTTGGATGGGAAGGGAAATATCAGAGCAGAAGCTTTTTAACATGAGTAGAAATTAGTAGATAAGGAAATTAGAAATAGATCATTGTGGTATTATTAGGAAACCAGGTAGGTTAAAAAAGGTGAATGGTATGTATATTACTATAGATCTGTTAATGAAAGTTGGATACGACATATACCTAGAAATATTAGGACTGGAAAAGTGCCACAGTAATTCCATTTCACAACGAGGGGAGGCTAATGGTGTTGAAAATCACAGGTCCATTAGTTTGACCCAAGTCGTAGCTAAGTTAATGGAGAGCTTTATGGCAATCACATCTGAAAAGTCTGAGGAAGCAAAGGATTTTGTAAATTAGCTATGTAGGTTTAGCAGGTGTTGATATAAATTGCAGTTAGTGAACTATGAATAAATATCTAGTACAATGGTAAATAGAGACTAACTAGACAGAATTTAAGCAGACGGGAGGAAGAATTCAAACCGTTGATGTTATATGTTGTGATGAGTGACTGTGTTGGTGATCTAAGATCAAAGTAAAGTGCTTGCAGGTGATATAATATTGTATAATAGTTGATAAAAAAAAAAGAGGTATGTGAGTAACTATGGTGGAAAATTTAAAGAATATCAGTTTGGGTAGGTCAACACAGCATAAAGGTCAGCAGCAAAAAGAGTCTGCTTAGAAGGAACACAGATGTAAGAAATAGTTTTGCAAATGTAAAATGGAAGAAGAATGAATTGCCATTTTGTAATAGATTCAGTTGGGCACAACCAATGGCAAGGGAGAGGATTTAGGGCCCTTTATCTGCTTGAATGCTGACAAGATGTAGGATACAAAATCTTATTGTAGTTTTTGCTCGAGTATGGTGGGGCAGTGGGGGACCCTCATTAAGGACTGGAAATGGTGCAAACGGTAGTAGCTAGATTTGTTTGTGACAGAGAAACATAGATAAGCAAACAGTAATTAACAACTATCACAGAGCAAAATCAGAGACTGATATGATATGGGAATTATAGCCTTCCAGCAGTCTCCAAGTTTCTATTGTCTTTCTATAACATATTCATTTCCCAGATGAATGTTGGGAGAAGTATCAAGAGTAATACATGGGATGGAAGAGATGACTGTGACCATAAACTAGCCATTGATTTTAGGCCAAAGGAAGTAGGGAAATCTCTGATCATCTTTAAGGAAGAGCAAGACTTTATTATTTGAGGAATGTGTTGAAAAAGTAATTTCTTACTTTTAAAGAATTTGAAATGAAAATTTCTGACGTTGTAAAAGCAGGTGTATAAAAAAAACACTGTGACATGTGATCCATGGCAATTAATTAATTAATTAATTGGTGACAAGAACATTTCCAAGGAATAAGACACTGACATTTCACCAGGAGCAAACCACTCGGAACACACAAAAATATAATTCAAAAGCTGGAATGACAAAGTAAGAAGCAATAAACAACAGACAGGAAGGTACCTCCCAACCCCCTATCCTGTACAAATAACATAAAAGAGTATCTAATTAAAATAACAATTCATAAACATCTCAGAAAATGATCATCCACCAACAGAGAAACATAAATAGGGCAAACAGTAATTAACAACTATAAACACAACATTCTCACTCTACAGGGAAACTATCACATCCAAAAACTAAACATGTGTTTACATAAGGCCAATGAACCAAACTTTATTCAGGCCAATGAATGCACAATAAGCAATAAATAGAAACCAAACAAATTTACCGATATATATGATTCTCCATTCTAGACACACACTAACATAAATTGAAACAATACCAAAATCATGAAAACATTGCCTATTCCTGAACCTAAAAACTGTTGCCCATAAATCATGATGAAACAGATAACATAGTCACAACAGACAACCAAATAGTGTTCTTATGTAGCATTAAACTCTGTGGAGATTTCTGGCCAGTCAAAATTTTGCCCTTCCCTTCTTAACTATCTTCTAGTACTTTTTATGAATAAAAAATTTCAGTAACCCAGTTTCATCAGACAAAATTATCTCTAATGCCTATTAAAATTACAAACATAATTAAGAGATTATTTAATGAAAGTGTTAAATATTGGTAAAAATATTTAACAAAAAACATCCTATTAAAAGTATTTTCAGGAACCAAATGAAACCTTTACTTTCCTTGGGTTTATTTTTTTGCTCTACAGTGGGCAAAACAAGGATTTTGATGAGATCTGTTTACATATCAATGTGAGTATATCAGAAATTATTGCAATAATTAGAGAATTGTTTGATTTAAGAAGCTGAATTACAGAAAATGATTGTTCTAGTACTTATTTTGTAGCAGATTAACATAGAAATAAAAAGGACATATCTTCAACAGCAGAAAACTTAGCATCATAAACTCACCTAAGACTTAAAACTACCAAATACTGTTTTTTAGTGCATTGTGTCACTCACACACATAAAGGAAACTTGGACCTTTTAATGATTAAATCAAGAAAATTTAAACATCAAATGTGATGCTATAGATGGATGTTGAAAATCAAGCAGACCGGTAAAGTATGAAAAGAAATTACTTAAAACGATTGTGAGAGGAGTTAGTATTATATCAAAACCAACAAGACACTAATGACAGGAATATATGTATAACATTTTTTTTCTTCTAATTACTGTGGATAAAAAATCTTTTCTGCCTTAAACTATAGTATGCCATAAATGAAAATCAATAAATTTTGCATTTTTAGGCTTTAGAAAACAAAAAATATTATTACCACAACAATACTTAAAGCATGTAGTGGAAATGTTATATTACTTAACCTGTTTCTAAGCATCTCCTAAGATTGAGCAGCGAATGAAAACTAAGGGAAGCAACATGAGGTCTACCCCATCGATCAGCTCCTTCTTCAACATCTTCTTCATACTTGATCCATCTTGCAGTTTCCTTCCACTCCCTATCATCTCCTTCTCCACATAATTCATCCAACTGAACAAATACCTAAAAATATATTGCAAAAAATTAGACTAGTCCCATTTAATATTGTCGTTTGTTACTTTATGTGTTGATTGAGAAATGAATAGACAGTGAAATTAAAACTATATGGGTTATAATTACAATTAATTTATAAAATCAGATAAATATGAGTTAAAATGAAATAAAATCTAACAAAAAATTACATAGTAGTCTAGCACCTCAGTTATTTAGGGCACATAACTGGGGTACGGAAGTTGCCTGGTTTTAATCATGGTCTCAGCTGGACATATAATCTCTGTAACAACCAGTCAAACTATAATAAAATGAAATTAAGGAAAGATAGCGAAGTAAAATCGAACACTTACCATAAACCCTAGAATATGGTGGCTGGAAACAAC
This sequence comes from Vandiemenella viatica, assembly GCA_031002005.1. Classification (NCBI taxonomy): domain Eukaryota; kingdom Metazoa; phylum Arthropoda; class Insecta; order Orthoptera; family Morabidae; genus Vandiemenella; species Vandiemenella viatica. The sequence goes on along the minus strand of JARYHS010011408.1, from coordinate 126,657,537 downwards.
AAACACAAAAAAGATGAACAGATTTAACACAATATTTCAGTGTTGAATCTTATTCTTGAAAGTAGATCAGACACTTGGCAGGGTTAGATGTGATCATATCATCACCCACTTAATAAATTTTCATTTCAATAAAACACAAACATATATTATGAGTCTACTTAAAACATAGAAAACTAATAACAGTATATTTACAACAATGTGACTGGTTTACAGGAGTGGTCTTAATGCAGACTTGAGCCAGAGGGATGCCTGATGTCTGGGATATATTGGTAAGCTAGTTCCCATCTATGGTGTACCAGAAGGATAGTTGTATCAGGAAAGTGTGACAGCTCATATTGTTAAACAAATGTTGAGAATGTTAAAGTTGTGTGAGCAGACATAGGCTGCCACTGGATAGCATTGGTTGGCAGTATAAATTGTTCACCTGAAGCCATTATCCCAATGGACAGTTGTTCAGTGACGAGAACAATGTTCAGTGAAAGCAGGTAAGTTGATAAATAAGGTAAGTATTTGTTCAAACTGGCATATCCAATAATGGGAAAAGATTCCCCTGCGATAGCATCAGAACATGTAGTGGTGGCTGAATGAATGAATGAATGCTGCAAGTTTTGTAGCAAGATGTATTCATGGGAAAGATCTGCGTGTCATTCTAGGAGAGCCAGAAGGTCAGTGGACCAAAATGTTCTTCTGGCTGGGTGGTCTTCTGGAGCATGTGCGTGGGACGGTAGGTAGGATTTTGGGAATAAGGTTATGCATTTTGGGAAAGGTACGTAGAAAATCATTCTCACAGTGGAGGATAAGTTTAATTTCCTTGACGATCAGGGCCTCTTATGAGGTTATTAAAACATAAAATTTATTCATTTTATTTTACTTTGACTAATCATTACAGAAATTCCAATTTCCCATGACTATTATTGGTTAACTACGTTACCCACCCCCAACATCACTGCAATCCCCTCCATTTCAAATGGTTCATGTTTGACTCTACCATTTGGTAAGTCTAGATGTGTACACATCTGATCCTTTTGCTATACATCTTACCTCTGACACGGCTAAGAATTTTTTACCAAAATACTGTAAAACAATACTAAAGTGTGTGTATATTTGTGTGTTCATTCTGGCCCTCCTGCTTTCATTTGTGTTAAGTGACTGGTTATTTTCCTTATCCTCCCTTTCATTTATTATTATAATAAGGCACGAGATTGATTCTTTGGTGCAATGCAGGCAGGGCCGGCATTGGGGAAAAGGGGAGGGGGAGGGGGAGGTGGAAATGAGGCAAAAGTACAACAGGCCCAGGCCGCCGAAGGGGGCCCACCTGCCTGGGTGCCTAGCTAAACAGAAATAAAACAAAAGGTTTTAAACTCTGCATCAATGATTTTGAACATTTTTGCATTAAAAATTTCTGACTAGTAAAAATTTTTGTCAGTAGAGGGGGGGGGGGGGGGCCTGGGGCCGGAGAATTCTAGCGCAGGTCCTGAATGCAGGTAGTTAGGTAAATACACCGTTAGTGAAAGCTAAACAAATATTTACAAATAAAATAGGCGCACATAATAATTACCTCATGAGGACTATGGTCAAACATTTTTTTGTAAGCTTGCAACGGTAGCATTGCATGTAAACTGTCTGCTCCATCTTTTCTACCAATGTGGATGAGTGCTGATGAGGGGGTCTTCTGCAATTTATACCTTCTCACTCCCCTAGCATCATCAAAACGATGACCTATTAAACAAATAATTATTAATTTATTCCTATCAGTTATCGTAGTCATTTTGATTAAACATTCCATTTATTTTGATTAAATCAATATGAGATCTAAATGTCGTGAAGAACCAAGTGAGACTTACTGGCTAGGTCATCAATGTCTTGCTCTTGTAAATTGACAGCTTCATCAGGTTGTATACTGACTCTTCTTCCCTCTGTTATACCAAATTCTGCTCCTGATCTTAAACGAGATTGTGGATCTTCTTGTAGACTATATTTACGAGATCTATGATGATGATAATGGTGCCGACTGCATTAAAAAAGTGTAGAAATAGACATTACAAGTGTGTTTCTGTTTATTTACAGTACATAAAGTTTCATTTGTCACAGCAAAAGTGAAAATTCTAGAGCTAGATATTTTGAAATAATGAGTATTATTTATTTCACTGATATTTTGAGATAAGAAAAAAACATGTTCATTTTACAAAAAAAAGGAAGGTTAATGAATTTCAACCTGTGTCTTCTTTTTGGCTTCTTGTCCAGTTCCTTAGAAGGTTCTTCCACTTGTGGTTGATCTTTTGTTGTTTGTTCAGTTTCTTCCAATGAACCCTCTTCAGGTTTCTCAGCTATTTCTCCTTGAAAATGACATGCAAGGAAGTGTGTAAGATAATACTAATAAATCAATATTCATCACATTCATAAAGACGTAAAGAAGAATTAGTAACAAAATTCTCAACAGAATAGTAAAGTAATAATAAGTGGCAAGATGTTGTAAAGTGTGATAAGGGCATTATCACACAACTAGGCAAATAAGCTTTTCCTTCTGTCCTAAGTTTGTACATAATAATATTTATACTTTATTTCAGAACACTTACAAAATAAAGGAAGGAAGAATATTTCAGTTTCAGAGAAGAATGATAATAGAGAGAAAGACCAAGAATAATTCAAGCCAAAAAAAACTTCAAGTCAGGTTCTACACATCACATATCTCCTTTCCTACCTCGATATTCTTCTATTTCAGTCAGAGTCTTTTTCAATGAATTAACATATAATAACTTTAAACATCTTACTGGAAAGATACACAGTGACAATTCTCAACAAATTTTGTGAAGTTTTGTTCCATTTCAATGTTGACACTTAACATTTTCAAGTCAATCACTCCAATCTTTCTCAGACTACGTAAAATTAAACACTATAATTTTACATAATTTTCAGGGTTTTGTAGCCAAAACGGTACAAGGAGGACTCTTACAGTTTCATTGTGTCCAACTATCCATATGTCAGTTTCATAACTTTACAACCTTTACACCATTTATGACAAATTGACTGCAAAACAGATCCATACAGAAACACCTATGAAATATTTTTTAGGCTAGAAGGATATAAACAAATTTGGTGCACCCCATTTAATGTGGTATCATTAAACAGGTACTTAAAAATATAAATTAATATTGCTAAAAACATTTAGGTTTATTTGTTTACTTCAATACATTAGCAACTGTAGTAATTAACAAATGATATGTGATTTACAACTTGTCAAGGAACACAGATAATATAAGTGAGGGGTTTAATTGAGAAGTTGGAGTAAATACCTCCTTTTTTATTAGTCATTTTCACATATGTGCTAAGTTAATTCACGATGCAGTTAGATAAGTATAACAAAATTAGACAAGATGAAAAGATGAGCAAGTAAGTACAGTACTCAAGGAACAAAAAATATTTTAGTCCTAAATACAAACTGTTGATTTTAGTTGATGTATGATTATTACTAGCGTTCAATTTTTTATTTTTGGAACAAATCTTCAAGATGCTTATAAACAAATGTTAATTTCATTTAATTGTGATGGATCACATACTGTGATAGCCATTTCACTACATACCCATTTCCTCTCTACTTTTTACTTACCTACATTTACCCTTTATGAATTTTAAAATCTTTCAGCATTTTTAATTTTATTACTATTATTATTTATCACTTCCTTGGTAATTTACTTCAATCTCAAACTCAATTACAAAGAAGATTTTTCCCACTCCCTTATTCCTGAAATCATGTTCCATCTTTTGGTCATGATTAGATACTGGATTATATACATTTGCATATTAAGCACATTTTCACTGTTTATTGTATTTTTTACCTAAACTCTAGTTATGATGCATATTTTCACTATGTTTACAATATTTTTCGGTAGTGTACATGGGCGTATCCAGGATCAGAACTAGATGGGGGCAAGATTTGAGCTGGGGGGGGGGGGGGAACTCATATTGGTTTCGAGGAAGTGGGGTGGAGCACTGAAACATGACGATTTCTTACATAATGAAACTCAAACCTACTGAGGAAACTATTTTTATCATTGATTAATATAGTAACCCAACCATTTAATCTAAGGACCTATTATTTAGTAAATTAAGATTGTAACTCAGTTCTAGTTTATGTAAACATTAACCATCTAAATTTTTCAATAACTTTGTTACTCAATATCGCATGGTGTTGTTTCATGAAACTTTGATGCACATTCATCAGGCATAATCCAGTCAATCTTTCCTCTCACAAATTGCTCCTGAGCCAGTTCTTCGCTCGTCAAAGCGTACTGAAGGCAACTTAATTTTTCTTGTAAGGGGGGGGGGGAGAGAAGGGGGACAGCCCTGCCCCTCGCTGGATACGCACATAGTAGTGTACCTAGTTAATAAATAAAATCTTATGTTGAAGAGGGCAAAACCCACTAACAGCATGGCTCTAAGCAGTCGTGAGTTATTTTGATAGATAATATTGTTCTGCAGCCAAGTAAAAACAAACTCAAGGGAGGATACAGATGGACGATGCTGTTCTGCTTCACGCTCGCCTCCTGTAGCACTCTTCCTACCAGACAAAATATGCATGCTATTGTTCATGGTCCCATTTCCTGTTTAATTTTTATTTATTTGGAAAAAGTTTAATATATACGATGCCTCCCGAAAAAAGGGGTCTTTTCGTGTATAGTAGCTACCCTGGAAATGTTTTATATTGTTGAGTTTGCAAGAAAATATTTTGTGCACACAAAAAGATTCAAATAGACCAGCATGTCAAGACAAGTCTTACATTAGAAGGGCCACAACAACAACTTTTAACAGCGGCAAGAAGCGGCAGCAGCAAAAGCAAACCAAAAGATCACTTAATCATGGATCTATGTGAAACATTGTGTGCAAATAATATTCCTTCTCACAAACTTATGAATCCTACCTTCAAAGATTTTCTGGAAAAATATTGCTTGAATCAAAATAAAACACATGAATCAACATTTCGTAAAAATTACATACCACAATTTACCTACATGTTCTTGAAGAAATACGAAATGAACTCATGAATAGCATTATTTGGATTTCAGCTGATGAAACTACCAACAGTTGTGGTTGTTTCATTGCAACTTTAATTGTCGGTTCATTAAAAGCCCAACCTTCTTCTTCCTTTTTGGTGGCCAAACCCCTCCAAGTATTTTATCCCAATTTTAGTCATGAAACGTGCTTTGCTGATGGAGTACGATGACTCGCTGAAGAAGTATGATACACTTTTGGAAATATAAATAAACTGATTGCATCAAGGGGGGGGGGGGGGGAATGTTTCCTAGGGCATGTTCTGGTAGTAATGCCTATTAAAAAAATGCCAAATCTGTCTTTATCTCTGGAACCAGTGGTAACTCGATTGGCAATATGCTTTGAAGCTGTATTGCTTTACAATGAACATTTTGGCGTCATTAAAGGTGTAGTAAACGACTTTGATAGTGCAGAGACTATGACAGTTTTTGATACAAGAAAGAATTTAACAACTCTAGTATTAAAACCATAGCTGTGATTACCATTCATTTTTCTCACATAATTAAAAAGCTTGAAACTCGAGGATTGGCGTTAACTGAATCTATTCAGTTAATGAATAAATTTCGCCAAATGAACTCTGTATTGCCAGACATAATCCTGTTTAAACATAAAGTGAAATTTGAATATATTTTGAACAATAATCCAGGTTTCGTGCCAAATTGATAGTTTTATTAATGGGATGGCTGAACTTTTTCTATAAACTATGACTGCTAACACAGCACCCAAATTCAAATACTGCCCAGTTACATCAGTGAATGTAGAACGGTCCATTTCCACTTATAAACATATTTTGAGAGATTGTAGAAACAATCTTACTATTGAATATTTGGAACAGTATCAGATTGTTTACATTTACAAAAGTAAAAAAAGTAAAAAAAAGTTAAATAATTGTTAATCATTGAATTTAAAATATTTTATTCAACTAATTACTAATAGCATGCTGATTTTGAAATAAAAAATCTAAAAATTACTAGTTTGATATTACATATTTGCATATTTTAGCACTTTTTTTACACTTTTTATGCACAGTTTAAGCACGTTTCAAACATATTCACATGCATGTTTCTAGCTTGTTATGTTGCATGTAATCCAGTCTCTAGTCATCATCATAATCATCTTTTCCTTTCCATGCATCACTCTTAATTCTTCCACCAATATCTTTCCAAGCCTCATCCTCAATTTCCAGCACTCTTTTCCCTCCTGCTGTCCTCCAGCTCCAACCAGCTCATTTAGCATACAAGTTATTGATTGTGTTCTCCAGTTATTTACACAGACAAATCTAGCTGCCATCCTTTTCACCCCCTCCAACTCCCTCACAGAGGTGCTATGCCGTCGTATCTTAGTGGTGCGCTGCCACCACCATCGGCATTTGTTTTGTGGCATCTTTTTGAGCGACACGTCCTAACACGATAGTATTTTTTTTAGTTAAATTGAGTGAATACTTAAATACTAAAATGACCAAATTAGCTACAACTTAAGTTAATAAACTCTCTGAAATGGTGTTATATGATTCTCAAAGCCGAACTAGTTTTTTGTTGGAAATATTTCGGAAGTGACAGAAGAAGGCAATAATAAGAAATTATAAATCCTGATGAACTGCATTTTTTAGCATGACTAAATGCAGAAAAAACAGAAGCAAAGAGGCGACTTTAGGTTCATGAATACCTACATACCTACTTTCCTTTTTGTATACTATAATTTAAGTTTTGTACAAACTTCTTCAGCTACTATACACAAAGCATATTCGTTAAATATTTATACTAAACACAAACTTATCCTTAAGTATATCAAACAAACAGCTAGGTGTTCACTGTGATAGTTTTGTTAACATAATCTCAAATTCCCGTATTTACCTAAAATAGACAGTGGCATTTCATTTTACTAAAGACTGTTTTATCGTTTTTCTAGGTTTGTACACAGGTGAAAGTTATTTTATTTCATTGTGAAAGTGAAATCCTACAATAAAAGTCACCACAGGTAATTTAACACATCATTTGTGAGATGGCCGTCAAATCCGAGATGAGTGAAGACTAATATTACAGCCTTTTTTTCTGTTCAGCTTTCCAAAACAATTAGCTCACAAAAGCATGACAAATGACTTATTGCAAGAGATCTAGTGCTGTGGTTCTGCAAATCTTTACTTACTTTTAACTCTGTTTCTGATGAAGGGATGGTGGATTCTATTTAATGAAATACATGATAACCATTTTCTTGAAAGGATGCAAAGTCATGGCAGTGTGGTAGATTATCCCAGTATGATGCAATTTTGAAAATGCCATGCCTTAACTATGATATTTTTAAAAAAGTAATATGCATTAATTGTTTTCAAAATAAAAATAGTATTTGTACAAACTACTTTTTAAAAAAATTATTAAAACATAACACAGTTGCCTGCCACTTCTCAAGACAAAGTAACATTAAAATAAAATATTGTCAGTAATATTAAGTTCAAAGCAAATCATCAACATGTAAAACACGCAGTTGCCTTTGTGACAATTAGTTGGTAGGGGTGGCTACACAGTGTATTACAAACAAAAATAATAGTGAGATTGAAGGATTTCACTGCGTATCGATGAAATGTAGTCTTCACGGGTTTTCTGCCGTATAATGTTGAAATGCAACAATGAGCTTTCGGCAGCTGACTCTGCCGCCATCTTCAGGTTGGATATTGTGCAGGGAGAACCAGAGCTGCACTGGCGATGTCTGGCCTCCGCGCGCCCTTATAAGGCCTGACCTCTCCCCTCCACTCGCTCCCTCCCGCGACTGCCGTCTTGCACTCGTCGTTGATTGGCTGGCTGACGGAGCGGCTGTTCTAGCCAACCCCGGCAAGCCGGAAACATTTCCCGGAGGTGCCTCAATACCTCTCTGATTGCAGGGTGAATGTTTCAGAAGGGACAGAGCCAGCTTCCACGCATCACTGAGCCAAAGACCCGTGTCCTTGTTGACCGTGTTGTTATCCAGCCATATTTCGATTGCTTCTTTGATGACTGACTCCCACTAGAAGGCACACTTGGCCAGTACCTTTACATTGCCTAAGTCCATTTTGTGGCCGTTTTCAATAACATGCTGGGCGACTGCAGATTTATCTATATGGAACATGCAGATGTTGCGTTCATGTTCAGCCACCTGAGCCTTGATAGTCCGGATCGTCTGACCAATATAATTCTTGCCACACTGACATGGTATGCTGTAAACCCCTGGAGTCATCAATCCCAAGTTGTCCTTCACGGGCCGGAGGTAGTCTCGTATCTTGGCAGGGGGACAAAATATGGTCTTGATTCCATGTCGCACCAGAATCCTGCCTATTTTTCCCCGAGATGTTACCTGAATATGGAATGAAGGCCAGAGCCTCTGGCTGGACATCTGGGTGTACCAGGCGTTTGTTTGTCTTTTAATCGCCACTCTATTTCCTGATCAGAGTAACCATTCCTCTTGAAAGTATTGCGCAGATGTTCAAGCTCGGATGGCAGGGAATCCACGTCGGAGATTTTCCTTGCCCTGTGCACCAAAGTAAGGAGCACGGTGATCTTCTGTGGTGGGTGGTGGAAACTCGTAGCGTGTAAATAGCGGTCCGTGTGTGTAGGTTTCCGGTACACACTATGTGAGAGGCTTCCATCTGGTCTCCGTTGAATCAGGATGTCCAGGAAGGGCAGGCTGCCATTCTTCTCCATCTCCATCGTGAACCGGATATTTGTTTGGATTCCGTTAAGATGGTCTAGGATTCTATAAAGACTGTGAATGCCATTTGGCCAAATAACAAAGGTATCGTCCACATAGCGATAGAAGCAAGTCTGCTTAAGGCTGAAAATTTTGACTGCCTTATCTTCGAATTCTTCCATGAACAGATCGGCAACCACCGGTGAAAACAGTGACCCCATTGCTACCCGATCCGTCTATTCATAGAAACTCCCACCATAGGTGAAGTAGGTGGAGGTCAGGACCAGCTCGAAAGGTCCATGATGTGGGGTTCGAAGTGGCAGCACAACAGTTGTAGAGTGTCAGCCACAGGGACCTTGGTGAACAAGGAGACGACGTCAAAACTGACCATGATGTCACTGTCCGAAAGCCGTATCTCTTGGAGCGTGTCCACGAACTGTGCCGAGTTCTTCACATGGTGGGGACATGGTGGGAGTTTCTACGGACAGATGGATGGGGTAGCAATGGGGTCACTGTTGTCGCCGGTGATCGCCGATCTGTTCATGGAAGAATTCGAAGATAAGGCGATCGAAAGTTTCAGCCTTAAGCCGACTTGCTTCTATCGCTATGTGGACGATACCTTTGTTATTTGGCCAAATGAAATTCACAGTCTTTATAGATTCCTAGACCATCTTAACGGAATCCAAACAAATATCCGGTTCAAGATGGAGATGGAGAAGAATGGCAGCCTGCCCTTCCTGGACATCCTGATCCGATGGAGCCCAGATGGAAGCCTCTCACATAGTGTGTACCGGAAACATACACACACGGACTTCTATTTACACGCTACAAGTTTCCACCACCCACCACAGAAGACCACCGTGCTCCTTACTTTGATGCACAGGGCAAGGAAAATCTCCGACGCGGATTCCCTGCCATCCGAGCTTGAACATCTGCGCAATACTTTCAAGAGGAATGGTTACTCTGATCAGGAAATAGAGTGGCGATTAAAAAGGCAAACAAACGCCTGGTAGACCCAGATGTTCAGCCAGAGGCTCTGGCCTTCATTCCATATTCAGGTAACATCTCGGGGAAAAATAGGCAGGATTCTGGTGCGACATGGAATCAAGACCATATTTCGTCCTCCTGCCAAGATACGAGACTATCTCCGGCCTGTGAAGGACGACTTGGGATTGATGACTCCAGGGGTTTACAGCATACCATGTCAGTGTGGCAAGAATTATATTGGTAAGACGATCCGGAGTATCAGGGCTCGGGTGGCCGAACATGAAAGCAACATCCGCATTTTCCAGATAGATAAATCTGCAGTCGCCCAGCATGTTATTGAAAACGGCCACAAAATGGACTTAGGCAATGTAAAGGTACTGGCCAAGTGTTCCTTCTACTGGGAGTCAGTCATCAAAGAAGCAATCGAAATACGGCTGGATAACAACACGGTCAACAGGGACACGGGTGTGTGTGTGGAGACTTTCCCGGCGTACTGAAGCAATGCAGTCTTCACAGGTGTGCAGCCGGATGGTGTTTTGGAAACACAATGTTTCGACAACCAGCTCAGCTTTCTTCATCAGGTGTCCGGTGTCTACAGGGGGGGGGGGGGCTAGGGGACTCAAGCCCCTCCCAAAAAGTTTTTTGATCCACCCCCGGCATCGTATTTTTTTTTTGGCTCTACTGATCTTTTAAGGGTGGCATGGCTATAAAGCCTACTCTTACCCTACTCAAGCGCCTCCAACCCTCCCCAAACGAAATCCACTCAAGCCCTCCCACCCCCAAAAAATCAAATTCCGCTCAAGCCCCTCCAAAACCAAAATCCTGGATCCGCCACTACATATACCATATGAGAACATATTTCTGAGCATGAAGAAAATGGATCTTGCGTGCTTCCTGAACTGTTGATATGCAGTATGAACTTTCGGCAATCTTTCAGTAGACTCAATGTTTTTTATATAATATCAATCATCATATGAGCTTTGAGAGATGCTAATCTAATTATGTAAATGGAAACCGCTTCAGCTGTAATGATGACCAAGCAGATCAACAAAATAATAAAGAAGAATAGTGAATTTTCTGCAATATTTATGTATGGCAGAATGTATCACTACAAATTATTATGTTCATTAAGAATTTTATACCTATCTGAAATTGCACCCTCCTTAAAGCATCAATTGGGGAGCCAAAAATGGGACTATCACCAAATGACGCTGCTCGCTCTGAGACTTGAGGTTCAGATTCACTGCTGAGGATAGTTTCATCCCTTTCTTCTTCTGGACTTGCACTACCTGAGAGAATTAACCTATAAACAGACATGAAAAAAATAATCATTATTGACTTTCTTCTCCCATTGGACAGGTGTGATAAAAATACAGGCAAAAATAGACTAACACAAATTAGTGAGTTTCATCTCATACACATGGAAGTGTGGCTACTGGAAGAAGTTGCTAATGAGACTTTATATATCTTACAGTAATGACACCCTAAGACAATTAATGAGCCTTTTTACATTTAAAATATTCATTACAGTGCTTTAATCTTTAACAGATGATTTTACTCAAAATACTTATTTCTTTTTTAATGCGGTTAAAATGTCACCATACTCCAACACACTTTAACAGCTCATGATGTAATTATTGAAATACCAGATATCTCATCACTTCTGTGACAGTTTCAATCTATAACATGCAGAAACAAAACTATCTCTATTTCGCTAATCTTTTACAATCCCAGTCACCAATTAATTCCAATGGGTGCCCCAACCCACATAGGAACACTGTAGCCAAGCTGTGTCCTTGCTACTGTCTAAATAGATTTCTAAAGATTCCGATGCACCAACAAATTTGTTTCTATATTGTGGTTTACTCCTCCCTAAAAGTACTGGAGAATCTAGGTAATGTTATCATGGTATTGCGAAAACCCTGACATTCCCCTCCACATGGTAGAGAGGGGACAACGTTTGCCTATGTTTTACATAGGCAAGCGGCCAAAGAATGAAGGAACCAAATATCTTCCGGGATAAGGAGATCCCCTCCACCCAGTGTTGGAAGGTAGGTAACTCTTTTGCCCTTGGAGTGAGAAATCACTCCAGAAGGCAGATGAGCCACAAGTGGGCCAACGGCATGAAGATGCAGAAAGCAACGAGAAACTACTGTATTAAAGATCCTTTGTATTCTCTCGTAACACATCATGGCTGTGTTCAAACTCAATGCTCCGGAGCTTCAAGTCCTCCATTCGGATCTCCGGGGGGGGGGGGGGGACAGTATTGGACACCACTGTAAGGGGTAAATTTTCAACAAATGTTAGTGTAAGGATAATCACATGGAATGTAAGAACTATGGCACAGGCTGGAAAAATTAACAATGCCATTCAAGAAATGGAGAGAATGGAGATCAAGATCTTAGGAGTGAGTGAAATGTGGTGGCCAGGTTCAGGTTTTTGTGACATCAGTAAACATCGAGTGTACTATTCAGGTACGTCCAATGGCCAGTTTCAGTTTGGCATAGGATTCATAATATGTAAACAGATTTCTGAGAGTGTCACTAATTTTGTTCCAATTTCGGAGAGACTCTTGTCATCACAAATTAATGCCAGACCAACATGGATTAATATAATCCAGGTGTATGCCTCAACCACAGATGAGAGTGATGAAGAAGTAGCAAAGTTATATGCCCAAATAATATAAGTATTGAAAAAGTTACCAAGGAAAGATCTCACTATATTAATGAGAGACTTCAATTCCAAAGTTGGAAGAGGAAGTGAGGCGGATTTTATAGGCCCTTATGGACTTGGTGAAAGAAACGAAAGAGGTGAACAACTCAGTACGTTTGCAGGAGAACAGGGATTAGTAATAACCAATAACTTTTCAAATGCCTGTACAGCTGGAGGTCTCCCAGAGATTCACCGGAAAACACCATAAGAAATCAGATTGATTACATCCCAGTAAACAAAAGATACATGAACAGATGTACTTCAGTGAAAACCTACCACGGTGCTGACATTCACTATGATCACAATCAATTAGTCGGAGTCTTCAAATTTAGGATGAAAAAAGTTACAAAAAGATGCTTATGAATACTGATATTCGGAAATTAAAAGAGCCCTCCATAAGAAGGCAGGTTGAAGAATGTCTCAATAATGAACTGAAAAATGTTGTAACAGCCCTAATACCTGTATTTTGGATAATATTGTACTGTGTGAAATATTTGTAATGAGCTAAAGTTTGCTTGAAAGTGATTTGGTATGTTTATTTTGTAATTTCTTGTAAATAAGTGTATATAGACTTTGTTTTAGGTAAGAAAATTATTTAAAGACCATTTAATATGTTTAAGAACCGAATGGTGCAGGAGAATTTCTTAAAAGTTTGTAATTCCATGTATTACTGTAATTTACGATGTCTACAGGACGATTTTCTACCGTTTGAAAGGAATTCTGTAAATAATTTTGTATTCAAGTATCTCTAATTACCATTTCTAATCATTTTGTAATGTTATCAATTAATTTTGTATCAATTCCGATTGTTTTTAATATGTTTGATTGTTTGAGTGATTGTTAATGATCGAGAAATATCGGGCGGATGCCTTTGAAGAATTCTCGTAAATTCGATAGACTCTATATAAACAGATCGCCTGGACAGAGAGTTTTAGTTTGCATTCAGTATTAATTCAGTGTTACAGAGACATTCATGCAAGTCAGTATTGCATCTTTGGATTGTAACAACTATGCTTGTGAATGTCGCAGACTTGTTTTGATTTGTTCAAAATAAACTAACATCTTCACATAACCTTGTTTTTTGGTGGACTTTATTAATTAATTAATGCAGTAAATTAAACCACCCAAAGAACCTTAACATGGCGACCGTTGACATGACAAGGAGTTCTTAAACATCTGTGGGATGTTTATCTTCTAAAAAGAATCTGCAGGAAATTGCGACGGATTATCGGCGATAAACCTGAGAGGAAATTTCGACCGGCGATGACACGGATTTGACGGCCTAAGGCGGAGATTTTTCATCGGCAATCGGCTGTAATCTTCCGACGACGAGTGGATTTCCTTCGGCCTCAAAATCGTCTTCCTACAGTGAATTGTGAAAAGTGTGGTTAAGTGTTTGAAGTCAGTGTGGTGTTTAATGATTAATTAAGTGCTTCTAAGTGAAATATAATGTGATACAAAAGTGAGGAATAACTGTAAGTACGGCATTGAATATTCAAGTGATTTATTTTGCATGTAAATGTGTGGCAGTTTGGAAAGATTTTAATTTTCCTTAATTTTGTTTTTTTATATTGATTTTGCTAATTACTAAAAATGGCTGATAATCAGAACCTACAAGCATTCCTAGAGTCTTTTGTAGCCAGTTTTAATGCAAAGTTTTCCCAATTTGACAGCAAATTTTCTGAATTTAGAAATGAGTTAAAAAGTGATACTGACAGTAAGTTTTCCAAATTCGACAGAAAATTTTCTGAAATTAAGTCTCAGTTTTCTGAAATAGATGACAAATTTGATAATAAATTTTCCAAATTGGATAGCAAATTTTCTGAATTTAAAACTGAGTTAAATCTTGACAGCAAATTTTCTGAAATTAATGATAAGTTTTCTCAACTGCAACAAAGCAATGATAAAACATTCTCTGATTTGACTAAATGTTTTGATGTTAAAATCACAGAGCAATTTCAGGGTTTTAGCTCTCAGTTCAAAGAAGATATTAACAATTTAGATTCTAAATTGGGGAAGGTAGTAACAGAATGTCAGGAGAAATTTGAGAAAGTTACAAAATTTTGTGAACAGAATAAGGCTGAATGTGAAAATTTGATTTATAAAGAGGTGAAAGAAGTCAGTGAAAATTGTGATAAGATGAAGCAGGAATATGTTGCTTTATTCCAAGCCAGTGATAGTAAAGCTGCTCAAAGGGTCAATGAGTTGAGACAAGAGGTGGGATTAAATATTAATACATTGGTGCAGCAGCAGGAACAGTTAGCGCATGGGGGTGGGGTGAGACTTTCTCCACCAGCGAAATACTGGTACTGACCTGTTGAAATTTGGATTAACTACTTCCTTATAATGTCCTCTTCACGTTGTACACTCTCCTTTTCCGGAAAAGTCACCACGAATTAAATTAAAAATGCCTAAATATGACACTGCAGCGCTGCTATTAGTTGCTGCCGGCGCTGCGAAATCAATGATAATCTCTTGAAATGTTGGTTTAATTCATTGTTGTAATATTTTCTTGCCGTTTTAGCTTCACTCCGTTGCAAAACGTCACATAAAATTAACAGATACAAAATTTTTTATTCGAAATGCAGCTCACCATCTTGGAACTGATATAAGCAGTCAGAGATAATCGATTGCTTCCGTTGTAAACAAACAAATGCACAGTTTGTCTCTGGTTTGCGACATGGTCTGCCGCAGAACGAATTACCCGTAAAATTTTTACTCTTGGTCCAGGCCGAATTTCAACCTAACCATGATCACTATGACAAAACGAACCTATTTAGGTTGATATGATCCCTGTACCGATAATTTTTGTGTCATTTTTTCAGTGCTACTAACATTTCGCGGTTGCGGAGTATCCCATATTTCGGCATTTTTAATTTAATTCGTGGCGACTTTTCCAGAAAAGGAGAGTGCTAAACGTGAAGAGGACACTAAAAGGAAGCAGTTAATCCAAATTTCAACAGGTCAGTGACAGTATTTCGCTGGTGGAGAAGTCTCACCCCACCCGCGCATGGATTAGAAAGTAACGTAAATCTGTTAGAAAAAAAGGTTACTGGGTTACAGATTCAATTAAGTCAGGTTCCCTTAACAGGTAATCCAAATTTCAGTGTCGATGTAAAAGAAGAATTTGAATTCTATGATGATAGTGGTAGGCTTCACCCTATTGAATTTATAGATAATTTTGAAAGATCAGACTATTTTAATTTGTTACCCGACAATAAGAAAATTGCACTTGTGGGTAAACATCTAAAATCTTATGCTAGGGCATGGGGTGATAGACAAGCTAGGGAAGTGACTGACTACAAGCTGTTTAAAGAAAACTTTTTGAAACATTTTTGGTCGACAAGCAGGCAAATTCAAGAAAAGAGGGAGTTGATGACTGGTAGGCCGTATAAACCTGGTAGGGAAACTCAACATGATTTTTTTCATAAATGTTGGATCCGTTGTAAGTATTTAGACCATCCTTATGGAGAGGAAGAATTCATTGATTTGATAGGAGCTAGGTTACCCCAGCAAACAAGAAATTTAATTGCCACTTTGGATGTAGTAAATGTGGATAGAGTTTCAGAATTGTTAAGACGCTTGGATGCCCAGGAGTCATTCACTGAACAACATTACCACCCTAGGAGGGGCAGCAGGAGTCCCCCTAGGAGGGGTAATGGGTCAAGGGATGCTAGATCGAGGGGACGGGATCGTAATAATTATGCAAGAAGGAATGATAATGGGGAAGTGAGAGAACAGAACCCTCAATCTGAAAGGGAAAGGCAGCATGGGGGGCAGGTAAACTAAACACCACCCCTGTTATGGGCCCCGCAGTGGTGGACAAGAAGGTGGGTCCAGGTACCAACTGCTATAGCGTTAATACCCTTTTTATGAATAATCCCCGAGAAGATTTATTGGAAGAGGTGGGGGTAGCAGCAAGTGAATTTCAGGATAAGGTTATGATAGATGTAATTAATGATGTTGATGAGGTAAAGGTTGATAATAAGATAAAGCGGGAAGGGGACCACCATAGTACCTTATCACTAGAATCAGTGTGCGAAAGTAATAATTTTCATGTAGAAGATTTTCGAAATGGTCACTGCTTAATTACAAAAAGGGGTGCAGAATTTATAGTGCATACTACAGTGTGGCTATCAGAAACTTGTAAGGTCCAGAATGGCATAGTTGGGACTATGTGTGCTAGGATAGGTGGTAATGATGTTTGTAGAAGTGCTGAAATCGAGGAGTTTCTCAAATATCTTGAAGATGAAGGTGATACAGTGGTGTGGATAGGAGACCCAGATGAGGAAGAGAATTGTAAGTCAAAGTATTTGTCTTCTGAAGAGAGAGAGGTTGAAAAGCCTTATGTACCCATCCCTAAGTTGGAAAAACGTCCTAATTTTGACCTAGCTGATACGTTATTTAGCTCTTTATTTGGTGTAGATGATGACATTGAAGAAATGGGTGGGAGTAAGGATTTATTTGAACCAGTTTCTAATTTAGAAAATTGTACAGAATGTGACTTAGATGACACTATGTTTTGTACTCTCTTTGATGTGGAAGCTAATAATGAAGTAGTAGTTGCTGAGAAAAATAATTATTTTGTGGAGGAAGTCAGTAAGCCAGATGTTAAAACAGTTTTAGGTACTGACTCAGATAATTTGGTAAGCTTAAGTAGTAATCAGATGATGAAGAGTGGAGTTGGGAATAATGATGGACTAAACTGTAGTAGTGAGAATAATAAATTTTATTACCAGTTGAGTCAACAGCATTGCTTATAAGTGACAATCAATTTGCTAAAACAGAACCATTGTATGTCTCAGCTGTTGCGTGGTTGTACCAAAGTCTGTTGTCTGAGATGATTGGAAGTTTGTGTTTCTGTATGTATATAATGAAGCTTTGTGAAAATAGAAATGTAATATTAAATGTGTATACAAAAGTTGAAGAAAACTGGAAGGTTAGGAAAAAGTAACTTACATGGTTCTGGGTTTCCAGGGAAATCCTGAAACCCACTTATGAGAATTAATTGAAATGCAAGGTTTGGGGAGGGGTCAATAGCCTGTAAATATCTAGTTTTGTAAATAAGTATGTAAATTGATGCATGTAAATAATTTGTGTGAGTACTTATGCTCAGATACAGATGTAAGCATTTCAATGTATAATTTGTGACAGTTTTGTGTAGAGACTTTTGGTATTTTCATGATGTTATGACTTTCTACATTGTGATGACAAATTATCAGCTGTAAAATGTAAACAGACTGGTGTAATTAACAAGCATACATCAAGTGTGTAATTTGGAGTGAAAAAATTGTAACTTAAGGTGATGGCATTGAACGTTTGTTGTGTAAAAACAGTAAATGATAAAATGGTTGGACCTGAGGAAAGACAATTATTGTAAACAAGATCAATGTCATGGACTATGTGCAGATGTTGTATGAAGAATTGTACCTGTTCATTGTAAAAGTCATTAGGGTTGATTGATTGTAATCTGTTCGCGTCTGCATTATGTGTACATTCAACCTGCTTAGATTCGTGACGGATTCAATCAATTTTATCTGTGTAAAATTAAGTGAATCCTGGGGAGGGGTTGTAACAGCCCTAATACCTGTATTTTGGATAATATTGTACTGTGTGAAATATTTGTAATGAGCTAAAGTTTGCTTGAAAGTGATTTGGTATGTTTATTTTGTAATTTCTTGTAAATAAGTGTATATAGACTTTGTTTTAGGTAAGAAAATTATTTAAAGACCATTTAATATGTTTAAGAACCGAATGGTGCAGGAGAATTTCTTAAAAGTTTGTAATTCCATGTATTACTGTAATTTACGATGTCTACAGGACGATTTTCTACCGTTTGAAAGGAATTCTGTAAATAATTTTGTATTCAAGTATCTCTAATTACCATTTCTAATCATTTTGTAATGTTATCAATTAATTTTGTATCAATTCCGATTGTTTTTAATATGTTTGATTGTTTGAGTGATTGTTAATGATCGAGAAATATCAGGCGGATGCCTTTGAAGAATTCTCGTAAATTCGATAGACTCTATATAAACAGATCGCCTGGACAGAGAGTTTTAGTTTGCATTCAGTATTAATTCAGTGTTACAGAGACATTCATGCAAGTCAGTATTGCATCTTTGGATTGTAACAACTATGCTTGTGAATGTCGCAGACTTGTTTTGATTTGTTCAAAATAAACTAACATCTTCACATAACCTTGTTTTTTGGTGGACTTTATTAATTAATTAATGCAGTAAATTAAACCACCCAAAGAACCTTAACAACGTGTCTTGTAATTCACACACAGAAGAAAAAATTGAAAACCTAAATTCAATAGTATTATCTGTTAAAGACCAACGACTGAAATCAGATTTGCCCAAAAGGAAGATATGGATGACATGATATTTTGGACATGATGGAGAGAAGAAGGTTTGTAAAAAGTAATCCTGATGAATATAAAAACCATCAATAAGATGATAAGGAATAAGATAAGAGAAGCTAAAGAAAAGGAAATACAAGTAAAATGTGCTGAAATAGAGGCTCTACAATTGAAATATGATAATTTCAACATTCACAGGAAAGATAGATAGGTAACAGGTAGATGTAGACCTAATACAGTGAATAAACTTGTGGACAATGAGGTAAACGTCATTGTTGATACTCAAGATATCAGAGATGCATGGAAGAGACACGTAAAACTGTTCTCAGAGAGCTGTGTGGCACCTCCACAGTTTGAATGTGAAACAGGTCCAAGCATTTTACTGACTGAACTACATGCTTCAATAAAAGGAATGAAGGATGATAAAACTCCAGGTCCTGACTAGATAAATGCAGAATTTTTTAAGCTGCTTGATGAAGATAGTACAAAGTGGTTGACCTCAGGTTCAATGACATCTAAAACTCTGGCAGAATTCCTCAAGATTGGCTCAAATCAGAGTTTATTACACTACCAAAAAAACCTGGAGCTAAGTCATGTGGTGACTACAGAATGATCAGCCTTATGAGCCACACCTCTTTCTGAAGGTTATTCACCGAAGGATATATAAGCTCTGTGGAGAATATGTATCACCCAAACAGTTCGGATTCAGAAATGCAGTTGGAACATGAGAAGTTCTGCATAGCATCCAAGTACTATTTCAACGCTGCAGACATATAAATTGTGATGTTCTTGTTTTATAGATTATCAGAAGGCCTTTGACAGGGTAAAGCATCAGACGATAGAAATTTTAAAAAGTATTGGCTTGGATGAGAAAGACCTCAGAATTATTGTTAACCTGTACTGGAACCAGTCTGCTCATGTGAGACTGAAGGAAGAAATTACAGATGAAGTAAAAATTTTTCGTGGTGTAAGACAAGGTTGTATCTTGTCCCCCGTATTATTTAATATCTACTCAGAGTATATCTTTAGGGAGGCATTGAGTGGTGTGGGGATGGGAGTGCTGTTGAATGGAAACTGGATAAACAACATTCACTACACAGATGACACAGTCATTTTTGCAGACAGTCAGGAAACCTGACACTATCTAATAGATAGAGTATCACAAAGCAGCCATAAATACGGACTTGACATTAATATAAATAAGACAAAAGTAATGGTCATTGGCAAAAACAGTAACTCCCAATGCCATATTATGATTAACCAGAAGATCATTGAATGTGTAACAAGGTAACTATGGTAAGTGATGGTTTAGTCATTTATCCTATTTATATATATACTATTCTGACTTTATCTGTGGCAAGTGGTGCATCTGTTTTCCTTATCATTTCTTATATGGGTAATGAACTTACTTAGGTGTTGCATTGTTAAAAACAGAAAAGAGAACATAAGGACTGCTAGACTAAACATAAAAGTTACCTTGGAACGTCCTCAGCAGCTGTTGGAGATCGAGTTGAAGGACTCTGTGCTGTGTCTGAATCTGTCCCTGCTTGGGAAGTTTTGCGCAATTCACTTCTCTGTATAAAAAAAGAGAAGTATACAGTATAGGAAGTATACAGTGAAAGACTAAAAATATAAATCACAAATCATATACAAAATCCATAAAAATTTTCTGATACACAATAAGAATAAGTCCTTGTAGAGAATAAAGTTGATTGTGTACCTAATACATATACAGTAATAGATTACACATATGAATTCTATCACCTCCAGATTTATTTAAACAGTTTTCTCCACTCCCAAAAATCCGTGAAAACCTCAATTTACCTTCTTCAACATTAATGAATCACCCTACAATGGTTAACACACACACAGGTTAGAGAGTGCGAGTTCAAAAAAAAAACACCTTTTTGTTGTTAAATGGCAACTTGCTCTGCAACAGATGCAAAATCTTCAGTTGATCATTTACTCCCATCACTCATAGCAGCCCTATCTCACAGAAATTATGAAGTATATTATTTATGAGATGATTAATATACCATATGAAACAAAATAACAAAAACTTGACTGCCTCTTACAGAAACTTAATAACAAGGTAGCCCAAGGGAGGAAATGGAAGGAAGATAGAATCCTCAGTGTTCCACAGCAACCAGTCAATTTTCATGAAACCAGCAGCTTTAATATTAAGAAAACCTCATTACCCACATTTATCTTATTTCATATTTTTGTTAGATTTTTTTCCACTTATTCAATAGATTCACTCTCTTTGGTTAATATTAGTGCTTTCTCCCTACATCAACATCTAAGAAATTTCCCGCTTCTTTTCAAACCTCTGACCACACCTACTCAATTTCCCTATATAAACAGTGCACAGTTAATTTTTGTTTAACATTCTACTGTTACATGCTTCCAAAACCAGTACACACATATTGTCATAATAAGCCTTGGTCCAACTTATTGCAGCATGTTAGTCAAAGATGCCTTCAGGGGTGAAGCATATGACAATCATAATTCATTAACATTTAGTATAGTAAATGAAATATAAACAGCATTTGAAATATAAATAAGAGGAACAAAAACATAAGAAAAACTTAATATATTACTCATGAACCAGTAATTTCAGTAAGAATTTGTGCTACTAAGATTAAATGAGTAAGATATCACAGCTAAATAGTAAACAGCAGTATAGAATATGAAGACTGGAATAATTAAGCAATAACATAAATACTGCACTTGACTGCCAAGAATAAAATTTTATCAAGGAAGCAGTATGAGAAGATACAGAAGATTCAGGAGGTAGTTCTAACAGTAAAATCTAATTCTCAAGTTCCTAATAGCGTAAATGGTAATTTAAATATTAAATTCCTTAGTGCTAGAAGAAATAAATATTTTCTAATCAAAATGAGTAATTAAACAGGTATATCACAGCCAATATATTACATATTTTCTTACAGGTGTAAGGGAGATAAAGGTGCTAGTAGTTAAAGCCAACTGTTAATTTTTGCATGCTAATAAAGTGAGATTTCTGGGATTGTAAAGTTCTAGACTGGATGCTTAGGAAGTCAAAGGACTTGTAAGTTTTAAAGAAAAACAACATAGTGTTTTACAGGAACAGTGATTAGATGTGCATTTTCAGTGAAGTCATATTGAGAAGGGGCTCGATGTTTTAATCAATGTTTTCCTCACTGTCTGTCCAATGATACAACTACTAAGACTATGGGCTCATGAAAACTAGTATGAATATGCAAAGGATATTTTTAATACAATTATGAAAGTTAAGATCTGAGCACTGGCCTTATCAAAGAACTGCTACCACTTCGTCTGAAGATCAACAGTGTGGTAGTACAGTTTCAGTCATTGTGGTTAGATAACATTATACAACAATGTTCATTATGAGATAATGTATTTATGGATACTACACTGTATATTCAAATACTGAGAAAATTTACTGTAAACATATGTAACCATTTCTAAACTACCTCTCCTGATGCTCCTGGAATATCAATTCCAACAGCTCCTTCTGGAGATGATAACTTTCTTCTTGAAGTGCGAGAGGACAAGTGCTTCAGTGGTGGATGTACATGCTGATAGCTCCTCTTACGGTGCTCTGAAATCAAACAAACAAGTAAATAAATGGATTTATTGTGTATGAATTTTTACAGATACATCCATTAATAAATATGCTTCAGTGCTATACATTACTGTCCTGTATAACATTTGAGAAGGCATTTCAAAATTTTTGTGAATATACCTTCCCACGTTTGTCAGTTGGTTTAATTTTGGCTTTGCCTTAAAGTTTTGGGGGGAAAAATAAATAGTAAAACAAGCAATTTAATTTAGACATAGGTACATCGAAAAGGACACAAATTCATTGGGTTCTACCCTTACTTCCCTAAGTTTAATTCTGCATCCAGTGTCTAGGATGTAGTCACTATCAAAAGAAAGCATACATCTAGCAAAGATGGAGTACAGTGGGTACTTCTTGTCAGGGCCAGCATTAGGTAGGGGTAAGCGAGGCAAAAGTACCCTGGGCCCTGACCTCCAAAGGGGGCCCACCGGTCAGGGTACCATGCTAAATAGAAATAAAATGCAAGTTATAAAATCTGCATCTATGATTTTGAACATTTTTGCATAAGAAATTTTCTGATGTTAGACAAAAAAGATTTTAAAAAATATAATTTTGTTGGGGATTTGGCCAAAGAAAGTTAACCAGAGCCTGAGAATCCAAGTGCCGGTCCTGCTCCTTGTAACTGTGAAGGCAACCTGGAATCTTGAGAACAGCTTGGTTAATGGAACTCTGCTTAAAATTTTACTGCCTTGTCAGGAAGGTGCTAGGAGAAGAAATTCCTGATTTTTTTTTTTTTTAAATCATTTGGTTTTTGCCACTCCTTCCATCACCTCCACAAAAAAAATGTAGCACTTTTCAATCCAACACTAAGCCCTGGAATAAGAATGGAATTTGCAGATAATGACTAATGTTACAAAAGTGAATAATATCCAAAGAACTGGTTTAACAGTGTCTTCAATTAACTCGAGGCATTTAAAATGTGCACAGACAGTGACCAAGAAAAAAGTCACAAGTATCAAAGAAAGGACCAAATATATGAACCAGTGTACTCAAAGAGAAATAAGATAAATCAGGAGTCACAATTGTTGTGCATAAGAGACATAAATGTTTTCAAAGACTTGGAGTATCTATATAACAAAAAGTAAATTTATGCAGGGCCAGTTCATAAAGGAGCGGTTACAAATAGGGTTCAAAATTGCAGGCTAATTAGTTTGACATCAGTGATAGGCAAACTGATGGAGAGATTGAAATGCAACTATATCATAAATTTCTGAGGAAAGAAACTGGTTTTCTGACTGACAACATGGCTTTGGGCAAGGATACTCATGTGAATCTCAGATGGTGGGCTATATGCTAGATATATCAGATGAATTGGATAAGTGAGGCCAAGTTGATAGTGTGGCAGCAGATCTTTTTAAGGAGTTAATGAGCGTGACGGTGTAACGGTTAGCGTTCTCGCCTCGCATTCGGGAGGACGGCGGTTCGAATCCCCGTCCGGGCATCCAGATTTGGGTTTTCCATGGTTTCCCAAATCACTCCAGGCAAATGCCAGGATGCTTCCTTCAAAAAGGCCGAATTCCTTCGCATTCCTTAACCCCATCCTTTCTCGTCTCTAAAGACCTTGCTGTTGAGAGACGTAAAGCAGTTAAAAAAAAAAAAATTTAAGGAGTTTCACAGAGTGAGCCATAAAACTGAAATCCATTGGATTGGATGAAAAAGTTAATTGCTGGGAATTCTTAAAAGCGAGAAAGCAAAGTGTTAAGAGTAGGAACTACATTACCAAAAGAGGTGGAAGTAAATATGGGAGTGCCACAGGGGACTGTTGCTGTTCATAATTCTAATGAATGACTGTGTTGATGGGTTACAGTCACAGTCTAGGTATTTTGCAGAAGATATAATGGTATACAATAGGATCAAAACAGGTGAAAACTGAACAGCTGAAGAGTGACCTGGATAGAATGTCTAAATGGGCAAGTCAACATCGAATGAAGATAAATGCCAAGAAAAGTCAGCTTATTAGCTTAACAGATAAAAAACAAAAGGTTAATTATGATTATAGGGTGGTATCAGAATTACTTGTTGAAAGCTTGAAGCGTAAATATCTTGGCATAACGTTTGATAACAAACTCAATTGGGCAGAGCACATTGGGCAGGTGGTAGGAAAAGGATACAAAATTCTTCATTTACTGGAGAGGGTGGTGAGAGGATGTACCAGAGAAGTTAGGGAGTTGGATTACAAAACTTTGGTCAGACCATTGGTTGAATATGGTTATGCAGTTTCGGACCCACATTTTGGTTATCAAATACAGGATTTGGAAGATGTGCAAGGAAGAGCCGCTAAATTTGTTTGTCAAAATTTTTGCAGGACCCAGTCAGTTACTGATATGATAAGGAAGCTGGATTGGGGGCTCATTGGAGGAAAGGAGGAGGGTGAAGAGAGTGCTGGGAATGTACAGGGCATATGTTGGTGATGGAATTTGGAGGGATATTGGTTAAAGTATTAGGAATAGTGGATGGAAGGGGAAAGGCAACCCTGACCACAAACTTGCACTTGATTTCACGCAAAAGGGAGTAGGGAAAATTTCTTTTGTTGGTAAGGGTGTCAAGGATTGGAACAAATTACCAAGTGTAGTGATGAATAATTTTCGAAAAATCCTTAAGGAATTAAAAATTAAAATTTTTAAATCAGTATAGTAAATAAGGGAGGAATTTAACATTCCAGTTATAAAATAATTTTTAAAAAAATTCATGACTGGGGGAATTGCCACCGGTGTGTTAGCTCCATTGCAATTAAATTATTTATAGGAGCCAGGACTTGCTCCTGAGGCATTTCAGTCTTGTAGCTTGATATGATAGTTAACCTGATGAAGGCAATGGAGGGAGTTGCCAAAACGTTGCTACAGAGTTTAGTAAAGAAATTATCCGGCTGAAAACCCGTGAAGTATTCATTTCATCCCTAATACTATTTCAATGTGCAACATTGTGGCGCAGGATAATCACAGTATAGATAGAAACATGAGTTACAATATAGAGAATGACCTGAGGAAAGTGGTGAAGGAGGCGCAGCATACCACGATTGAACTTGGACAAGTCTTCATGACTGGCCACCGCTGTGACGCGGTTTAAACGTTGAAACAAGGTTCTACTTTGGAGAGGCATTGGTTCTGTCATGGGGATTGTGGCTGTAGGCACCATTGGTAGATGGAGTTTCACTAGGTAAACAGAAGAGTCAGGGAGGTTGTTAGCTAAAACTGTAAGAGAAACTAAGTTTTGAAAATATTCTGTTTTTAGAATGATAACAGCCCTTTGCAAGTAGCTTAAAAACGAATAAAAAAAATCATTATGAAATCTGAAGAAAAGTTGGATTTATCGATGTTTATTTCCTAGTGTTACAAACTGCAACTAGATTTGCAGTTAACCCGAAATTTGCTTTCCTTAGCTCAACAAAGGCAACTGATGTTGATTGCATTTCTATTTTTGAGTGCACCCACATGGCTAATAATTTCATATTTTAAATATCTCAAGCTGGTAGCCTGTTTTAATTTATTTCACAGTTGCCTGAAGGTAATTAAAGGGAGATGTGAATATTCGATGACTGTCGTCTGTAAGAAACCATTCTGGCCATATGAGCAGGGCATTCAGGACTCTGTATCAATTACCGTTTTGGTTAACAGCGGGTTTCCATAGTTTTTCTTCAACCTCTCCGGATGAATAATGCATAGTTGTTTCACATAAAAAATGACCGATACACTTCCTTTGCTAATGATTGTCAACAGCCTGATATCAATATTAATAACCTCGTTGAAATTAAACTGAAAAAAAGATCCAAAATGTAGCGGTGTAAAAATTGCTGCTGATCAGTTGGAACGTTCGAGTTAATATGAAAATTTATGAATTGGTTTATCATCATATCTTATTTTCTGAGCAGTCTGCAGTAGTGTCACTTTGTGAATTTTGTCACAATTTAAACTTCCTCAGAAGGGATCAAGGGGAACAAAACTATTAAATAAAGGAAATGATTAAAAATGGAATGTGAGAAGTATTATTCATTCGAACACAAAGTTGAACTATTTTGGTAGTCCAACGAAAGCATCCATCGGACGCTGAACACCTGAAAGTTGGCAGTCAGCCAGGTAATCAGCCTTCTTTCCTCCACTGCTGATTTTAATTCACTTTATCATTTTCAGGGCTGATATTGCATTCTACTCTTGCAGGAGGCATTCCCTTCTAAACAGTTTAATAAAGAAATTATCCAGCAGAAAACCTGTGAAGTATTCATTTCATACATACACCAGGAAAACTCAATTCTCACAGTATTAGGGATGTCCTCCACACAGTGCAATAATGTGAGTATGTTACTGTCTACATGTTCATAGCCACTCTAACTCGTTCAGTTAACAGAGCCATCTGGGCGTCAGTCATTCAGATCATTCGATCCAGTCAGTTTGAGTCAAGTGCAGTTGAAGAATCGAGAGTAATCGTGATCCGGTAGAGGGCCGGGTCGATAATACCCCTCTGCCACCGCCATCGTAATCATACCATCTAGTCTATTGTGAGGATCTATTTAGTAACCTTTCTGTTAAGCTACAATTACTCTATGTGAAGTACATTGTCATTTAAATTCCCTCAACGACATCAGTTAAGAGTGTTATTAAGTGTTTTCCCAGCCAGTATTCGCAGACACCACCTAGAAGAACCAGAAATTGATGACGAGAAGGAGC
Source organism: Vandiemenella viatica (assembly GCA_031002005.1). NCBI lineage: Eukaryota > Metazoa > Arthropoda > Insecta > Orthoptera > Morabidae > Vandiemenella > Vandiemenella viatica. The sequence continues at coordinate 126,630,482 of JARYHS010011408.1, read as the reverse complement.
AATGAATTCGCATGCACAAACGGAGTAAGTCGAAGCTAATCTCCACTCGGCTTTAGTACATGACAAAACTGTAGAGGAAGATCTCTGGAGAGGTCAACACAAAATGGAAGAAGTATTGCCAGAGGACTCGCATAAGAGGAGAGGTCACGATTATATACATTTGTTCGCCTCAATAGTTCAAATATCAAGAGTAAGTTTAGTTCCCCCAGTTGGTGATTCGACTTTCCCTTGCTGTTCCTACGTGTTCCTGGCCAGAAGCTATTCCTAGATTTTTATCCACACACCACTGTTTCAGTCCATCTGGCGAGTGACGGAAGTCAGTTTTCTGTTTTGTTCTTTCCACTTCTGGCAACGATTCCTTTTAAATGTGAGGAGTGGCTATAATTTATGTACTGGATTTAGCTTTAGGTATCCACGTTTCTGTTGACTGATGTCCACCTGTTTCATATTTTTAGAGGCTGACCATACTTGGGCAACGTATTTTGATGCCAACAAACACAATGCGAGGGCAGGGGAGTCCAGTGTTTGAACTTTGGTACCCTCCATTTAATTCGTCATTTTCCTGATTATATTATTCTGAGATTCTACTTTTTCCCTGATGCAGTGTTTGAAGGTATGGGTGCAGTTCAACATCACTCCTAAACATTTCTGTTTCTGGAGTCGATCGCTTTCTCAGGTAAAGTCTAGTTCTCCATTTTCTTTAATAACATAACCAACTAATTTATCTAGAGCAAACAACAGTGATTCAATACGTAGTCCATGAAACACTTGCAGAAGTAAACGAAACAGTAATGTCTGCTAAATTTCATGGGATGTGCAGGTAAACTTGTGGCCGCTAGATACCTTTCTCTTAAGCCATAAGGCACTTTCATGGAGGTAGTAAGGAAACGACAGCCGCTTTACCTCTTCAAACAGTTTTCTCTGTGAAAAATGCTAAGAAGTCATTAGAATTATTTCAACTCCTGTGAACTTATAATCTAAATCATATAAAATACTGTCAAGATTGATGAAACAGTTTAAAAGGAATTAGTGCGCTAAAAAGTGAGATTTAAAATAGATGTATGTTCCTATCTTAAACCTTATACTACGCAATTAGATCATCAGGCTCATTGAACCAAGAGATATCGTGTCAAAATTCTTTCTTGGGCAGAAGAGCTTTGTTTATGCAAATGACCGACAGCTCTAAGATGGTTTGTAAAAGCACCGGTGTAGACTTGACTGAACTATATACACTGTTGTGCTCTAGCAGAAGTGTATCCAGTCGATAGGCAGAAATGAAAGTATTTAACTGTAACAGCAAAACGTCCCAACTCCCTTTTCCCCCAATGAAGTCGTAATATTTCTATAAAAAAAAAAAAGATAATAGAAGCACATGAAAGACCTGGATTATAATACAAGTACACTATTCAATACAAAGAAAAGTTAGCAAAAGAAATTTCCCCTGCTCTTCAACAAAGATATTGTTAAGTGGCAGACTTGTGCACTCACGTGCGTAGTCTCTCTCGCCGAAGCTGCGCTTGCTGGTGATGGTGCTGCTCGAGTCTGGGGAGGCAGCAAGGCGCGCCACGTCGAAACGGTCCTCGTCCGCCATCGCGAACACCTTCTCCATTTCCTCGTCCAGGTCTGCCACGGCAGACTCGGCGCCGTGCCCATCTTGCTGTAACACACAGAAAGCCCTCGGTGATACTTCAAAATACCGAGAAGAGACCGGCGATTCAACGCCGAGTAGTCGATAGGTGCAGATTTGAGTGGAAAAACGGCGGAATGGGAAGAAAGGGCCATGAGCAGGCGTTAACTTGGTGGAAAATTTGGTGAAAACCATTCATGTGATGTCCTCCCAAGTTTCTATAGACCAAGTCGTTGCACCACTGTTTGTTTCAGCATCCCACCACCCAACTCGTTGTGAGATCAATGCACGAGTTCTGATGCGTACTCAAGAAACCTCTAGACTTTTATATCTATCGATCGAGAACGGTGGCCAACTGTTTCTCGCAAAAACGACATACAGCCTGCCACTAAGGAGCCCAGTTCTCCCGGGCATGAAGAGTCTGATTCTAGTGTCCAAGGCTGCACTACAACTGAGGAGAGCGCAGAGTTATATTCTTGACTATTTAATATTAGGACAACCCTTACCGAGCAATAGCGGAATAGTAAGATGCACTCCAATTTATGAAGGCTGAATGAAGACGGGAACCACTTGCTATTATCTTGCCCTAGCGATAGGCTAGTAGTCGAGAAGTTTCCTTTCCAACACATAATGCCTGCATGGGCTCCACGTTACCTTGCCAAGCCTGCCACAATCACAGAGTACAAGCTAGCGCGACCCACTTCGCGTGGGCAAGACGCTTAGAAACCAGTAATAGGCCAAAAGTAGCTATTATGCAGTGCTGCCACTGTCGAGATTTTGGGCACATTTGATCACCAGGCCTGCAGTTGTAACTAATGTTACATTTGGTGTGAGGGAGAGAACGGAAAGCTATTCCCACCAGCTAAAACTATGATGGGGACCACGTGGGCTACTTTGAAGGCTGTCCCATCAGCTGTATGTGAACAGATTAGACAAAAGACTTTGGGACTCTTCAATTAATCAGGCCGTCCGCTATTAGAGCATGAAAGTCAAGCTCGTTGGAACGCAACCGCCACATCCAAAAGGCAATTGCTGCAGACACGTCGTAGGTCCGAGGCATGCAGAATCTCAAGTTGCATGAACTGGTGAATACAACATTGTTTGACTAACTCTTAATGAATGTGTAGAGGCAAGCAACAAATTACGGGAAACCTTGTTGCTTGAAAGGGAGGGGATTTGGAGGCTACTGCTTAAGAAAAAAAGCTAATTTTAAAAAGAAAGCAAAAAACAAAAAAACAAACAGTAAGTCACTAATTTTAAAGTGCCGTTCGTCGACTATTTCTTCGAAGGGATACCACGAAACAACGGGACATTTACGTGTACTGTAGTCTTGTGTAGTTCGCGAACGAACTAGTTCGGAAGAGCGCTCCCACAGGCGAACTACGCGAACTAGTTCCCATATCTCTCGCTCCTTAGTTCGTTAGTTCGTTCGATCCTTTCCCGAAGACCAACTTTTGTTTTAGTTTATTATCTAAAAGGAAACACAGTTCCTTGTGGACACATTTCACTGAAGAGACAGATATAAAAATAAAAGAAAAATAAATTGTTCAACATTAATAATTATTGCAGAAGTCTCAAACGGAAATTTAACGTGGAATGTGAAAATAAAATACACTTTGATCCCATTAACAATCAAAAGACAACCATCGATAACCACAACTACCATAACAAACAAGAGAGCGCGTGCAGTAACGCTAGCAAAGCGAGCGAGCGAGCTGTCTTGGAGGACCTAGTTCGCGAACTAAACAGAGCGCTCCCGGTCGCGAACTAAAGAGAGCAGTACCGTTCGCGAACTAACAGAGCGCTCCCGGTCGCGAACTATAGAGAGCGGTACCGTTCGCGAACTAAAAAGAGCGCTCCCGGTCGCGAACTATAGAGAGCGGTACCGTTCGCGAACTAAATTGAGCGCTACCGTTCGCGAACTAGCACCATTCGCCGCTAGGGTTTCCAATATTTTTTCGGTTGATGGTAGGATTTTTTTTAAAAAAAGAATAGCCTATAAAATATGCTACACTTCAAAAATATAATATTTTACGAAAGAGTAGAAAATGAATAAAAAAGTTATGTTTTTACTATTTCATTTTTTAAGCTATATTTTTTGCACTTCTTTCATCTTTAATTCTTTTTTGTCTACAGTAAAATTGTCATATGCTTTATCGCTTTTAGTTGTCAAATTAATTTCGAGAAAAAGCTCATTTTTTATTCATGAAATACTTCTCTTACTTTTACCTGGATTTCGTATAATATTGTTATTTAAGAGTAAAGTTTGTTCACTTTGATATTCATTTTTTCTCGCAAATTTATAACCTCTAATATAGTCTCACAGTCATCAAATGAAACCCTGTGATCTGAATTTAATTTTTGGATTTTGTATAGCCAATTGCTTTCATTAAAATCTAACTATTTACTAAGATACTCCAGACATTTATCAACGAATACTAGAGCATTATTTTTTTATATTATCACTTTCTGTGGAGAATTTGGTTTCTAAAGGATTTTTCTTGTTTTCTTAACCAAAGAAACAGTATCTTTTACATTTTTCTAGCGCTGGTTTTAAAGCTGACATAATATAATACTTATCTCAGTCTGTTGGTTAACAGCTTTGTGAAAGTGATGAAAGAAATGACTTGCGAAATTCAAAAAGATTTTAACTTTTATGTCTTCATCAGTTTCATTCGTCGCCAAAAAATTGTGAATGCGTGTTGGTTTATTCTCCCCTTCACTAATAAAATAATAGCTCAATGACTTCCAATTCACTAGAAATTTACGCACTTTCGTTATTGCTACCACTTTCTCATTCAAGGGTCACTGTTATTTTTATATGTCTAATTATTAGATATCACATTGGAAGTATTAATGTTATTTTTCTTAATAATATAGGTAATACTATTTCTGTCATATAGTACTTAAGTTGTAGCCAATAGTAGAATTATATTTTGTCCATGATTTCCAAAACTTTATTTATATAAAAAAGCCGATTACTTATAAACGGGTATTTTAATTCATCAAAATAAACGCGTTTATAATATTTTATAAGTAATGTTGTGTTGTTGTTGTTGTTGTTGTTGGGGTTTAAGGGCGCGTCGACGGCAGGATCATTAGCGCCTTTTATAAGTAATATTTCTTCCATGAACTAATGAACAAATCCATTTAAAAAATTAATATTCTACGAATGCATGTAAAGTAAATAGTAAAAACAGCACAATTATTCAATTTACCCATTTGTGTAAAGGACAATGAGCACTTTGGTTTATCGGCGCCAACTGTTCATGCTAATGTAATTTGAAAGGGCTATTATTAAGCAATAACTTTTGTTAAGAAGGTCATATTAAATTCCATTTAGAAACGACAAAAAAAATTATTATGTCCTAATAAAACTGACTTAACAAACAAAATAGCGCGTGCAGTAGCGGTAGCAAGGCGAGCGAACGATCTGTTTCTCTGAATTCGAGACGCGAACTAACGAACTAAAAGAGCGAACTAGTTCGCGAGGGAGCTGCGAACTAAACTGAGCGCTCTTCTTCGCGAACTATTATGCGCAAGTCTAGTGTACTGTCGTGTGAGATGGCCTATAGTTGCCAATTGAAATCTGTACACCATGTGCACTACTGAGAGAACGAATATTCGCAACATATCAGATTTTGTTCTTTTTTCATTCTAATCTCAATATAAAAATTAGGAAAAAGCGGATGTTTTTTCATCTCTGTCCATTTAACTAAGCCATGTTGTTAACTTAGTCAACGATTCAAGGAACTATAGGCGATAAACCTTTGTGTCTAGAGCAAACCACGTATATGGTGTGTTGTTACTATTGTCCTCGTTAATCTTTTCTAGGTTCAGTAAGTGAAGTCTACACGAAACAATAGAATCTTATGCTAACTTGCGTGGCTATCAAATAGAAAATCTAAGACCTTTTATCTTTCGGAATTTTGTAATGGAGATGTGCTTCTAGAACAAAAAAAGCCAAACTTTTTTAATAATAATTTTCCAGAGAGCAACGCGAACCTACGGCATGACAGAACTAGGCACACAAATTTAATTAAAGGTAAACAAAGAAAATAATTCCAGGCTTGCGACGCATTTGAAAAAAAAAAACCTAAGAACAGACAACTGGTGAAATTCTCCAAATTAGAAGAATTACAACATCCGCAGACAGAGGAGAATTAGTTGAAACAATGTGTGATTAACCTCACAGAAGAGACGATAGACACTGAGAAGAGCTCAGTTCTCGCCAAGAACTCAATTTCGCAATAACGCCAGCAAAAATATATTTTGACATGTTCTGGAATCAAAATTTTTAGCCTCAAATACGAAACGAGGATATTGACATAACACTACTTTGAGTTCAGTCACAGCTGAGAATAAGGATACAGTAGCAGCATTAAATCATTTTGCTCGAACGTAGTTACGTAGTTTCCAAACTCAAGGTTGTTGAGGATGTGATCGGAGTTACACGCTGCATAACCGATATTTGTATTAAGTAAAAACCAAAACAAAGTAACGACTTGTCGATAAAGTCATCCTTCCAGGCTTCCTCAACATCAGGCTTCATATAAAGAAGTCTTCCGCTCACAGAATTTTGAAGAAAAGTAGTAAGGCATTTCTATGCAAACTTATTAACCATAGGCAATGAACTGGCAGCGATTCAAATAAAATTCTCAGTCTCCATTTATTCCTTAGCAAAACATTAAATGCCGACGACTAGAATGTGCTGGACAAATTATCGTGGAACCAGTGGAGTAGCTAGATTAACAAAGGCCTCGGTTTTTTTAGTTCTGCCAAGTCGTGAGGTTTGCTGGCAGGGGCCTTTCTGAGCTTTAGGGGGGCCACCTGAGCTGAGCGCTTGAGCCCCCTCAGCTGCACTTGGGGGCCCCGGTGCAGGGCACCCCTTAGCCCTCCGATAGCTACGCCCCTACGAGAAACCACGTTTGTAACGCATCTGAAAGAAAAACTAAAGCAACCGGTGAAATTCTCCAAATTGGAACAACATCCAAAAAGTGCGGGTAAACTCACAGACGAAACAATACGCCACTGAGCTCAGTTCTCGCCAAAGGTCTCAAATTCACCATAACGTCAGCAAAATTACCTGTGGATGAAGTTATGGCTGCAGTGGAATCTTAAAATTTCCTCTTTACAACGGATGTCGCTTACGAAATTCGCAGCGAAACGGCAAGGATATTATCCACTTCCAAACCACCGCAGAAGAACTTCACTCTAGAGCAGTGGTTCCCAATTAGTGGTAAGCGTACCCCCAGGGGTACGTGAGGTTTCTTCAGGGGGTACGCGCGGTAGTCTCTTGGCTAAGGTGATCACTAAAATAATTGAAAAAAATCCACTTTTATCAGCCAAAAGAAACATTACTATCACCCAAATATATTTTAAGATAAACTGTGTTTGGGTCGATTATATTATTGTAATATTGTGGTTGTGAGAAGCACTCTACTGGGATAAACGAATTCATTTATTTATCATTTCAGCTGTAAGGGGTACGCGCGGTTGAGCTCCTTCTTGCAGTGGTACTCGGGAAAAAATAATTGGGAACCACTGCTCTAGAGGAACAAAACACCTTGCGTCGAATAAGAGAGAGATTATAGTATTACCTACTAACAAAGACTATTGTTCATTGGTGATGTATGCTGAGGAATACCACCGAAAGACAGAGGCATTATCATGGGCGCCGGCAGCATTACTTTAAGGCAGGTGCATCAGTATCTTTTTTTTATACATTATATATAACACTTACTAACTAAGGATACTGAATTTATTGACAAGCTGTTGAACAAATTTGAACAACAACCTAGGCGCCTTAAGTTATTATTCAAACAGTGAATCTATTAGTATAATAGACAAGATGTAGCGTTGTCGCACCTACGTCATGTCACGCGATGACGTCTACCTAAGACGTTGCGCTATGACGTCACGCTTTACGATATTATTTGTGGGAGTGCGCGTTATTTAATATCATTTCCAAGCAACAGTGAATAAATTAACTCACAGAACACTGAAATAAAAGTATGTATTATTTACGTAATATTCTTTTGATATATTGAAGTATTCCTGAAATTCTTTGTCCATAGATATTGTAAGATAAAAGCTTTGTATTTCGAACATCAGTGCTGCTAAATGTTTGGTTAGAGTATAACTATCATGGATTAGAATTACAAGTTTCATTTGACGTTAACGCAGAGGGCATGAATAATTTAGTTTTTTTTTCAAAATTTAAACTTTGTCCTATTACTGAAATTATTTGTGTTTAAATTGGCATATTAATTATCAGTTTTTTTACTGAAACATTACATGGTTCAAATGAAAGAAGTTGTAAATTGTTCGCGATATATACGGCCTAAACCACAATGAAATATTACATGGCATAGCTTAAGTTGTTATAGCATCCTTCGTTCTTGCTGGAGTCATTATTTCAGCAGATGTAAGCTTTCTTAGCCGTTAAAATATCGATCTTCATCATAGGTAGCTATTAAGAAAGAAATGTGTCAGAACCTGTGAAGATTTGGGATCAAGTTTATATCGCGATGCATGGAATGTATTAAATTGCGTGTGATTGAAGCTTTGCTTTTCTATCAGAAATTTTAGCGGATATTATGGTTAAGCTGAAATGCAACCTGGACCAAGATGACAACTGAAGCTTTTTGCTACAGCACAATGAACGATAAATTACAATGAGCTTTATTTTGTAACAATTCTGATTAATTAAGCAACTGCAGAGAAATATCCACGTTATTTAATAACATTTCTAGGCATCCACGAATAAATTAACTGACTGAACATACTTATTAGTTGCTTAGATTTATTTAATATTAGTTTATGTAGAAGTATTCGTTGATATCACATATATGTAAGTTAATTTTCGCAATGTTAGCGGCAGTTTTGATAGATTGTTATTAAAATTGGCACTTGAAGTTACAGCAGAGGGCATGCGTTTTTTTAGTAATTTTTTTTCTGTTACTTAATTCATTACTTCGTTCTAACGAAAGTATTGCTAACATTTTTCGGTTGTGGAGCATCTTACGTTTCAGAATTTTTAATTTAATTCATGGCGACGTTTCGGAAAAAAGGAGGGTGCAAATGTGAAGAAGATGCCATTATAACGAAGCAATTGATACAAATTTCAACAGGGCAGTACCAGTTTCCGGCCGGTGGAAAATATCACCTTCCACCCATTAAAACTAATATTACGTTGGAATGACGTAAGCTGTTAAGATTTATTTTTAATTTACTTTGGTTTTACTGATGCCTTATTTCAGCCGCATGTAACTGTGTCAGCTATTCAAATGTGTTAGTATAATTCTGAATATTAAAAATTAAGATTGAAGAACCCTTATAGATTTTTTATTTGGTTTATTTCGCGATGCAATGTGACCATTGAAATGTGATAAGTATATGTATTAATATGCGTGTAAAGTAAGTATTGTTTCTCTGGCGGCATGTTTAGCACATGGAGGAAGGAAATATTTCCTCCATGTTTTAGCGTAGTACTGTACGTGGTTATGGGATTCTACGATAACCGTGAAGCCGCAATTTGTTGATGGATTCTTATGTAACTCGACGAAATGTTTTGATATCTTACTTAATTCTCGAGATATTGTATCTCAAAATTGACGTGGTTAGGTTGAAATGCGGCCTGGAACAGAAGAAAAATTTCGACATTGCCAAATTTGATGATGATATCGTATGTAACTCGAAGAGACAAATCGAAAACAAATAATACATTTTCTTTCTATATCTCGCTTAGTTCTCGAGATATTGTATCTCAAAATTTAGGTGGTTTGGGTGAAATCTGGCCTGGACCAGAAAAAACAAATTACCAAAACCGCTATATCTACACCGTGGAAATGCACTATACGTGTTTTATTTTCTTCCTGGTGGTTGTTGTTAGGTTGAAATACGTCCTGGACCAGAGAAACTTCACCAAAATCACAGTTATAATTGATTTTCAACATGATATATCTCGACAACCAAGAAAGATATCAAAAAATTTTATTCTTTATTTTCGATTTATTTCGTCGAGTTCTACAAGAATGCATCATCAGATTGTGGCACCACGGTAATGATTAAACTGCCTATTGTTAGACTGAAGTGCAACCTGGACCAGGATAGCAACAGAAACATTTTGTTATTGCGCAAGGCAATAGGAATTATATTATGATTTATTTTTGTGTTTATTTAAGCGATTGCTAAGAAATGATTTGCCAGAATACTGAAGTTGTTATGATTTAATTTAGTATCCTTCGTTTTCACTGTGGTCATTATTTCAACTGTAGGCTATGTAATTTATGTCATCCGTTAACACATCGATCTTCATCGCATTATTAGCGAAGATTGTGGTTTGCCGTTTGACTGAAATGCGACCTGCATCGAGTTGACAACTGAAACGTTTTGCTACATCACAAGAGATGAGAAATTACAGCACATTCAGCTTTATTTCAAAACAATTCTGTTTAGGTAAGGAAATAAAAAGAAATTAAATGCCAGAATACTCCAAACCCGTCAATTTTGACGGGCTTTGTGGCTAGTTTAATAATAAAATCTTCGTTTCATAAACTTTTTCTGTGTATTTTCTTTCATAGCAGGGGGGTGCACCGCGCAAGTGCACCCCCTTGCACCCCCCTCCCGGCGCCCATGGGCATTATTGCAAGACTTAACGCATGACTAGCTGCCAACAATGCCTCTACAGAAGATTCGACGCAACGTTTCAACTAAAATACGGGAAGCAACCTCAATCGAACCAGAGACCGAGAGAACATTAACCACGTCCAATCATCTCCAAGGTTTCCGAGATCATCAAACACCCAGGAGCCGCCTTAATGGAATGTCTTTCGAAGATATACAGTTCTGATTAATATACAGAGTTCTCCGCACATTTTGACTGCTGCTGCAGCATTCATCTGTTCTATCGTCCATGAGCGTTCTTTTAGCTCTATCCTATATTCATTCTCATGTACAGGATCATATGTAATTTTCAGAAACTCCCCTGCTTATTAGACTCAAAATAAACTTCAGTATAAAACGGCGTTAAATTGCTTTTAAACATTCATCTCCGCCACTATGTATATCTCCGAAACAAAAAGTAAACAAATGAACCAGAAATTATTTAAACCATGCGATCTAAAACAAGAATCAAGCTCTACGTTAGTTTGTAGTGAATTCTGCAGTAAGGTACGATTAACGATTTCAAATTTTTCTAAGTTTATTTTCGTGTCATTTACTTTCATGTATTGCCCAAATAGAATCTGATGAGGGTGAAATGAATGTGTAATTTTTACTGCATTCAATCTGTGTTTTCTGGAACGTAAAAACAGTTCATCACTCAACATCCGTTTGGTATAGACATACAGTGCGTTTCTAAATAAAAACTACTATCTCATGTATGACGTCACCTGTCACAGCATGACGTCAATCTATGACGTCCCGCAATAACGTCGCCCAATGACGCCACGCGTTGCGTCATTATTCTTGGTAATGGACGTTTTTTTAATAACATTTCCAAGTATCAGAGAATGAATTAACTAACAGAATACTGAAATAAAATTATGTATGGCGTTAAAATCGACATATCAATCATTAGATGCTTATATTTATGTAATATTCTTTTGATATATGGAAGTATTCCTTAAATTCTTTGTAGATATGTAAGATAAAAGCTGTGTGTTTGGAGCATCAATGAAGCGAATGTTTTGGTTAGATTGTTACTTAGTATGGGTCAGAATTACAACTGGCATTTGACGTTACGGCAGAGGGCATGAATATTTTTTTCCAAAATAAATTAAACTGTGTCCTATTACTGAAATTATTATTTGGTTTAAACGGAAATAGTTGCACACTAATCCCGATCTGTGCATCCTACACTACACTTGAAACAAATATTACGTGGCATATTGTAAGTTTATAAGATTTATTTTAATTTCCTTTGCTTCCACTGTGCAATATTACTGAGCCTATTATTTCAGCAACTGCGTCAGCCATTCATACGTTTTAATATCATTCTGAATCACGGATAACAAAAAAGGAATTTGCAAAAACCCTTGAAGATTTTTGATCAAATTTATATCGCGATGCATTATTGCCACTAAAACGCGATACTGTTCATGTATTAAATGCGCGAGATAGAAGTATTGTTCTCCTGGCGGCAAGATTATCGTAGTATGTGGTAAGGTTGAAATTCAACCTGGACCCGGATGGAAACTGAATCCTTTTGCACAAGGGACGATAAATTACAATGAGATTTATTTTATAACAATTCTATTTAGTTAATTAAGCAACTGCAGACAAATAAATTTCCATAACACTCAGTTAAACCCGTCATTTTTGACGGGCTTTGGGGCTAGTTTATTACATAAAACGTAAAATTATAATTAATATATGAAATGAAAGAGCAACTCAAACAGTTATACCTACAAGCTTACAAGTATTCAATGTGAGCACCTCTCGTCACACGGCACACATCAAGTCGATAGCCCATTTCTTCTCTAAGGTTGATTAGTGTTTGTGGTGTAATTGTTGCAACTGCTGCCTCAATCCTCTTTCTTAGGTCGTTAGGTGGGGTACGTCAGCTGGTAGTGGAGGCACATACACACGATCCTTTATGAACCCTTGCAGATAGAAATCACATGGCGTCAGATCGGGAGAGTGTGGAAGCCATGCGAAACAAGCTCTGTCTTTGGGCCCTTTGCGGCCTATCCAGCGGTCGGGTACAGTGACGTTCAACCAATCGCATACGTCGTTATGCCAGTGAGACGATGCACCATCTCACTGCTAAATGAAGTCATTTAATTCGTCTTCTACCAATTGGGGAAATAGCCATAGTTGTGTAGGAAGTACCAGTTACAGATGTTTCTCCAAAGAAAAAAGGCCCATAAACTTTCCGCAGAGATATCGCACAAAAAACATTCAGTTTAGGAGTCTCGTTGTAATTGGACCATCTTGTGAGGATTTTCTGAGCCCCTGACGCGCACATTATGAGTATTCATATGTCCTCTGGGGTGAAATGTCGATTCATCACTGAAAACAAAATGAACCATAAAATATTCGTCGTGCAACATTTTCTATTTTCTAAAGGATGACGGAGGAAAGTGCACATGCGCACAGGTACCAACAAACAGAACTGTTTGAGTTGCTCTTTCATTTTATGTATTAATTATAATTTAACGTTTTATATAATCAACACTTACAGAGCGTTAAAACTCCGACATTCATTTAGAAACACCCGGTATTTGGGTACATATCATTTATTTCCAAGCTTCAATTAGAGAAAATCCCTTAAAGAGCCTTCCATGGAATTTCCTAATGACCTCCGCCAGTTTAAAGTTCAAACCAACTAATGAAAAATTATACCAGTTCACTCGATTTGCTACAAGCAGAAATGATTAAATACTTACTGAAATATATCACATTTATAAAAGACAGTACAGCATGTGGAATTGACAAAAACATTCTAAAAATAAGAATATTAACTAAATTACAAACTTTCGGAGCAAAACAGTTGCCGTAGAAGTTAAGTTTGATCCACATATCAAATGAAATTAACAAGTCAGACGTGTAAATGATGTGAGAACTTTGATAATACGGGAAACGAATTTGACAAAATCTTTATGTTGCAGTTCTCCGGTAGAGAATAATGTAAAAATAGAATTCAAACAACATCGGAATCCAAGTCTCCTCGAAGTAATTTTCTTTCCCTCTTCCATAGTCTCCCATTTTCTCGAAACTCGCTCATTTGAGTAGCAGAAAATTTATTTTTGTCCTCATGATTGATACCTTTGCAAAAGGATAAACTTTTTTCAGTAAGCGGACGGGAAAAGGTTGATAGAGATGTTGAATATTACCATCTAGGTTCTTGTTATCGGACGCAAAGCACTATTTAGAAGTTAGACTTTAACATATTATTACCGAGCGTGGTGGGAGAGCGGTAACGCTCTGGTCTCGCATTTGGGAGGACGCGGGATCGAATCCCCGTCCGGGCATCCAGATTTGGATTTTCCATGGTTTCACCAAATCACTCCAGGCGAATGTCGGGATGCTTCCTTCAAAAGGCAATGGTTAAATTCCTTTCCGTTCCTTGCCCCCCGTCCTTTCCTGCCTTTAATGTCCTCGACGTTGACAATGTGTAAAGCCATAAAAAAATTTCTACTGTGAAATTTCTATGTTCCGAACTATAGTATCGGGAAGACTTAATAATTCACGAAACACAGCAACTCTGCCACATACAGTTATATCGAAAATTCGCCTGAAGCTCATCTCTCCATCAATCACATTGCCCATGTTCTACATTATAGTACTTCCCACAACAGAGTATTGCACCAGATCTCGTTAATACATCCTTTATTTCGCCCCTAAAAGAATCACGACAATGCAGTTGACTTTAATGCCACTCTGATCCACTTCGTGTTCAGTAATCTGGTGCAGTAACTTTAATAGCCCACAAAGTCATTTATTGCTGAATGGTGGGTAGTTTTCTGTTCATTTTACAGCTGCTGGTTATCATAGGCCACTTCGCATGTTTTAACGTTTCCTTGTCTTAAACACACTGCTGTCAACTCATGTTAGTGCCTGGTATACTCTGCTATATAGTAGTCATCGACCCACAAGGAAGTTGCCAGGAGTCAGGATTTCAAAATTTTACTAATTCTCGTTTCCATCAACTAGCGCCTTTTCTGTATAATTTATCATTTAAGCAAACAAACCACACTAAAACCAATATTTTTACAGGCCCTGTCTTGTGAATTTATAGGTAAGATTTTCGGTTGCTCCTCCAAAGGAATATTTTCTGGAAAGAGATATTTTGGTGATATACTCGAAGTACAAAAATATTAAAAGTTTCTAAAGAATTTCTAAGTTTCTAGTTGTTGAGTATTAATTTAGAGCTCTTAGATGACAATCCGCGTGAACATTGCATTTGCACACGATATTTCGACGGCTGAAATCTGTGGGCGTTTTTTTTTTTTTTTTTTTTTTTTTTTTCCTTCCAAGTTTCTAAAGATAATAAACAAAGATATCTGTCTCACTAAGTATACAAAAAAAATATACTGCAAACATGAAATCACCTTCTAACCACAGAGATTTATTTCAACCACCAACCAACAGAATCTGTTGCCTATCGTGATTGCTCGTTAACAGTTTTGACACAAGCCGTATTGTGATGACCAGGTTAAGCTTTGGCTACCCAGCCAGGCCTCTCCTGTTGCCTCTACTGCATTGTGACGCCCACTGACCTGCGCTTTGTTCAGCCCACACCAAAAGCTTTAAAGTCATATTGGTATCCAGGTCACTTTCATTACAGACAGTCAGCAAGACGAAAGGTATATGTTAACCTGGGCCACAAAAACAATATACACCCGTTAGTAATGGCACACACAGCGGGAAAGATTCATACTGACTAGAAAATCCCTCTAACGCCACCAATGGGGCCACACAGAATGGAACTCAACTGCTCTCTGCTGCACTGATTGTCGACTTGGAGTTACCCACGGCTTCTTCGGCACACTTCCATCGTTTTGAGCACCCGAGTCATGTATGATGGTCAAGCACACTTAGGTTGCATCTGCATCTATTTACACATCGCATTCTTTAGTTATTTCAAATTAGTTTCAGTGAGCAAAAAATGAGACTTGCTCGATCCATCTACAAATATTTTAATAATTTCTTAATAGGTTATGCGCACATATGACTTACTTTTGAAAAAAAATAAAGGACGGAATCATATGACGATGTCGATAACCAAGCTGTCAGGTGGACAAAGAACAAATGATGAATCCTTAACGTATTAAAACGGTAAAAAACAGTTTTGCACAGAACGAATGATTCTATAAAATTATTTCTAGAACCTTTCTGACGTTCACCAAATAAAAGCAGCTGTACTCGAAGCTCGCTTAGGAGGTTTGGAGCTGCAAGTATTACACCTGGTCATGTACAGGGCCCCTCGAAAGCTAATGATTTATCTCATCCGATAAGGGGGGGGGGGGGGTACTGATCATCCCACAGAGTGTCGGGGCGGGGAAGGCGATCGGACGGGCGGAAAATTACTGCGAGACCTCAACAAGAAGGTCGCTTGCACCGGAGATCTGCCAATATTAACGAGTGTCGTCTCAGCTTTTTGCTCATGGTAATCAATCCGACCAGCTAAAAGAAGCCATTGCTGAAAGCGTTTCACTGTGTAGCAAAGCTCTTTAATACGAGGGAGAAAGTAACGTATTTCAGAGATTTCGAAAGTAGATAGTAAAATGCCAAAGTCAACATGTAAGTCAGACTATTTACGTTGTACGAGTATTTCTTCTCGTGGAAGTTAATAAGCAGCTCCGAACGGATACTACCATGACGTGTATTGTTGAAAGCTTTGTTTCAGGTGCTCATCTGCTAGCTTCAGATTTATTTATTGTCTTGAATACTATGAACGCCTTTCGTAACGTTTTATACAGAAAACAATCATTATGAAACAGTGCACTTTAAAATTGCTCTAACTGGTAAACCGACTGACCAAATCTAACAATAGGTGCCAATTTAAGGTCGCTGTTGACTTCGTGCATCAAGGCCTAAATTGGCGACTTCAGTAATTTCCGAATGTTCAACTAAAGAGATTTATTAATTTTATAATAGTGCTCTGAGATTTCTTTTTTCTCTTCTCTCTCTCTCTCTTCTGGCTTTACACCTCGTCGATGACCAGGTCATTAGTGGAGGGGAAATGAAGGGGGGCAAGGAATTTTACTATTGAAAATATAAATGCCTACTTGTCAGTGCTAACAATAACATTTCAAGGAAACTCACTAAGTATGTAATGTTTGAATAATAAGGAAGTGAAAGAGACATAGCACTAGCGGGCGGCAAAGCTACCTTGCACCCAGCGCCCTCCAGTTTGGGGCTATAAAATTATGGTAGGAGGGGGGGGGCGAATTTTCTTTTGCGGATGGGAGGGGGGGCGGTAAGAAAAAATTGGGAACCCAAATACTAAACAGGCTCCTGCTACGATGTGTGGCCGCTCGATTTACTTCTTTGAAAACTGTCCTTCAACTTTCGGCATTTCGTACAAACCGAACACGCAATCTCCCACGTGACTTCCTGTCTTTCATCTTATGCCGACACACGATGACTCACAGTCAACTGCGCCCATGGAGGAAGGAATAATATGGAGACGACGCAAGAGACCTTTACCACGCATGGGAGTGAAGCAGGCCGGCGGAGGAGTGGGGGGGCATGGCCGGAGTGGTGGGGACTTGACCGCTTCCCAACAAACACGGGGAATATGTACAAATACCTCAAGGGGACTCTAGGATAAACGTGACGCCACAATCTGGTGATGGATTATTATGTAAATCGATGAGACAAATAAAAATGAAGAATAAAATTTTTTGATATCCTGCTTAGTTTTCGAGATATTCTGTCTCAAATGTGAAATGGTTTTGGTTGAAATTCAGAAGAAAAAATTATTCAAAGTCAAATTTTATGATGAATTTGTATTTAAAAAGACGAGACAAATAAAAAATAAAGAGTATAATTTTTCGATATTTCACCTAGTTCTCGAGATATACTGTCTCAAAAGTGAGGTGTCTTGAGTTGAAATGCAGAAGAAAAATTTCGCAAAAGTCAAATTTAATGATGGATTCTTATGTAACACGACGAAAAAACTCGATAATAAGGAATAAATGTTTTCGATATCTTGCTTAGTTTGGGGGATATACAACATCCAAATTGAGGGGATTAGGTTTGGATGCAGGCTGGACCAAAAATTAATTCTGTCAAAGCCACAATGATTACATGGTTGACATGCAGAATGGATATTTCAGTTTTATTACTACCACTTGTGGTTAGTCTGAAATGTGTCCTAGACCAGAAAAAAAGTAAGAGGACCCACTCTAGGGATGAGCAACCCAGACATTTTGTAGGCTGGTACCAGAAATAAAATGTTTATTCAGTCACCTTAATGAACATTCTCTTGATCAATATGTGTTGTCTAATTTCACAGCCCTACTTATTAGGACAATTGTAAAAAAATTATCTCTCAGTTAGATTTAGATACGGGGGGGGGGGGGGGGGGAAAGGTTGTACAAAAAAAAAAAAAAAAAAAAAAAACTAAATTAGAAACACATTCCCCAAATTGATTTTGTTCAAAGGCCAATAACTTCTTTATTTATGAAGCCCATTTTTATTTCTGCATGAACCTATTTCGACATAAATAGATGAGAAAGATTTCAAAATCGGTAAAAATAGGTATAGACGTATTTACAAACAGTCTTATATGAAGCTTTAAAAATAACCTAAGTCAATGGCCTGAAATAGCTATTTAAAAAATTAATAAAACTCACAGCTTCTCACATAACAGTTAATTTCATCATCCATTGTCAGTATAATCAGCAACGTGACGAAAGAAATCGTAATAGTAAATTCACTGAATCGCGAAGTAAAACACGCCCTTTTAAATCTCATTTTAAACACTCGTTAAAAAATAATGCTAGTCTATTATGTGCAAAATAGCAAGTTTGCTGATTTTCTACACTACACCAAGAAAAATTTGAGAACAAAGTCATCCCATTGAGAGCTATGACTAAATATTTATAGACGAGCTGCAAAGTTTGCGGTGTCTACCGCTCACTTCAACAACGATAATTACAATTCAACTTACTTATGAAATGATATTCCAGGTTCTTTCCTGTCTGGCCTATTTGTGCAACCGTACGCAACACAAGCTGGCATTTTTAAACACTTATACACAATACTAAATGAAATAATCACTGCATCTACCACAATGTGAACACCTTAATTGTTGGGAAGCGCCATATGGTCGCTGCCGGTGCTGCCACCATGCGGGAGAGTTTAGTGCTTGCTTCACCGATTTAACGTCACTTCTCCTCCATATAATTCCTTCCTCCATGACTGCGCCTGGCCATTCCATACTTCCCTCTGGGCGAAACATTCCGTTAAGGGCCTTGTACCGGGTCACTTTCACAACGTCGCACAGTGTGTTATTTTCCAAATCTAGAGGGACAAAAGTCAATTTTGACACTAGTCTACACAGGCAAAATAGTTATTTATATTTAAAGTAGACAAACTATATTATTAGGAACAAGGGTTTATTTTACGCGTATCTGCGCCTAACAATAGAAAAAATAATTTGAACAATGGGCTTCCTGTGACCCACCGATCAAGTGCTCCATTCGGCAGCGCAATTCGACTCAGTTTGGACGATGATTACGCTGTGTTTGTGTGTGGTATTAGGAATTTGTGTGTTGCTATTGCTTTTGGTGAGTTCCAAGACAAGTTTAAGCATGATTTTTCCGTAATACGTTTTAAAACTGAATAATGAGCATCATTAAAACAGAGCGAGATTATTTCTGACAATGAAAAACTACAGAGTCAGTTTCATTTTGAGTTTTAGTTTATTATACCACATTATACCAATCTATTTCTATATTTATTTGAAAGAGCTACTTATTAAATACAAGAATTACCTTCATTTGTTTGCGCATGTTTGCGACACCCATACAACTTTTCTTCATTTTCAGAATGACTGCACAAATTTAGCGTACAGAATTTTTCAACGTATGGTTTGCTAATGCAAAACAATCAAGGATAGATGCTTTGTTACAGTTTGTATTTCAGTAACTAGGTGACACATATGTCTTTCAGATGACATTATAATGAGTTTAAAAGCTACTATCAGAATTGATTCCCTAAAAATTGAGCAAAGATGGTCTAAAACGGGAAGACACACAGACCGCTTCCTAAACACATATTCTAAGTGGTTAGAAATATTAGTACCTCTTCTAGGTGAATGAAGACAAAGCTCTTTCACGATTGCTGCAGAATTTCCTGACTTGCGAAGCTGTACTTGGGTTGCCATCGAAATTTCTTCTTGGCTAGCCGTTTCAGGGAGATGCTTGATTCGTCGTCTTTTTGCTTTAATACTTGAACTCTGAAAGTATTTTTGTGGTCTGCCATATATGCCCGAACTCGTCCCAGAAAGTGGTGACAATATCAGGTAATGAAACGTTTCATTCTAACCACTTAGAATATGTGTTAAGGAAGCGGTCTCTATGTCTTCCCGTTTTAGACCATCTTTGCTCAATTTTTAGAGAATCAATTCTGATGGTAGCTTTTAAACTCATTATAATGTCATTTGAAAACGATGTGTCACTTAGTTACTGCAATACAAACTGCAGCAAAGCATCTATCCTTGATTGTTTTGCGTTAGCAAACCATATGTTGAAAAATTCTGTACGCTAAATTTGTGCAGTCATTCCGAAAATGAATAAAAGTTGTATGGGTGTCGCAAACATGCGCAAACAAATGAAGGTAATTCTTGTAGTTAATAAATAGCTCTTTCAAATATATATAGAAATAGAATGGTATAATGTGGTATAATAAACTAAAACTCAAAATGAAACAGGCTCAGTAGTTTTTCTTTATCAGAAATAATCTCGCTCTGTTTTAATGATGCTCATTATTCAGTTTTAAAACGTATTACGGAAAAATCATGCTTAAACTTATCTTGAAACTCGCCAAAAGCAATAGCAACACACAAATTCCTAATACTACACAGAAACACAGCGTAATCATCGTCCAAACTGAGTCGAATTGCGCTGCCGAATGGAGCACTTGATCGGTGGGTCACAGGAAGCCCATTGTTCAAATTATTTTTTCTATTGTTAGGCGCAGATACGCGTAAAATAAACCCTTGTTCCTAATAATATAGTTTGTCTACTTTAAATATAAATAACTATTTTGCCTGTGTAGACTAGTGTCAAAATTGACTTTTGTCCCTCTAGATTTGGAAAATAACACACTGTGCGTCGGTACAGGCTGTCTTCTCTCACCGTCCCAAGAACTCGCAAAATAAGAAAGGTCATGTTCCCCTCTTCCCCCTTCCCCTCCACTCCCTCCCGTACTTACCCCTCCTAGCACACGCTAGTGGCAAATTTGTCAGGAGGCAATCTGAACAGAGTAGAGTTACCTTTATCCGCCTGTGGTAACTGAATGCACTACAGTAAACAACTAGACCGGAACCTATTACGTAGGGAACAGCGCACTGGTCTCACGTTGCAAGGGTTGTCAGCTCGAGTCTCGCCTATGACATTAATTGATTTAGTTAAAAGTATAGTGTTCATATGACCGAATACCAATATTTCTTTCTTTTCCGGATTGTCACAAAAGCTGTTAGTGTAAAGTACGGTGATCTCCTTTAAATGAATACTCTAAAATACGACCCTAGCTTTCACATAAATTTTTAAAATTACTAGTATATTTTATTCTGGTGTAAAAAATATTTACATCTAGGCAGTTACAAATGTGACAACAATGTTCTTCAAATTATTATGTACCAGAACATAGCCACAGCCACTTCATTCTAGGTTGCTTGATCCATGTCGTCTTCTGTGCATAGCAATAGATAGAAAGGACAGTGAGTAGGCAAGTGTTTTACAATGTTCATGTCAGCGTTGATGTAATATAGCCTAGCGCCAGGAACGCCCCGGATAGACACTAGTATACGCTGAAACCAGATTCGAGATCCACGAGAAAAACAATTATACAGACATCATTCTAATGAAGGCAATAGGATCCAGACATACATAAGCATCTGGTCAGCTGATTGCCACGAAATTTAATAATTATTGGCACAGAATGTTCCAAACATTTGCTATACTGATCTAATTTTTTTATTGCCACGGAAAATATAATTGCTGTTACCAATTTCCTAAGACCAAGAGTGAATATAATCATATGGTGGACACACAACTGCAAACCTTCACTTTAAATGTTATACTTATTGATTTTCTATTACATACTCACACAAAATTTTCACACCCAACAAACATCCACTATCTTTGGTGCTTATGCGTTTCTTCGTTTATACCTCAAATAGCGAAATTCTGTAATATGTTTACGTTAACATATTACTTTCTATACACAGACATATTCTGAGAAAAAAAAAATTTGACTGTCCGGAGTGATCGAACAGTAGTGATGAACAACACAGTATAGGCCCGGCCACACAGAACGCGACAAGCGACAACGACACGCGATATTGTGTCGCGGCGCGACGTCGCTATTGTTGTAATTCACAGTTTTGAATCGGAACGGTCACACACAAAGCGATCCGTCGCCGGGCCGCCGCCTTTGTCGCGGCGACGAGCGACACAGTTGTACAAAATCACAGAATTGTCGCGCGACAGAGCGACATGGCCGATGAAGCAAAATTGATTTCCACCGCATCCGACGGCCACTACTTCAGGTGTACTAAGAGATGCATATGAAAAGATTTCCAGCTCATAAAAAATAATTTTTCGCATTGAGAATTGTATTTTTTCTTCTTAGTTTCTCACTTTATGTTTGTTTGTTTACACTGTAATTATTTAAAATAAATAATACTTGTATTTGAGCCTATCTTTTTATTGTGAAATACATTGTCAATAATAAATTGTATATTTTATTGTGAATATTTCACTTTGTGACGAAACTCCTGGTTTTAAGGGTATTTCTTAATATTGACCTCCACGCAAATGACACAGCTGCCTGCAGGGAGGAAGAGCTGGGAAGTGATAAGATTGAAAATCACTTAGAGGTCAGGGGCTTTGGCCAGGGCGCTAAGATTTTCGGGCCCCGGGTAAGGATTCTTAGCCCCCCTCCTCCCCCCCCCAACAAAATTATTTATATTAAACTTTTAAAAACTTTTAAATTTTAAGGCAAAAAATCAAATTACATCTTTTTAAGCAAGATTTTAAAAGTTTTATTTTTATTTAATTAGACACTCTGGCAGAGGAGCCCCCTTCGGGGGCACAGGCCCAGGATACTTTTGCCTCGCTTAACCCCCTAGCACCGGCTCTGGTTTTGGCAGTGTCGTTTTTGTTTTGTTTTTAAGAATGTATATTAAATGAACAGAACATACCTCATAGTGTCATACAAATGGCTAATCTTTCTATTGTACCAATTACTTTTCTCCAGTTCGTGGTGCAATATAGTTGATTTTAACAGATTGTCTACTTTCTCGAAGCATTCTCGAGACATACGAAAATATGTATAAAATCTATCTTCTTGTGATACCAGTCCCCGGCAAAGGCGGTGGTATTCACCAAGGCATTCTCTCTTCTTATTGATGTCAGGAACCCAGACCATTTTTAGTGCGAACAAAATAAGTAGAGTCCCCTCATCACTTGACATGTTTTAAGAATTTCCTAGCCCAAGAAAACTTATTAAGAAAGAAATAGAGA
This sequence comes from Vandiemenella viatica, assembly GCA_031002005.1. Taxonomy (NCBI): domain Eukaryota; kingdom Metazoa; phylum Arthropoda; class Insecta; order Orthoptera; family Morabidae; genus Vandiemenella; species Vandiemenella viatica. The sequence continues at coordinate 126,607,646 of JARYHS010011408.1, read as the reverse complement.
AGTACAGATCTCTTTTTTTTTTTTTTTTTTTTTTGTAACAGTTTAACGTCCCTTTTTAACAACGTGGTCTTTAGAGACGAGAAAGGATGGGGGCAAGGAATGGGAAGGAATTCGGCCTTGGCCTTTTTGAAGGAAGCATCCCGGCATTCACCTGGAGTGATTTGGGGAAACCATGGAAAACCCAAATCTGGATGCCCGGACGGGGATTCGAACCGCCGTCCTCCCGAATGCGAGGCCAGAACGCTATCCGTTACACCACCAAGCTCGGTCTACAGATCTCTTCCCGATAGATAGTCTCACCAGCATGGCATTTATCGCTGTAGAGTTGTCGCGCCCTGTGTGACGTACCAAAATCGCGTATCGCCGCGACGAGAGAACGACCACTTGCCGCTGTCGCTTGTCGCGTTCTGTGTGGCCAGGCCTTAAGCATTTTGCCTCGATACGGAAAAGTGTATAGTGACTTGATAAAGGTGAGAAATTATTTAAATATATATAACCTCCCTTCTATAGCCAGGCAGCAGATGCGGTCCTTGTAACACAGTGAAATGAGGCAAGGCCCTGTGTACAGTGGCCAGATGTTTGTTCTGACGCAGGCTTACTTGCTTCATCTTCCTTTATTGCCTGCCAATCGCTGCAGCATGGCCGACTTTTTTCGGAGAACTCCCTTGGCTCCGTACTTCGCTTTATATGAATTCGCCGTAAATAACTACGGCAGAACAAGAAAAAAGTTTGGTATTGGCTACTATAAATACTTGAACTAATTTCGGGCGAAACAAATACCCCGGAGCCAAAAGTTAGAAACTCTACAGATTCTTCAATCTCGCAACTGACAGTAAATGGTTTAACCACATTTTCACGTTATTCCTATTGTTTCGAAATAAACTGTTCATGCTCGACTATACAACTGAGGCTCAGAATACAAAACATACGATAGTTTATACACCTTGCCACTCACTACATTTTAGATGGATCGATTGACATGAAACGACAAACTGCGCGTTAGATATAAACATATAAGTTATCGTAACTATTCATCAAACAATAATTAAGTAGCTGTTCACTTTCACAGTAATCTCAGAGGATCCACGCCCAGACCTAAGCGTTAGCCATCTAAAATAAGAAAAAAAAGCTTCGTATCTTTTGGTAACATAATTAGAAGCAGTGATATTCACAGGCATTAGCAATTCTGAAGTTATGTGTTTGATATTTACAAGACACCGAAAGAAAATAGGCAACGCTAACAGCCAACAGTAAAGAAGGTTCATAATTAATAAATTGCTTTGAAAGATTACTGGTAACACGACGTTTTCCCTAAAAATAGGATTGTCAGAAATGTCACTAATGTTTTCATGCTTTGAATCACGAGAGACAGATTTTTGTATTAAAGGAAAGAAAACTAAAAATAGTATGTTTGTGAAAAAAATTTCCACCAACTTGCGGAAGGTGTTGTTAAGAGCTACCAACGAATTCATGTCGGAAAGAAACGAAAAAGCAGTCAGACTTCCTTATACGTGTTAAAGAGCCATCTCGGCAGTCAGGTGGAGGATTTTTTGTAAAATTGAGATCTGGTTGGTTGGATCGGAGTTTGAAAGCTGGCCGTTCAAAATTTCAGCCCCAGCGTCATAGCGTACTACAGTTTATAATAGGCGTACGGAGGCACTACCAACATATCAGACATATTAGACATATACCGTTGAGAGGGCAAATATGAATACAGGACAAGTGGAGGGGAGGTAGGGATGTTAAACTGGTTAATTATTGATTTTGAGTAATCAAAAAGGAAGATCTGATGAACGTATTCATTCATGAAGCGTGATTAGTAACAAAGGAATCGGCAAGATACTGATGCGGGGTAATGCCTTCGCAAAATTCCCTTTCTTGTCGGAGAAAAATCTTAGCCAAACAAATTCTCTCTTGTCTTTAAGGCATATGAAAATGACCTATTGTTGGTGAAACACAAAGAGACTTCCGACTTTAAGGTGTGTTCCCAGCAGAATACTAATCTTGTTCCCTCATTCCAGAACTGCGGGGAGGTTTGGTATTTATCGCATGTATTTGGTGCACAATGTAATGACCTTCTGACCAGCACGCTAGACACGTAAAGCACCATCAAATATTTTTGAAAGAGTGGTATCTGAACCACGGCGGTTCTGCTGTAGAGCAAAAAAGGGAAACCGTTTTCATTTAGATAATTCTTCAAACAACAACAACAAAATTTCTGCTACTGCTGCTAACAAATGTTTTATACAAGCGAATATAAACTACATTCTGTGGCGGTAAACATAAATATTTTGAATTTCTAGGCAGAATTCTACATAAAACAAACGACAGATTGCTTTTAAAAGAACATACTTTGAATTGGTATAGCAACAAAAAGTTTTCTGAGTACAATTAGTATTACGTCACTGATTAGTTATACTAACGTAAAAATGTGTCTAAAAAACACAGAACTTTTTATAGCAAAAAGATGCTTTTGTGAGAAGCTGAACTGTTAACTGAACTGAAATTTAGAGAGCCACAGTTTATTTTGTAAACGATTCATTTAAGCAAAATAAGAAAACAGTTTGTTCTTTATACCTGTTTTGAAACGATGCGAAGAAGCGTTAATGTGGTAAAGCGGCGTAATTTCAAAAACAAACTTTTTGAAGAATATACGTCGACTTAAAATTAAATGTACATAACAGTTATTCGTGCCGACTGAAGGAGTCAGAAAACAACTACAGCGAAAGAGGCTTATTTGTTTAGGCTTTGAGGTAGCTGAATAATGAACGATACATGAAACTGGGAAAATTTTAAAAACCATTTCAGTGGAAGCAGGATTAAATAATAAGCCAAGAGACACTCCCATGAGCTACAAATAATTTACATATTACAGGCAAAAATGACTTAAAAAAGGAATTCAAAGAATCTACGTAAAATTTAAATGTTAAAAAAGTTATAATTAAATAGGCGCATAGTGACGTACCACGAGATGCATTGGTTCAAATATACCATTCCAGTCCCTATTTCTGTTTTCTAAGCACTTTCTACAATATTTTCTTCCTAAATTAAATCACTTTGCCCGCCAGGCGTGTGAGGTACAACGAGACCGGGCAAGCAGACCAAAATGGACTACGTGGTTTATGGACGCTCCTTAAGTAAACGACTTTCCCATACTCTGCCGTAATATACAATTATCTTCCATGAATTTCAGCATGCGTCTTCAAATCAGAAAAAAAAGATTCATAGTAGTAATTACTTAGATTTTAAAATCAAGACGTATTAATAAGGAAGAGATGAAACTGAAGATTATAAAATTTCATCAACATCCGAGTATTAGAAATCTTAAACCTTTGATACACAGACAAACCATGACAAAAGTATTCAAGATGGCCGTCAAGTCGAACCGATGACTGTGCATCGAAAAAATGTTATCCATGTTAATTATTAATACAGCGTTGCAGTTCACAACTTCGCAGACCGCAAATCACATGACCATTTTCCGTATTATGGCAGCGCCACATTGTATTGTGAAGACTACTTTTTGCGGCTCCTGACCCGACCCGTGTGGAAGGTATTTCGGAGCTGGTCTCAGTTTACGCAACAACTCGGGTAGGGCGCGCCGAAGTAAACAATGGCCAAGGACCTTCCTTCCTCCGCAGCTTGCGCAACCGGGACACAAGGTCCTAGTCCTCACGGTTACCGAAGTAAGGATCCAGATTATCAGTGACCACAGAGCTAAAACAAAAGCAGGACGCAGACAATCGTTTCAACACTAACAGGAAAACAAAGACACCACTGGGAATGCTCATCCACAATGAAAGGCTGAAGCTGACACGCACTTCAGTAAGACGACCTTATATAGTAGCATTGACAGAGTTAATATAATCACTCGTCGTCATAAAGAAGGTGATGTGATCAGCACCATCCTCGGTCCGCTTTCCACGTACTAGTCCTCTAATTCTTCTACTAATATAAACTGGTATGCAAAACTTAAGGATGAAATAAATAAAGTAACTTAGCATAACATATTAAATGAATGAAAGTGCGAGAGCGTGTCACCACAGTCTCCCTCACATGCACAGAAAGCTGGATGTAACATGACGTGGGGTCAGCTCGACTTTAGCGACAAATGCGTCTGGCCCATAAGAGACAGGACAAAACAGTGTGTGGCAATTATCGAGCTGTTAAGGTACGCTGTGGTGGTGTTATTCATTACAACAGGGCTCGGGGACATTTGGCTGACTGCGCGCGGGGAAAAGCATCGGGAAACTGAAAGAAGGACAAAGTGTGAAGAGTGCAGACCAGGATTTTGGTATTGCTCACAGCACTGTTTCACGTGCGTGGGGAGTATTCTAAACGACTGGCACTGCATCTCAACAGAGAGAAGATGGTCACCTAAGGTCAACTACTGCAGCAGATGATCACTTATTATGCAACAGGCAAGAAGGGACCCACGTCAAACAGCGGGTTAATTGTAAACACTTTTAACAGTACTGGAAGGCAAGCAATCTCACGCTCCACGGTGGCAGGGCGACTACGTGGGGTTAGTCTCTCTGCAAGACGACCATTACTTTGTGCATACCGGCGACACAGTAGGTGATGTCAAGAGCATCAGGACTGGGCTGAAGAGTAGTGGAGTCATGTGCTCTTCTCAGATGAAAGCAGATTCAGTCCGAGTACTGATTCTGGATGTACCCTCATCTGGTATGAATTGTGAACATGTAATGTGCACACAGACATTGTCAAACTTGATTGTTTTAGTGGTCCAAGTGTTATGGTGTGGGGAGGCATAATACTGAATCGGCGTTCCGACCTCTAAAACTTTGAACGCGGTATACTCACTAGTCAACGATATTGTGTCGCTGTACTCAAACCCAATGTGCGTCTTTCAGGGTTGGATTCGACCCTGACTTCATTTTTATGGATGGTAATGCGCGATCGCACCGAAAATTGCTGATGGAGGAGTTCTTGGAACGAGCGGGTATACGGTAAATACACTGACCTGCCCACTGCTCCGAATTAATAGAGCACGTGTTGGATGCATTCAGGAGCATTATTGCAGCACGTCCACATGGACCAATAACCATCTAGCAGTTGTCAATCACACTGATGGAAGAATAGATCGCCCTGCCATAAGAACTATTCACCAAACCTGTAGCCAGCATGGAAGCACACTGCAGAACATGCATTGCTGTCCGTGGTGATCCCAGACGCTTTTAAGAACCATATTCCTCTTTTTTGTAATGTCTGAATGACCATTCTGAGTGGTAGTTAGTTTACTGTAGCTTCTTGTACCCGAATAAAAGTGTAATTTCTTTTTGTCTCGTCACGTATTCCTTTATGTTACATTCTGTGCCATAATATAGTAGTGCTTTCTGTCTATGGTACAAGTTTCACCGCCCTACGTTACTTGGAGGTGACATAGCATGGACACTAGTGCACATCCATATTTCATCGCCAACGCACTCGCTTCGCTATACGCTATTCATTCATAAGGGAGCGTGCATAAACCACGTAGCTCCATTTTGGCCTCCTGTGAAACTCCCCTCCCCCCCCACGTAGCCCTACGTGGCTTTTGCCTCTACCCCCCCCCTCCCCCCACGTAGCACATTGCTTCTTTCCCTTTTGATTCCAGAATACATTTTGTACTGTTTTCTCTTGTCAGACTATTGTAAATTACATACGGAAGTAATTGACTGAGGGAAATAAATATTCACATGGTGTTGTGAGTTCTGTTCTTCATTTTACTGTGAAAAATGTTATGAAAGGAAATCCACGTGGTCTGGCTCGGAGCCCCCCCTCCCCCCACGTAGCCTTCCAACCAACCCCTCCCTCCCCGTGGACCGAGCCACGTAGTTTGTGCACGGTCCCTAACTGGCGGCTCAAGGTCATATTTCCCTGGCCGCGCTCCTCACCTCACAACCCATCCTGCCTCTCCGAGCTGTGTCCAGTTAGTGAAGTAGCAAATTTCTTGTGGTAAAGGGAGCGGACTGGTAGGCTGAGCTCGAGCCGCCTCTGTTTACTGAATACGCTATAACAGAGGCCCATTAAATTATCAAAAATAATTCTGTGGACCATTAACTTATACAGGGCGTTCGCCGGGAAACGCAACCCACTGTTAGCGCTACAAGGAAGAAACTGCTCCCGGCGAGCGAGCGGTCAGCTTCCGGCATTGTTCGACCGTCGGCCGCGGACTATTTCATAATAATTACGCTTCATAAACTTCATAAACTTGTATGTGCTAAGCATTTAAATGTGACGTAATTCATTAGCTTACCTTATAAAAGATGCTGGAAGTGTTGACCCTCTTGTGTAATGCACATTTCACATCTTCTGAACATATTTCGAGACACACGCTGCCCTAACTGACTTAATGATTTTTTTTGGGTGACTGTTCTAGTCGAAAAGCGATATCGTCAATTTTCTCCTCTGTAAGAATACGGTTGACCGACAGTCTCTTTTGGTTAAAAAATGAATCCGTTTCTCTTACTTTTTTAACCAGACGCAGAATTGTTGATTTAGCTGGCAGTAAAGCGCCAGGAAATTCGCGACGAAATTTACTGCGACACTTTTTAAACGACTTCTTCTTCACATATGTATCGTAGAGAAATATTCATTGTTGCAAACTGTAACGTACCATAATTTTACTCACACTCAAACACGGTACAGATTAGTAAGAGTATGAAGCCCCAAACCAGCCAAACCGCAAAGAAACGTTTATTCACAACACTGATTAATAAGAGACTGAAGTCACAAACTAGCTACAATGCAAAGAAACCGTTCTTAACAATGTAAGCGTCCCATTATACTGCGTCACTGCACTGTTGGGGCAGCGGAGGTGTTAAACAGTGCGGTGATTCACGGTGCCGTGTGGCGGGAGTTGCTGGCACCACTGACCGAGCAAGTTGCCGACGGCAACAGACTGGGAGGGTAGCGTTTTCCGGCGAACGCCCTGTATTAGCTTAATTATTTACCTATGTGTATGTTATTAACACCTGGGACATATTTCGTATAAAACAATTTTTTAAATTTTTTATTGAAAAACAGTGATGAAACTGGAAGAATTATTAAAAGTTAATTGCATATTGACCAGACACTAAACTTTACACCTTTTATTTTTGTCAGCGGTAATTTCTGCAAACAAATCTAGCTGACGGAATCCCATTCTACCTCACCATACTCCAGCAATTGTGAGACCAAAGATTTGTATCCCCACTCCCTGGTACATCCTCTCACAGCATCTCCAGCAAATGGATGAGCTGGAAACCTCGCCCCCCCCCCCTTTCCATTATTATTATTTTGTAATGTTGACCTATATTTTCATGTTCAGTTTCTGTGTACAGGTTAATGATACATTTTTCTTGAATTTTTATATATATATAAAATCGACCTTTATTCAGTACTGATTCGCCTTATTCATTTTTGTGATATGAGTGTATAAAGCTTGAATTTTAACTATCCCATGTGACTTATTAAATTTAAAACAAATTAAAGTATTTTAATGCAGATAAAGAATTTTAATAACGAAATCTTTCATCACGTGCAGAGATAAAGAGGAAAATATTTCTGATAATTTTGGCTATTAATTCGCATATAACCTAGACATTTCAAGCTAAATATCCTGTCAACATCGCTTGATAGGTTTGATAACAAGCTCAGCTATACGTGAGAGAGGAAGGAGGTGTTATTGACGTTTAGTTTCGAGCAAAAACCTCTGCTTCAAGGAATCTGCGGTGCCTTCGTCGAACTACCTACGGGATTGCCCATGGCTAGTTCGGAGCGAAAAGCAGAGGTCGATGGAACAATATTATCTTTCTTGTTGAATAAGTTAATTTAGACATCTCGTGAATTCCGCCGTCACAATTTCTTTGTATCCTATTCAGCGAGGCTACAAACGAATCTCAACAGAGGCAACTTAGATTTCAACTAATTACTGAAGCATTATATAGCTCAAAATTTCCGTCTCTGTGTGGAATAAACACGATATTCTCTTATCAAGCTAGTTGCAACTGCTGTGACTCACTGATATACTGTTAAGTAAATTACAAATTTCTCTTATGCCGTATTAGAAATAATTCATCTCCTTTAGATAAATAGGGTAACATCAAATTTCTTTTTAATTTAAGTGTTAAGGAAACGAGTATCGACTGTCCTGAAGGACAGATGCCCGTACCATGTGGAAAATATCAGTGGAGAAGCAAAAATGAAGTTTAATTGAAACCTAAATACTGCGATGTGATACTACGTTATGTACAGAATAATTCAGTTTATATGAAAGTGTATGAACTATCTCGTAAGTCCTTGCTTCCTCGATCAACTCTTCGGAGATATGATTCCTCACAGCAGTTTTAGTAAAGAATTGGACTATCAGAATCGGCGTTTTTTTGTGAAAAAAATTATACGACAACCCTACTGAATGTGAAAAACTGCTTACAGTGTTCGGGTTGCTTACGATTAACGAAACTTAGTGCAATGCTTTAAAGCTGCCCCCAATCGCAACTTTCTGGACCGGGAAAAACTGAATTATTTCCAAGTTTCTGTCTTCATGCGGAAGGAAAAATGGAAATAGTGCTGTCGTATACCCCAAGAAAATGTGGGGAGAAAAACGGAATACAACCCGCCACGGAGAAAGAATGAAACGAGTTTCGGGTATTTCTACAAACAACAAACACGGTGATCAAAAACCGATCAATATGATTTTTAACCTTCTCTCGATGACTCAACGAAATTCCCAGTCCATTAAAAATGTACAATTATATCGGGGGAGAAGTAAACTTCTGTAAGAGCATCAAACAAACACCAACTTAAGGCTTTCATCCCATCTTTTAGATTTAGCACTTTATGTCAGTAAACAGAGTTTAGGTACCCACTTCATTTCAGTGAACTTTTTTTGTGATAGAAATTATGCTTGTTCTACTGTAACTTCCGCTTACAAATTTAACTGTCTCCTCGCGGGATACTGACATCTATGAGACAATCTCACGAGACATCTGTTAACTAGCTACAGTGATCGGTGTCAAAATTACTGCAGAATTCAATCTGTAACCGACAATACAGGAACTAGGTAGGGAGCCATTGGAAGATAGAAGGCTGACAAGAGTGCTGGAAGTGTTAAGCTGTATATTGCCTTATATGGACACGTAGAAGATTTAGGAATGGAACGGAAGAGATGACCATGACCACTAGCTGGTATTTGATTTAAGGCATAACAGCGTAAGGAATTGCTCTCTTTTAGGTTAATGGAGTCAAGGACTAAAAAACTAGCGAGGAAGATTTTTTTTGTTGCTTTACGTCTAGGTCATTAGAGGCGGGAAAGAGTGGGGGGATGGGGCAAGGAACGGGAAGGAATTCGGCCAGGCATTCGCCTGGAGTGATTTGGGTAAAACCATGGAAAACCTAAATCTGGATGCCCGGACATGGAAGCGAACCCGCGTCCTCCGGATGCAAAGCCAGAGCGAGAAAGAATAGTTTACAATTTACCAGCTACGCTGAAAGAACTTAAAATTAAAATTTGCCTGAAGAGAAAAAGGTGAATGGTGATATTGTACTACAAGAAAACCACGAACTATTGACGCAGGTGTGTAGGGAAATTGTCATTGAGCATATGCTTCATCGAAAGTGAATTTAATCAAGGAAAAAAAGGGGACCATCATTTTGTACGTTCCATCGAAGCACGGAATCATAATTTGTCTCTGGTGAAAGCATTTAAAGATTTTCAGTATAGACGTGTTGAGCTTTAAATCGGGAACCTGTAAAAATTTTAAAGTCTGTGATAGTTAATATTGGAACTGAATGGCATGTGAATTGAAGCGTGAAAGACAGCTTCCGTTGCCTCCATCGACCATGAGAGGCAAATCCGCAACTTCTATCCCTTCCTGATAAAATATACATGGCGGCTCTCCACAACCAGATCGATGGGCCCACTGCACACAAAACTAGAGCGGCGGATCTGTTGGGAGGATACACGCGTCATTTTGCAGCCAAGCCACGCTTCTCGAATGGTAACTTCGTAAAAAAAAATCATTCGGCGTGAAAAGCAAGGTTCAGCCTGCGAACCCACTTCATTTTAGTGAACATGTTATTGAGCATTAAGAGGAAACGTTCGTGGCTGGAATGCGAGGCGAAGCAAGTCTTGCTTCGTTATCGTGTAACGAGCAGAGAGCGTAAATAGCAGCTGGCTGGCACTGGTAACAGTGTGCAGTGAGCATCACAGCCTGAATCCTACCGCATAGTAAAGACGCAGAGCAGAATCGCTACACTTCCCTCTAGAGCAGGGGTCCCCAAACTTTTTATCACGTCGACCCCCTCATAGAACATTTGTCTTCTCATCGACCCCCAGATTAAACGTTTAATAAAAACCAGTGCCGGATCTGGGGGGGAGGGGTGCCAACTTCAAGGGGGCGGCAAAATCATGTTTGAAGGGCGGCGATTTAAGTAGCGGAAATCTTTTTTTAGCTCTACTAGTACACTGGGCGCCAGGCGACGACAACAATGAGTTTTACCAACAATGTGTTTGGCCGACAATTGAGGCGGCGACACTTTGGGTCAGACGGCAAAAATGGGAGCTGCAAATAATGTTGCAAGGGGCGGCATTCCTACAGTTTTTGCCCTGACTCGAAAAATTCCTGGATCCGCCACTGATGAAAATTTTAAATCATTTTTAGCATTTTTTATGCTAAGCGATAAGGAGACTTGCATAACAACCCAAAGAAAGTATTTATAGTTCCCACACCTTAAAAATCCACCCAACAACAAAAAAAGGAGATATTTTACACTGTTATTATAATCGTAAAAAATAATAACAAAATTATAGATAGATGGAAACTAGCCTATAGGCGTAAGTGTCATAAAATTTAAAACACAAAATAATCATTGAAAATTTAAATAAATTATATTCGATGAAAAAACATCTGCCATTTTACGACTACTATTGAATACATTAAAAATATGTTAACATACCTTTTTATTAAAGTGGCTGATATTAGTGAGATGGATGGGTCTGAAGGGCAGCATCAAGATTACTGTTGTTCGGTTGAAAATTGGTAAGTTTTAGTCGCAAATCACCACAGTTGTCCAAGTTCAGTCTGTTTCTCTGTCTTGTCAAAATAGCGTTCGCGTGGCTAAAGCCAGCTTCAACCATGTATGAAGTTGGGAATGCAAGTAAGAAAGGTTCGGCTTCTGCTCTGAGCTTGGGGTATTTTGTAGCAATATTGTTATTGCTCCAAAATTCGCTGAGGTTTTTATTTTTAAACAACGCTTTTGTTTCCAGATATACGAATATTTCAATCAGTTCATCTTCTAAGCCACGTTCATTACCTTCATTATCAATTTTAACATCAAATGGAGAAGCAAACCATTCAGGAACATGCATGTTCTCCAAGTCTTCGAAACGTGCTTTGAAGTCTTCTCTTAATTTATCGAGATGTTTAATATATATCTCCTAATCACGGTCGGGTATCTCTTCATTTTCTTTTAGTAGTCGAAAGATAGAAAAATATTTAAAATCTTTACGTGCCAGTGAAGATTTTAACAGGTCCATTTTTAGTTGAAAGGTCATTATAATTGTTCGAGCTTGAACAATTGTAACATTTTTTCCTTGCAAACGCTTCTGAACTTCGTTAAATTTCGAATAAAGATCTGCCAAATAGAACAAGATGGTTCTTGCACTGTTTTAACTCGTCACATAGTAATGGATCCACATTCTTAAGAAACTCTGCAGACGAGTCGTACAAGTCAACAAGCCTCTGCAAACTATCACCTCTTGACAACCACCTTACCTCAGTGTGCAAAAGTAATTGATTGATAGGTTCATCATTTTCTTCACATAACTTCGCAAACAGTCGGGAATTGAGAGGATGAGCTTTAATTTTATTAATTGACGTAATGCACACTTTTAGAGTATCATGCAGCTCGCCACTCAATTTTTTTGGCTATAAGATGCTGCCTGTGTAGGACACAGTGAACGGTACGTACATTAGGAACCTTTTCCTTCAGAAAGACGAATAATCCTTTATAACGGCCTACCATAGCAGGTGCACCATCAGTAGCTACTGCAGTAATATTCCCGAAAGGAATGTTTGTGCTTGTTCAAATAATCTTGCAAACATAAAAAATTGTCTCACCTTTTGAATCAGTTTGATGATATTTAGCAAACAGAAATTCATCAACAGTGTCATTCAGGAATAGACTATGAAACCAAACATAAGCCATGAGAAGATTTGAACTTCCAAAGTAGATTCGTCAAGTTGAATAGCAAACTTACAATGCTGGAGCTCAGAGGTCAAAGATCTTTCCACATCATCGGCCATTTCCTCTATACGTCGCTGCACAGTAATTTGCACTCAATGGTATGCACTTTAAAAATAGTTGAGAGTCTTTCTTCATATCATTTTCAATTACATCTTTTATAGCTGGTACTATAATCTCTTCACCAATAGTGTACGGTTTGCCTTTCTTTGCTATTCTAAGAGAGATGCTGTAGAATGTCCTCAGTCCTCCTTCACTATCAGCGCTAGCAGATGAGTTCAAATATGTACTTAAATTTGGCCGATCTCTCAATTTCTCTTTTAGCATTTTGAAATACACAATATCTTTGTTTTTCTTATCAGAATGGATCCTTTCCAAGTGGTCTTTCATTTTCGCCGGCTACATAGCATCATTGCTGAAAGTTTTTTTTTTCACATAAATAGGAATAGTTTCATTAGCAGAAGATGGCACAAAACCAGGGGCGTAGCTACTATGGTGCTAGGCGGTGCAGTGCACCGGGGCCCCTACGCTCAGGGCCCCCCCCCCCAAGCATACCTCAAGACGCCCCCATGCGCACCTCTGGGGGCCCCAAGAGCAGTTTCAGAGGGGCCCACACGCAACTTCACGGCAAACTGGCTACCTTTTTTTTTCCTTTTTTTTTTTTTTTAGCTCTACCGTCGTCTAAGGGGGGCCCCTGAGACACAGGAAGCCCCTCACTAAGGGCCCCTAGGGCCCGCAAGCACAACTCAGGGAAAGTAAAGGTCGCCCATCTGGCCTGAGGGCCCAAAATAATTTTTTTGCACCGGGGCCCTTGTTGACCTAGTTACGCCGCTGCACAATACCATATTTCAAATACTCGTGTGAATATTGTCTGCATTTCTTCTTAGCACTAGTAGACGACATTGTAGGTATTAAACTCAGATTGATAATATGAACAACACGATACGATCGCAGCACAACAAAACAGCAGCAGGAAGAGACGCAACATATTACCGCACGAGCTATAAAGAACTGGCTGTTCTTTCTCAGAGTGCATTGTTGCTACTTTTTGCTAACAATAGATATACAGACTTGAAGGAATAATAATTACATCTAAAAGTAACCTATTCAATAGAATTAGATAGGAAAAAGATAAAAAAGAAGTATCTAAATTTAATGGTTATCGGTATATTACGATATCTTCTATGTAAAGGACAAAATCTACATTTAGTTATACAATACATAGAGTGGAAACCATACTAGAGTTTAACAGTGCAATTTTTGTATAATGAACGAGCAGCGTTCTATCCCCCCCCCCCCCCCGTAGCTTTACGTCTCGTCGACAGCGCGGTCATTAGAGGCGGGACGGAACTGCGGACAAGGAACTGTAAGAAATTCGGCCATGGCTTTTTGGAGGAAGCATCCCGGCATTAGCCTTGAGTGATTTGGGGAAACCATGGAAAACCCAAATCCGGATGCCTGGACGGGGATTCGAACCAGCGTCCTCCCGAATATAAAATGCTTAAATACCCGAAGTAAATAAAAAAAATAAAGTTTTAATACTTGTTGAGTTCATCACGTAGCTTAGCTAAAATAAAATAATTGTGATGTTGAACTTCTTTCTTATCCCAAAGACGGACCTTAGAAGAGACACAATTCGTAAATTGGTCTACATTCGTTTCTCACAGGAACAACGGCTAGCAAATCAGCAATGGGAGTGGAGAATAAAGCGGCGTAATCAAACAGTTTGAACGCTAAGCTTTGCTCCATTATTACCTCAACGCTTTGCGCCCCATTATGAGTCACCGCAACAATCCATTTGGTTTATTTGTTTTCACTGCTTTGTTCTTCGCTCTCGTCGTTGCTATGCTCTCCGCTCCAGTATGTTTTCTTCTTAACACATACCTTAAAGCAACGCAGGCTTCGGTAAAACTCAAATTATAACGGGGGTAGTCAGTTATTTTGGATTTTTGTTGGAATATTCCCATTTTTTTCCTAGACCATTTAACGGATCCTCTTTATTATCAATCGACCCCCTTTCGACCCTCGGGTATTAATCGACCCCCAGAGAACTCTTATCGACCCCCAGGGGTCGATACCGACCACTTTTGGGACCCCTGCTCTAGAGGGAGTAATATAATGAAGCAAATCAGTTCAAAGCTTTCAACGAATCTTCTAAAGCTGTACTGATAATTTTTCTTAGAATTTTTGCACGAATGTCGAAGATTTTTTTAATGAAGCTCGGTAACTAGTATTAATTACCAGAGTTACGTCACATATCTAGGTGCACAGTTAAACGAACTTTGAGACTGTAGTGACAGCAAAAATGCCTAACAATTAAAAGTATAATGGGATTTGCAATTCAAATAATATGGATTCCGTGCCTATTAGTTTCGAAATACTGCACGATTGCGCGCAAAAACGTACTAATTCCAGTTGTTGAGCAGCAAACTTTTAGAGTACTTTGTTTGTAACTAAAGAGTGAAGCGAAAGTGCACCTAAGCGTGAGAGATCTGACTATTTAATTTCATCTACTTTGTTATAAATCTGTAAGCAAGCTGCGTGTGTCTGAAGATTTTAAATGGTATCACTCTAAAACTACAGCAGCAATTTGGATGGTGTCTTCAAATTTTGAAAGCCTACGATCTAGCTTAAGAACTGCGAAAATATCTCATGACTCCATGCGACCGAACAACGGAGTTATAAATTATAATCAATAATTTCTAAACGGGATAGATAGGCGCACAGATTATTAAATGAGCACTCCTTTCGTGAAATGAAAATGATCATTATAAAATTATTTTGATTCTTTTCTTTTTTATTTCTTCAGTTCTCTGAAATGTAGAACACTAATAAACAAACGTAAACATTTTTGTGCTTGAAGAGACACCAAAGATACACTGTTCTTTGAATTCTATTAAAACTTGTTTTACTATGGTTATTTTTTCAATTTTTCGAAATTCAGTACGTTAAAATAAACGAAATACGTTAATCAAACCACTGCATCATAGATGTACGTCAGTAAGCGCAACTAAATCATGATATTTAATTCAGGTAAACAACTTGTGTGTAATGTCCATGCGTGTGGACACAACAATAAGTACCCATGGATTACAACTTTATTTTGGTAGCACTGGAAAGCAATGCCAAACCCAAATGTATTTTTTATGTTTTTTATTTCGTATGACCATTGACCAACCATAAAGGGAATTAGCAGTGGTAATTTTTCTGGGCACTATTTATCGGGACGCATTCCTATTCGTGGATAATGGCCGCACGCTATTGGTGCCGATAATCGAATTTGCGAGTGTGTTGAAAAGCAGTCTGGAAACTGTAGGCTAAAACTTGACCACAGGATATAATATTTCGGATGCTCTGTGTGTTACTATTATTGTGATCCAGGCTGCATTACAGACGAAACGCAAACAAATTATGTTTAGGTTATCATCCTACGAGAAGTGATATCAGCACGGGACCATTAGTGTAAATTTAACCAAACCATCCTGCACCAATAACGCATAAAATAACTACACGGGGGCGTCCATTAATTACGTGAGGTGAAATAAAGGGGGGGGGGGAGTTCCGATGAAATCTCACCAAGGGGGGTCGAAAGGAACCTCATGTCATTTTTTAATTATTTAAAGAAATAACAGAACTACAAAAAATCTCGAAAACCTATGAGGTTTCACCACGGAGGGAGTTCCGAAAAAGATACCTCAGTAATTAATTGGACGCCCCCCCCCCCCAAGGTCCGCATTGCAACCTAGCCAAAGAGCCCTTTAGTATGAAGTTATATTGTTTACGTAATGGTCCAGGATGCATTACAACCTAAGAATTAAGTCCTTTAGCATGAATTACATTTTATAAATAATGGTTCTGGATGTATCACAACCCAAGCAAAGAGTCCTTTATTATGACATTACAGGAATTGCTACTAAGGTCATACATACAAAATGAAACGTAAACAAAACGAAATACAGGAAAATGGAGTCAGAAATTATTTACTAACAGTCTGTTAGTCTCCTATGCATTGAATTATCTCTGACTTTTCTTATTAAATCGTCTGCCTTTTCTAGCCAATTTCGCTAACCAGTCAACGACTATATTTACTAATCCGGGATTTTATTTGTTAAACAAGTACTGATCGGCAACAATCGGAAATGGCCATCACCATGAATAAGACAGCTATCAACCGAATTGCTCCGTATATCCGAACGACTGAAAAGTAGATTTTCTATTCTATTTGGGCCAACGATTCTAATCACTATAAGAATGGTCATTGACAGAACAATTAAGTTCTAAGACAGCTAATTTCAGAATGGTAGGTCTATGTGTAACCCTGTATTAAAGATTCCGACGAACTCGTGCTGCTTCTTTCAAATGTTTTTTTTTTTTTTTTGTATTTTTTAAACAGAACAAAATGTTTATACTATGAATGTATTTATTTTTAAATCGCGATGTGTCGCATGTCTTTATTTATAAAAGAACCACCACTAATTTTATCGTTTGAAAAAGATGCTAGCGGGTCTCTTGTAGGATTACGCAAAACATTCTGAAAAGAAGCGTACGTTGGTGTGAGGTGAGTTGTGGAGGTTTCTCTGTCAGCTCATGCGCGAGGGCGACTTTCTTTTCTGATTTGGCTAATTTTCAGAATACATAACCGTCGCGATCTATCGATTCAGGAACCTAAGGACTGTTATTTGCTGAGAAAACAAGATGAATTTCTTTTCCTTGAAATGTATCGGACTCACGCGTGTTCCGAAGGAGAATTGTAGTTTCAAGTTGCGTAGTTAAAATACATTAACGTATCATTAATTGAAAATACTTTAAGTTTCAAATACACCAGACATTATAACTTCGCGTTTATCCAATCTTTACCAAACGCTGATTAAAAATTTCAGAGCAATTTGTTTAATATGCCAACTACGTTGTTTATAGTAACTAACGATGCTAACCGCCATCAAGTCCAAAAGAAAACTTTAATTGAATTGCGTTAGAGCGCATCCTCTGTTGACAGTTTCCCTATACACCCATTTTCCTTTTCTTATTAACTTTTATCTTAAATTCTTTGAGTGTATTTTTCTAACCAACCCACTTTTACCCTTTACGCACTTTAATTTTAAGCTGTTTCATAGTGTTAGGGAAACTATTAAGTGCCTCACTTCATAATTTATTCCAGTCCCTCACTCCTTCACTCCCTCACCTACAAAACAAAAATTTCCCGTCCCCCTATGCCTGAAATAAACTGCCAGCTTGTGATAATGGTCAACTTTTCCTTCCAAGTCTCGTTCTGGATATACCCCTTGTAAACTGTATCCCTATATTACAATGAATCCGAATCCAATTCCCTTAGGAGGCGTCCATTCATTACGTGAGGTGTTTTTAGGGAATTCCGCCCCCCCCCCCTTGTGAGATCTGGTCGGACCGCCCCCGTAAGATGACGTGAGATTTTGACGGTACCCCCGAAGGTGGTAATAACTCCCCCCTCCCCCCCCAAAAAAATCTGTATCCTCGTCGTTTTTACCCCCATATGTTCAACACCCGTGTCTTTTGTGGAACTTTCTTTTTTTTTAGCTCAACTGTCCTTTCTAGAATTTCAAAACCTTGCGTGAGATTTCCGTCGACCCCTTCCCAATTTGTGAGATTTCGCTGGACCCCCCCCCTTTTTTTCACCTCACGTAATTAATGGACGGCCTCTTACTAATTGTGATCCGCGATAATTTCCACATAAAATCTAAACCGTGTTCGTCTCGCTATTGCACCTATCACTTTTAATATTAATTATTAGAAACGCATTACGGTTAAGTTTCCTATCTGCTATTGACTCATTCCACTGTCATTCGTTGTAATCAAGAAGATATGTACCGCAATGACAAAACAAACTACAAGACTAATAAAACAATCACAACCAACTATATTAAAAGCTGGTGTCGAACTGTTAATTCTCTGAACGACCAGGACTGCACACAAAATATAATGCTGCCAGGATGGTAAAACTACAATTTAAATATTTTAGTAACTAAAAAAATTCTTTCATTCTATAAAGTTCAAGAGGGTGGCCGCCATAGGGAATACGCCCCATATCCAAAGATCACTAGCCAAAATTCAACCTGGCAGTTTTCAAAGACCTGCAATTGGTCTTAATGGTTTCATAATAAAACTAAACAAAAATCAAAACATAATAACAGACAAACCTTCCCCCGAAAATCTGTACTAAGGTTAATCTGTCCAAGAATACTCTATTTCTTTTCAGTTTAGGATATTCCGCATTGAAAATTTGGCACAAATATGCCATTTGGCACTATTTTATAATTTGAAGGCTAATAAAGTTGGCTATATCAATTCTTGGCGGGTTTTGCGGCCCCGATCATAGAACAGAACAGCTTAAATTCCCTTCATGTAAGATTTTATGACACAAATTTGGGCACCTCAGTGAATATATATATATATATATATATATATATATATATATATATATATATATATTAAATCGCTTCACGCTAATGCCGTTATGAGTGCTCCCTATGTTTAATTTTTTCAAACTTTTATCTGATCTCATTAAGCGTCACATCTGTTGGAAGGAAACTAATAAAGGCAGGAGAAATACCAAGCAGTCAGCTTCTAAGGCCAAGGTCACCAGCTGATATTTCAGTTACCCAATGAAATTAATATCTGGCCGAGTAATGCTTCCATGCTTCACATATGACGCTAATTACGTCACGAACACAGGGGCATATAAATTTAAAGCAATAACAGCAGTCTGTCCGCCTTCTTACTTGACGCGGAATAAACATTTCAACATGAGTAATAAACTTTTTGTTACTTAGGCTTTACGCTCTGTACACGTATGGATCACTGAATTTCCATCAGTTGGAATCTTTTTTATCTGCCCACGTATTGCGGAAGCTTAGCATTTTTTTTTTTTAATGTAAATATGATGGCGGCGCCTGGATTAAGGTGTTAACACGCAGTGGGGATAGATTGTGCACCACGCTGAGGCGACGCGCAATTGCGCATGCGCGGTGTGTCGTGCGGATGCAGACTCGCTTGTTTATCCCAATGGCTGTGGTTATATTGGTATTCTAACAACATTTTTGTTTGTTTTTGAGACAAACTACAGAATAATTAAACACAACGTGTTCGTAATAAAACGTATCTACAGAGACGTACCATACGAGTTATGTCGCGAGAGTGTGCTTGTGGCAGATAAATATTATAAAGAAAGTTTCGTATAAATATAATCGGAGCATCCCTGGAGAAGGAGATACCATGTTCTCACTTGCAGACTTACACAGCAGTTGAGAGAGATGGCAAATCTTTGCCTAGGTGACAACAGAAAACAGATCATTATGGCCGGTGCCGACAACGGGACGAGCACCCGCTATACTGCTTAAATGGATCTACCTGTAGTTACAGGATTATCAGTTTTTCACGAATCGGATTATTTGGACTATGCTGCAAGGCTTCTCAGTTTCAAAGCAAACGATGTTTTAAACTAAAACCATTATATACTACGCCGTAATAAACACTTGTTTGCGACTTCCCCTTCATAAACAAACAGGTAGGCTACTTCTGCCCGCAAGTACTTTGAAATTGAGGTGTGTCAGGGACGCAGCGTCATATTTCTCGGTCGACGTTACCTGAAATGAAACCTGCAAAGAAGAAGAAATGCATCGAGTTACACACCTTTATTATTACCTCTTAACATTTATACAGGTTGCGAGCTGTATAATATCCCATTAGATTTGACCTCAGCTCAACAAGAGGTTACATCCGTCATTTAACACATCAGCAATTACACGTGCACACGATTATGAGGTCCTGGAATGTTTGCAATGAATAAGTATACTGTAGATGGTGGAAACCACTAAAATTACTTGCGGGAAAAATTCACCTTAACTGTCTATATATTGCAACTAGTATCTACAATACACAGTATATCACGTGTGAAAGAAGTAAGGTAAAACTGTCTGAAAAAATTATGTATTATAACTATTAGTTTCCATTTAACAACCTTTAATGGAAATTGGGACTGCCTACTTGCTGTTAAAGATAGAAAACTGAAATTGTCTAGTTATTAACAAACCATAGAAAAAATTGTCATATTAGGCAACTTAACTTTTCCAAATAAGGCCAAAAAATGGAAACTATATTTAAATCTTGCTTATCATCAAGAGACTTCGGTCTTAATACTCAAGAATGTATTCTGACGTAGCAAGAAAACTACGTAACTCTTCATAAATGTAGGAGTTAACTGATTCTCAAGAAATGAAGGATTTGACTTATACTGATTCGTAAATAAAACTTACTTGTTTTGCTCCAAACTTAAAAACTTTAATAGATATACCTATTTGTTTTACCAATTGTTGCCTAAAAACAGGATGGTGGATATTGGGAACAACTATCAGAAATCAGTAGTGTCTAGATTGAAAAATACAATGTTCCTTGGTTATTACGTTTTTGAGATAGATTCGGTAAAAAAATTGGCGTAAAACTGAATTGTCAATCACTGCCACTTACAAGAGGGAAAAAATATAAACATTATTAGTAACTGGATCAGATTTAAGATCTTACCATCAGCTAAGGTAGAAAATGTTTTGGACGCCATTTACATGTTTACATCCCAAAAGTAAAATTTTACGAGGTTTTGAATTTGAAATAAGGTTTCGAATCAACGAACAACGTAACGTGTGTAGATTTGAAGTCAAAGCAATTCCGCTCCGGAGGTAGATAGCCGTGACTGACAGTTACTGGGTGCAGAACCATAAAAACAATAGATTTATTGTTAAATATAACAGTATCATCAATGGATTTAAGGGACATTCAAAAAAAATCTTAGTCCTTAGGTGAAAACCAGTCGAAGATTGCTAATCTTAACTAAGTTAATTTGAGATGCAATGTAAGTGATATTTCAAGCAGTTATGAATAACGATTGACTGTACAATCGAAACAGGGAGGTCCTCTATCGATATAGCTGCAACGTCCAACCTCTTCCCCGTAGCTCCTAACTCCAATAACCCGCCAATCAACTTTTTCTTACTTCTTTCCTGACGAGGTAGAAGAGCACAGTTCATTACTCTTTCTATCTCTGGAACTGCAGAACCCTTAAATCCGCTGGAGGGAAGGTAACTTCTGGAAGGGACCATTACCTGACACGTTCTCAAATATCTTAAATTGTTCCTCATAAACTTTTCATATTTTAAAAAGAATAGAAGACGTAGAAGTGAAGCAAATACTCTTCGTATAACATAGGATAGGATAGATATTTAATGATCAAAATAAAACGCTCCATAGTTGTGGCTAGTCCTTTCATTGCAGTGAGGTTTTCTTCATACACTCACCTAGTTTGTTCTCATTCTTCACTTTCCAGTCCGACAGTTAGAGCGCATTTGGGTAAACTACAATTATTTTGGAGTACGGGTTTAATGCCATGTGAATTATCTCGGCGGGAGAGCGGTAAAGCTCGAACCTAGCCTTCGGGTGGACGTGGGTTCAAATCACCCTCTGGACATCCTGATTTCGGTTTTCCATGGTTTCCAGAAATTACTCCAGGCAAATGCCAGGACGATTCTTGCAAAAGACTATGGCCGAATTCATCCCCTCCCGCCTCTAATAACGTCGACGGAGACGAAAGCCGAAGGAAACAATTTTGTAAAAAAATAGTAAGAATTTGTTTTAAAAAAATATGTACATTGTTTTAATCACGCGGAAAGCCTTAGCTGCCTATCAATCATTAGCTCAGCTAAAAAAAAAAAAAAAAAAGAGTGAATAATCTTTTGCCACTAAGACAAATAAATTACGAACAAAATTTGTCTCAAAAACAGGAACAAGTTCAAATAACATTACAACTTACGTGAATGTCATTGCTTACGAATGTTTTAAAAAATGCGCAATATAACAACAGAGGTAGTTTCACTTTTTAATGAAGTCGCCCAATCAGAACTAAATAAACAAAATATTATCATCTATCGAAAGGAGTACTTTAAAATGTAAGAACCAAAGTAAACTAAATCCTTATTCATATTCTGTATAATAGTCTGAAGAGAAGTCTGGGCGGAGCTATTGTTCACTGAATAACCATTTTAAGACGATACTCATTATTTTGTGAAATGCAAATTCCTGAATCACGAACTCCGTAGGTGAAAGGAGAACTTTTACAAAGCAGAGAAAAGTTGGAAAGAGACTTCAAATTAACTGCAGGAATCATTTAGACTTGTTAACAACACAAGTCAGAACTGAAGGTTTTCAATAATAAGATCAAGAGCGGACTGTTGGCTCAGTGGTTATGGCGTCAGATTGGATATTGAAAGGTACCCGGTTCGAACCCTGTCTCGATGGGGATTTTTACAGCCCTTAACCCGGCCTTCACCTCTGGCACAGCTTGCTGTGTAATGTTAAGTACGCCAGAACGCTTCCGTGGTTCGGATTCCATGTTAAGCTGTCAAGTCTCCTACAGGACTAACAACCCTAGTTGTAGCACGGATGTGTATACATCCTAAACGAATTCAAGTTAAAACGAAGGCTTACCGTGGTCCTAGTTGGGCCACACATAGAGAGACCATTAGAGCCGGAGTTAAATGTGGATTTTAAACGGGAAGAAAACCTCGTAGTAGAAAAAAGAATGTCTTTCCCTGTATGACAGTGGTTTGAACATTAAATAATCAGGAAAACTGTCGAGAATTGTCAAAATACTTTTTTTGGACTGCTCAACTGCCCTGAACCCCCATCAAGATTCCCGAAGGAAACCCCCAGCTATACCAATAAGAAATCCCCACCACAGACATATTCTCAAACTTAAAAACAACAAAGCACCTGGAGATGATGGTATCAATGCGGAACTATTGAAAAATCTTGGACCAAATTCACTTAAAGAACTCACAAAAATCATTACAGAGATCTGGCAGATAGAAACCTGGAAAACTCATCAGAAATCATAGAAAAACGAACAGATAAAAAATTAACAAATGGGAAATACCGACAGAGAATGAAGTCATGAAGAGACCGGGGATGAAGTGGACTGAAGAAAGGAAGAGAATTCAAGGATAAAATATGAGAGCTGTATGCAAACTTAGAAAACTGAATCGTTAAGGCTTTGAGTGATCCGACAGGGTTCAATTGCAGATAATAATAAAATAATAATAAAAATAATTGTAGGGTTAGTGATAATGTTACAACGTTGAGGTCATTATAGGGGGAAATAACTAGGAGCTAGGAACTGGAAGGAATTCCGTAACGGCCTTTTAAAGGAACCATCTGGTGTCATTTCGGGAAACCATGGAAAACCGAAATCTATCTGGCCGGACGGGCATACAAACCCGCGACCTTCCGAATGTTTGACCAGAGCGTCATCGCCCATCAACCACGATCGGTAACTGCGCGGGGACAACAAAATGTGTAACTGGTGTGGTTTATTATTATTCTCGTATCAAAAACATCAAAATACACAGTTAAATACATTGTGTAAATCAACAACTTTAAACACACTTGGCCCAGTACTTCGCAACCTCAATCGCATTGTGTGTTGCTTGAAACAGGTCTTCGTTGTTGCAGGATGATGGGCATATAGGGCACTCGAGCATATGATTCATAGTTTGGTCTTATTGATGTTTCTGGTGTGAAAGGTTTGGCCGGCATTATACCGTTGCCCAGGGATTGCCCGATTGCTTCTGATAACGTTACTCGTGTGGTAAACGAATGCTACTTTGTTGATCGCAGGAGGATGAAGTGGTTCTATGCACCTGGCTAGACTACGCGCTTGCGATACGCAAACTCATCACTGCAGACATCAACGCCGTTTAGACGTATCGATTGCGGAGCAGCCGACACATAAAGCGAGGATGTCGGAGTAAGGCAGCCTGTTTTGCCCGTGTCCGCCCACCCCGACACCACAATCGATAGCGCGTACTGGATCACGCACAAACCCACATCACAGTCATACCCACTTCATTCGGCGAAACGGAATCAAGATTCTGTCAAGTGGCGGTTAAATCAGAGACGACTTTAAGTGGTTGAGGACACGATGACCTTAAGCCGTTATCTGGATGTCACAATTAAACAGCTTCTGCTTTCTCCGGCAATTGGATTAAGCCAAATAGAATGTCCTGATGTACTAAAACTCACCAAGCACTCGCTTCTTTTATCGAATGGCATTCTTGGCCGGCAATAGCGGAAGCCCGACCGCTGAGTGGCGCTTTATGACCCAGCCTTATATGCCTCTGTCATGGTCGTCGTTAACTGTCCGCAGGTGTCTAAACAATTACGTTCTGTATATTATGTATCAATTCTTTCTAACGATTTGCGTTGCCTTTGAGGGGAAAATTGCAGACTTATCCAGTATTGAAGTAGATGATTATTGTAAACAGTCTAAAAACCGTAACCTGGTCCATTACAGCGCTGCTTAAATGCGCAGAATCAAACTATCTGGCTATCATATTTATATGTTCTGACACTTCTAGAATCAAGGAAGTATGCCCATTATGAAGTCTCAATGACGCGTAACATATTTACGCGTAACAGCCAGAAATATGACTAAAATAAAATTCTAGAGAGCAAAAGTAGGAGGGTACAAGAAAGGCAAAACACGAGCGTGTGTGGAAATTGCCGCCGGAACGTGCGATTTACTTCGGTAGAGGTGGACTCTAAGATAATCTTGGTTTTACCAGAAATTTCCTACATTAATCAAAGTGAAAGCAAGGACTTTACATATCTCTCACCAACAAACTTACCTTGCTCACAACGTGCCTCTTCCTAACCACCTAAAGCATTAGCGTTAACAGAAATTAAAGATATAAAATAAAATTGTATAGGTTATAAGCGTCTGTTCAGAGACTGCACGGCTGTGGTATCGACCGTACAGTTCTTGGTAAATGAAAACTGATGGAGATCTACTGATAACGCGGTGCCCTGCGCGAGGCGTACTCCAACGTTAATAATAGTTACGATTCCAAACGTTCATTCGTTAAGCTCATTACTCCACTTACCTCTTTCAGAGCTGCTTTTATGTACTGTGAGGGCTATTCACAGAGTAATAAAGACAGAAAATATGTCGGCGTTAATACATAAAAAAGCAATCTCTTTGAACAACACGCAAGCAGTTATGACCAATTACCGGATTCAGCGAAATAAGAATGTCCACTGAACACTGAAAGCAGTTCATTAATTTTAACACCTTTTTTTGATGGTCCCTAAAAAAATATTTTCCAAGAACATAAAACGTAAGTCTTAAAAGTTCGGATCAACAATCAGAGCACACATTTTTTTAATAAAAAAAATCGTTTAGTGGTACTAAACTTATTATGTCCAGTCATGCACAAGGAGGAGTTAATATGAAGACTGAATCCATTTTTGAAGGAATGAAACTACTTACGTTATACTTGAAGTCACAATTTCTGATTCAGTCACCGACAAACTACTGAAGTACGAGCGTATAACGCAAATTAAATTAGTTCAGCAAGTTTTATAATCTGAAGTCAATCGTGTCACTATAAGTCACTAGTGCGTCCTCACTTAGAATATTGTTGTTCTGTATGGGGTCCCCATCAAAAGGGATTAATGGAGGCATTAGAGAAGGTCAAAAGAAGAGCCTCCCGATTCGTGACAGGTATATATAGTTGGAGGGAAAGCGTAAGTACGATGTTGAAGGAGTTAGGTTGGGAAGACGTGGAACACCGAAGGCGTTGCTCTCGACAGAAGCTAATTGAAAAATTCACGACTGACATATTTTGGAATGACAGCAAACAAATATTGCTACCAGCAACATTCGTATCTCGGAATGACCGTGAAAATAAGATAGAAATCAGGGCCAGAACCGATTCTTTTCTGTATTCATTTTTTCCACGAGCGATTAGGGAATGGAATACAAACGATTTACCGGGTGAGCAAACTTAAAATCCGACAGGAGTAGCTTTCGATAAAGCTCTCCGGCCATCCTGATTTGGGTTTTCCATGGTTTTCCCAGATCACTCCAGGCGAATGCTGGGATGGTTCCTCACAATAGCCCATGGGCGCCTTCTGCCATATCCCGTATGTCCCTTCCAAACTTTTACCCTTTCGGATAGGTGCAATGCACCCTCCGCCACACTTTAAGTGAATCGCGGGGTAATGGTAATAGTGTCATATTTCTAACTGAAATATAGCCGGCGATTTTGATCCGTTAAAAAAAATGAATAAATAAATTTTCTGTTCTCATGTAGCAACAATTCGCGAGCAGCAGTAGAAACACTTTTTCAACAGATCGAATAACCACAATTCGCTTACTTTAAAGGATGAGAAAAGGCTGGAGGCATAGTGGGACGGCAGGAGATATACATCTTGTGAAATTTCAAAGAAAAATAAAACATCATAGGTGAGGTAATCAAAGCGAATGCTTTTTTTTTTTGGTCTGTCCTTATGGACCACGAGGTACTAGCACCAGTATACAGGCGTCCCGTGTGTAATTGTGAGGGTGGGAGGACAAGTTCTCTACCCGTGATGGAACCGGATTTGACAGGTGCGGAGCATTTTCTCTAATGGAGGAACGTTATGTTGCCATTTGTCTGCAAAAAGTGTAACTCTTTTCTGTGTAATGAGTGAACTTTTATTTGTGAAATGTGTAGTTTATGAGAAGGAGATTGGAAACCACCCCAGCGTTCGCCTTGACGATTGCGGGAATTGCTAAAAACCTCAGTCAGGACTAGATCCTTAGTCTCGTTGACTTCCCATTCCAATTTTGTGGCACCTTAACGTGCGTAGGTACACAGGCCAATCTAAAATCTTTTGCACTGTGCGGAATAATATCAGGCAGAAAGGCAACCTTAAAGATAAAAGTGGACGAGATTCAAGGCCTTCCACGCCGTTTCACCGAGCACCATGAAAGTTGGCACATTCATGTATTTTTTTAAGGGAGGTTTCTGACAAAAAAAAATAAAAAAGTCCTCTCCATCTACACACCCCTTAATTTTTATACAAAACCGTTTTTTTATCCTTTTTCGGAGGAACTTTTCACACGTATACTTTAAAACAACAGAAATACACTTCCTACATTTGGTTTGCGTAAGTCCAACCCCTCTCCTCCTTTACTCCCATCCCCCTTAATTTCCAATGCTGTTTATAGAAACACAGTTTTTATCAGATTGTCCACCTTCTTAATTTGCAATGTTCTTTATAGAAACTCAGAATTTTAAATCTCGTCAAACTTGATTCAGCAGTTTTCAAGTGATGCCAGGTTAGTCATAAAATAAATGTGTCCTAGCGTCTCAACATTCACGTAAATAGATTTTAATTTGGACCCTTGGTTTTCAAGTTGTGAAAACTCGTTAAAAATCAGCATTTTCTTCGTTATACCAGAACAAGCAGATATATTCCAGATAAAGATTTATGTATGTGGTATGTATTAATGTGGGGATTATACGTGTTTCGATTATCGAGCAATTTAACAGATGTGATTATTTTGAAATGCAGCCTGGACCAAAATGGAAACTAACATTCCGCATCACAGGATCCAATTCACTCCGTTCTGGGAATTATTCAGGTATATCAATGTTTAGTTTATTTCTGGAAATATAATTCACGTCAGAAATATAAAAACAGTATGCGGGTAAATCAATCCCAATTAGATCGGGCAACGCCGGATACTCTGCTAGAACAAAATAAACACAGTGTTCAAGATCATCCATTCTTACTAAGAAACTACACTCACCATGAACACATTGTCATAAAACGCGTCTTAAAAAATGTCTGGGTCGTTTTTCCTCACCAAGGCAAAAAAACTACCTTCACAAACAATCTGCTAATATGTGCGGTGTGAAAATCATTAAGAAATTTAGATTCGAAAAAGTTCTTTGTGGAGAGAATGTTATTAAAAAGTGATTATACTTTCACCAGCGTGACATAAGGTTGACATTTTAAAAGTTAATAGAAGCATCTGTAGCCAGAAAAATCACACGCCATAGAACTGACAGACCCAATAAGTTCTGACCAGTGTGACACGCGCTTTATCCAGTCTCGTTCTAATTGGTACTGACATTCTGGGTGTTTGCATCAGAGCGGTCCGGTATAAATCTGAACGGATTTAGCACACTCAACTAAAGTCACCTCAGTTAATGTCATAATTTTATAAACTGGTTCGTTGCTTCACTCTTATTTAGATACAAAATTATTATGTAAATGTAAAAGTTTTTTTCCGAACGATAGCAAAACGTTCAGCCAAGAATTAAACGTAGATAATGTATTTAAACAGTATTTACATCAAAGACGTAAAAAATGGAGTATCGTATATATTGGTAACATCTTAGGAGAAGATGACAAAAATTTGTTTCCCAGGAACAGTTTTTGGTCACGAGTAACTTAAATTTCTGTAAACAGGAGATGACTGCAAACAAATAAGATTATGAAAGCCAAACAGAAAGCTACCAACAAGAAATATAGACTTATGGAAAAATAATAAGGTAGAAGTCATGCAAGAATTTGGAATCGACAGGGAACTTGCCGGCATAGAGGAAACAGGTTCCGCCAATTATCTCTCGTCAGAACTTCTACAACCAAAATGAGGACAGTTTATACAAACCGCCCATTCAAAATATGGAAACAAATGAGAAGAAAAAAACAATGACAATTTAAGACGGTACAAAAGCTCCCAACTCTAAGCACAATAAACAGTGAATTCATTTGGTATGGACCAGACAAAATGGTTTCCGCGGTTCAAATTTATACAATCTATGCATTAACGGCTGAATGTATAGTTCGTTACATAATTCCCTTTAATTGAGGTTTTAGCTTGGACGGACGCGCGATCGGTGCGCGATCGGTGCGCGATCGGTACATTCACGTTAAATACGAGAGTGGTAAAAAGGTGAAAAAGAAGGTGGATGGTGGGATTTAAAGAACGCGGTATAAGGGAGTAACGCAAAATAATTTACCATAGTTACTACTACATGTTATGCGAGAGACTCCCGAACAGTGTCAAATTGTTTTTAATGCCACTTAACAAATCCCAAAATAAAAAATCTTGAATAAATGTTGCATAAATACTCGTACGCAGCTATTTAACTTTACACTAGTACCATATATTACTCAAAGCTATACAAGGATTCACAGAACGAACTTCGAGTCAGCGTGGTCGAGATTAAAATAACACATCAAAGGCTTATACGGACTCGGGCAGAGTATTGTACTACCAGATGCAATCGCTTGTCAATACATCACTCGACAACGCACAACAGAGCAAATAAGCGGCGTACAAATTTGTTATTGCTCGATATAGACGACACGAGAGTCTCATGAACATGTTACAAAGTAAGACAGAATTACAGGAGTCGTTAGTTTGATGAAAGATGACGTGGTTAACGCTCGAGTATCGCATTCAGAAAGACGCGGGTTCGACCTTTACTTCGTCCAACCAAATTTCGTTTCTCCATTCATTATGTAAACCATTCCACATTCCGGTTTGGTCCCGAGTAAGGGTTAATTCACCGCTACCGGAAGGGGGATTAAAGCACAATTTTATGATCCATCGATGATGTGTCGACAACGCTCGTTGCCCAGGGAGACAACCTTACTTTATACACCTAAAATCTCATTATCTCGGATGAGTTCGATTGGAATTTAATTGTATTAAGTCCCTTATCTGAACATGTAATATAGCTAGGAATATTTTTAGAGCCATGCTGCATGTGTTGTTATGTTGAGTGTCCTAGCAAACTTCATTGTAATGCCACATAGCTATCTTTGGAAAGACATCTGCACTTTAGGCCAAGTACGACCAAATGCCGAATTTTCCGTACAACCCTCACCCAAGAACTCGGTGGACTAGGGACCAGGGAACTGCAAGAAAGTTGGTGGCAATATGACAGGAATTAAATGGGTTCGAACTATGACAACGCATGTAGAAGTGTTGAATATTTTATGTACCCTCAATTCATATGTACTAAGGAGAGGTAAGAGATCTTCCAGCTAAACAGTCAAATCCACTGTTCGAAGTCAACACACTGTGCAAAATCCCCCGTAAATGTTGCAGGTATTGTAGGGAACTCCTTTCTCACTGGTATGTGGATTTCTGCTAGTACTTTTCAATGTTACTTTATGAAGCCTCTTCCACGAAGTTATGCATTCGGGGGAACGCTCGAATGACGTCCAGGCCACATTGAATCTCCGAACAACAAGCAGAATCTTTCAGAAAAAGGTTGAATGTGTCTTCCAACTTGGCCAAGGTAATCCAGCATATACAATTATCATTCTCATTTATGAACAGTAATATGTTTGTATGTGGCATTGCAGCAACATAATAAAGTATTCAGCACAACTATGAAAATGTATTTTTAATCGTCATATTACATCGCATTTTCATACAAGGTGCTTAAGAGTTAAATTTCAGTTGAACTCAATCGGGATAGTTTTTACACCGAAAATTTTTGACAAAGTAGAATTTATCGACGTGGTGCAGCTGCGCGCAACGAGCGTTGACGGAGCAAAGAATTGTGCTAGAATCCCCTTGCGGTAGTCACAGACTGGTGAATAATCACCGCCTGCACACTTCTTTTCGAAGCCGAATTCCCTTCCAGTCCTTATCTCCAATCCTCTCGGGACTTATGAACTCTACGTCAACGGAACTAAAAAAAGCAAGCGATTTTAAAATAGGAGGTTGTGAAAAGCTGTCGCTGCTCGGTACCAACAGCGCATCATCGCAGCGCAGTGTATGGTACCTGTACTTCCTTCAGAACTGTTTTCTTGCGTACAAAGTTAAGAGTCAACACGGAGGTACACCCTGAAGGTAAGCTAACATGGTAACTGGCTCCATCAACAGCACGTAGCACAGGAGTGTTGGCTTAGCTTCAGCTGACTTGCTCGGTTACTATTTAGCTTACGATCCTCTCCCGATGAGCTTCACAAACAAATTAAAAAAGAGAAATGACAACGACCACCAGTTTCCTTTGAATGTCAGCATGTAAACTATTGACAATAATGTTGTAGTAACAAGTAACTTAAACTGAAAAGGTGCTCGGTTGGAATACCCTTAATCCTTTCATCTCTGCTTTCTGTATCTTGAACGCTCTCCCGTAGTTAGGATTCAATGTAAAACTAAGTCCACTTTACCCGATCAGATTACCGGAGTAGATAACGTGGCTGAAATAGGTGGATTGGGCAGCTGATAGAAACTTTTGCTCAAATCAATTCATCGACTCCGAAGGATTATTCGGCCGCCAAGAGTTTTCGATTCGCCACACAATGCGCCTCTTCTCGTGGCTAACCTAAACCGGTAATTCCACTAAGGGGGGTGGGGGGCGTCCATAAATTACGTGAGGTGAAATAGGAAGGGGTCCAGCAAAATCTCACCAAATCTCACCAAGGGGGAGGGGGGGGGATCAACGGAAATCACACGTGAGATTTTGAAATTTTTTTTGGACTGTAGAGCTAAAAAAATAAGTCTACAAATGACGCGAAAGTCGATTTTAGGGGGTATTTCGTCGAAAAGTGTGCGTGTAACCGGCTTTGGGAGGGTGAGACCTAAAAAAAAAGGTCTCAAAAAGTTGCGAGGGCGATCTCTAGGCGGGGGTCTCACGGGATCCAGATCTCACCAGAGGGTGGGGGGGGGTCGGACCAGATCTCACCAGAAGGGGGGGGGGTCCGAAAATCCGGCAAAACACCTCACGTAATTTATGGATTCCCCTAGTTATAGGTGACCGATGTGATTGATGTTGAATCCGAGCCACTGAAGCGTTCAAGCGTACTTTACATTACACAGCAGGCAGTGCCAGGAGGTCCACTATCAGTCTGAACTCATTTAGAGCAACGAGAGCCTAAATTGGTCAGTCCAGGACAGAAAATCTGAAACATTATCCTGCAGAAACGGAACTGAAATAGTCGCTGCTCTCCACTCCTCTGGTCTGGCTCGTGACGTTGGCGACTACAACCGACAGAAAGTGTACGGGTTAAACATTGGAATATTTGTTTGCTTGAAGCAATACGTCTCTTCGACGTCTATCAGGGAAAGGGTATCGAAGAGAGAATGGGAAGGAATTCGGCGATGACCTTTTGGAAGAACCATCCCAATACTGCCTGGACCGTGATACCGGGCAGCGGGCCGAAGCATTAATCTCTCACTCAGCAGGCTCGGTACAACACCGATACACTGTCTGTATGCTGTGAAGTGGCGAGGCGTGTTGCAGGCCATGCACGGCGCTGGCTGTCGATACGAGTCCCTTGTGTACACAGGCTCACCCGCAGAGCTGTCGCTTTAATTACTCGCCCTATCCTCTGCTCACTGAAATCGGGATGCAAACCGCATTGTGCCGCTCGCTTTAGATTCTCGTCTACCGCAAACAAAGGACGCACAACTGTCCCTCTATGTCCGCCCGCAATCTGACTAGCGCATCCCTGCAAGGACAGGCTACACCTCATCTTACGCCTGTCTATCAAAACGCGAACCTCGAACTGATATGTTCGTTATACAAACTTCCCGTTTGTAAACAATCTCTGCAGTGCTAATATCTGCACAAGCATAACCATCACATTGGCCGAAGCAGGAATGATGGCAAAAGCAGAATAGCACTAGTGAAAAGAGCCTTCATGAAAAGAGATTTTTTTAGTTTCAAATATTGACCTAAGACTCAAAATGAACTTCTTAAACCTGTATGTGTGGAGCATAGCACTTTATGGCAGCGAAGCATGGACTTAAGGAATAACAGAAAGAAGTGAAATTGAAGCATTTGAAATGTGGTGCTATAGAAAGATGCTGAAAATTAAGTGGACCGATAAAGTTTCGAAACTAACGAGTTTCGCAAATCATGGGCCAGGAAAGAAGTTTGTGGAATAGTCTTACAGAAAGAAGAGACAGGATGGTAGGTCATATTTTGAGACATGCAAGATTGGTTAACTAGTTAGTGGAAGGAACAGTCGAAGGTAACAACTACAGAGGAAGACAGAGATTAGAATATATGAAAGAGATAATTAATGACGCGGGTAAGTAGGAAGACAAGGGGGAAGCTGGAACACCGCCAGGTGGCAGCACGGTCGCGTGACGTCACAAGATGGCCGCCCCCCGTTTGGGTGACCAAGATGGCCGCCCCCCGTTTGGGCGACCAAGATGGCCGATGGCCGCCGTTAGTTCCTCAACCGGCCGCTGGGGGCAGCATCTCCCAAGGGCTTAATTTCTTTGCCGTTAGTTCATTTGGTGGCGGCTAGATGGCGTTCGGTGGCAGTATTTCCGGCGCCCTTTGCGAAATGTGTACACTGTTTCAACGACTGTTATCTCTGTTTACTAAGCGTGACGAAATATGTATTCCTAGCGTCCTGTTAAGCAAGCACTGACCATCTTGGCTACTATCGACACACAGTAAAATATTTTCTTCGGTACTTAAGCGTAAATCATTGCAATTTTACTAAAAACAAAAAAAGTCCACATTAAAACGACCTCGGCAGTGTTGGGGCTAGGTCGCCGGTTCGAGTCCGGCCGCGGTGTTTAAGTGTTTTGTGAAAAAGCCGCAAAGTTACATAATTTCCACGCCTAAAAAAATAATTTGAAAAGCATACATTCTTCCTTTTAACGTTCGATATGGAAAAAAACAGTCATAAACTCCAGATATAAAACCGAGTAAGAATTCTATGTGTACCTGTTTTCATGAAATTATTTAGCGTTCTGGCCTTGCATTCGGGAAAACGGCGGTTCCGGGGCATCCAGATTTGGGTTTTCCATGGTTTCCAAAATCACTCCAGGCAAATGCCGGGATGCTTCCTTTAAAAGACCATGGCCGAATTCCTTGCCCCCCTTCCTTTCCCGTCTCTAAAGACTTCGAGTCCGGCCGCGGTGTTTAAGTGTTTTGTGGAAAAGCCGCAAAGTTACGTAATTTCCACGCCTCGAAAAGCATAAATGTTTCCTTTTAACGGGAAAAAAAGCGTCATAAACTCCAGATATAAATTCTATGTGTACCTGTTTTCATGAAATTATTTAGCGTTCTTGCCTCTCATTCGGGAGGACGGAGGTTCCATGCATCCATGGTTTCCCAAAATCACTCCAAGTGAATGCCGGGGATGCTACCTTCAAAAGGCCATGACCGAATTCCTTCCCATCCTTTCCCGTCTCTAAAGACCTCGCTGTTAACATAAATTCCGTTCATCGAAGCAGGCAGACATTAAAAATTAATTCACCGACGAAGAGACGGGAAACAAACTCACTTTTTCATTATGAACAATATAATATAACTCACGAGTGTCACCTACAGTCCGTGTATTTTAAAGGATGTATTAAATTAGGGGTATTTATATTTTTATTTATATTTCTCGTCTCCAGGACATAACAAGTTGAAAAAACAAATAACATTAATTAATTAATATTAACTATAAACACAATTATATAGAATGTGACCAGAATTCCGCAATCTTGATGGCCTTCTCGTTTGCCCTGTAAAGGTCGTCGATATTGCAGGTTTCAGGGAGATTCCTGCATATCAGAAGATGTTGTGGGTTCTGAAGCTCACCACATTCACATAGATCGTTGTCATTAGTGCACCCCCATTTTTTAAATATTATATTTACATCGGGACACTTCAGTTCTTAGTCTGTTTAGAGCCTTCCATATAGCATATGGCTGATTACATCCCGCAGCCGGTGCCTCTTTGATGTTCCTCCACCAGGAAAAATTTCAAAATTAGGGGTAATGAAATTGTGTGTCTCCAAGTGAATGCCGGGGATGCTACCTTCAAAAGGCCATGACCGAATTCATTCCCATTCCTTTCCCCGTCTCTAAAGACCACGTTGTTAGAGAGACGTTAAAAAAAAGTACCTGTTTTAGCGTTCTGACCTTGTATTCGAGAGGACGGCGTTTCCGGTCATCCAGATTTGGGTTTTCCATGGTTTCCCCCAAATCACTCCAGGTGAATGCCGGGATGCTTCCTTCAAAAGGACATGGCCGAATTCCTTCCCATTCCTTGCTCCCCATCCTTTCCCCATCTCAAAAGGCCAGGTTGTTAGAGAGACGTTAAAAAGTTTAAAAAATGAAATTATTGTGATAAAGTATAGCAATACCACACATACGTTATTCCTTTCAAAATTCGTAGCCTCAAAAACCCATCAATGGTGAAATCCTTTCATTGAAACCGAGAGACATTCACCGATGAAGGTAGGGAAAACCATAAAAAAATTCCGTTCATCGAAGCAGGCAGACATTAAAAATTAATACACCGACGAAGAGACGGGAAACAAACTCAATTAGTCACATCATGTTGGATTCGTTATAAACAATTTAATATAGCTCGCGAGTGTCACCTACATTCCGTGTATTTTAAAGGATGTATTAAATTATGTGTAATGAAACACAGACACTTTTTGGACTCAAAGAGGCATTGAAGGGGTTTACTGATGGATGTAAGTATAACCTCGATTGGTTGAGAGCCTCTAAGCAAAGTTGTCGATTTGAAAACCAGGCTCGTAATTGTTGCCATCCAGGTCAAACCTTTGTCGTTTGTCTATCCAGGCCAATCTATGTATCAATTCTGTTATGCTTTCGTAAGCAATCACAAATTGAGTGTCCTTAGCTGTACTTTGTCTAAAATTCCAATAAATCCCTTGTGACACATCAGTGATTGACACCTTTAACTGTATTTTACAGTACAGCACTTATGTTCCAGGAACGAAATACCGTCTGTTAATCTTACTAATTTCACACCTGTGGAATCTAAGTACGCCAGTCCTATGTGATAAAAAAATCGAGTCACGCTAAGCACAGAACATGCCTGAGACCATCGCCTGTGACCAAGGTGGAGATATAGAAGATTTACACACTCCCTTATAGAAGAAATCCAGTGCACTATTCCTAATTCTTTCACCAAGAGCCACCTCTAGCCTCATCGCCAACATACCCACAACACTTCCCCAAACTTCATTCTGTTTTCCAATGATTCCCACTCCAATCCCTGATCAGTTACCTTTTTTTCGTGCGTTAAAGTAAACCAAAAATTCGCAGAGTCTTCTGCTAATCAGTAGCCAGGTACCAAAATGTCCATTTAAGGTCGTTCTACTGCAGTTTTCCAGGAAAATTCTCCCCTTTTCCAGGAAATTATTTTTCAATAAATCAGGACCCAGGGGAGTTCTCCATTCGGTTTAAAATGTTCCCATCTAACACCAACCTTCGGATTCAGGACCAAGTGTGACATTTGTTTATAATTGCATGCTTCATCCAACTAACCACGATAAAAGTGACATAATGCCGTTAGCTAACTTGGTCATCAAACAGACATCATAACCCACATTTTCATAGAAGACCCCCACACATCGACAAGTATCCTAAACGTCACAATAGGTGCAGACACTAGTTCTATTGCGCCGAAGATAGTACCCACGCTTGAATTGTCGTAAATTGTTAGATCAAAGTGGGTGTTTGGATATTTTATCCACTCAGGCCTCATCATCTAAAGTCTAATGCCAGATTGTGGTCATTGCCAACTTAGGCTCCATACACCACTCAGAATTATTCCTCCAATATCCATTCTAACAGCATTATACACCACATACAGCCCCTGACACTCTTCCAATCTCCCAATGACATCCAGTCCAGTTCCTTTATTAAGGCACTTGTTGAATATTTTCCACTAATAAATCTTGCTGCCATATTTTGCACCTTGCATTTGATGTACTAAAAATTTGGACTCCATACTACACTATTTACAAACAATGGTCTGATTGTGGGTTTGTATCCAAGTCCTTCGCTTCTCTGGTACATTCCCTCATCACCCTCTCTGTTAAATGATTTTTATGTAGTGAGAATCAAAATTCACATGCCAACACAAACGGCAGTAAACTGTAAAGAGCACATCGAAATGGGAGATTGTCTAAGCCCTGAAACAATGGTTAGAAGCACACGTTGATAATTCTATAACCATATATTTTAGACTCAAATCCACAGAGGAATGACACACGCACACACTTGTACATGCATACAGCGAGATCGACAGAACTGACAGCAAGCATCACGGAAACGATGAAGTGGGGGCAGAATTGTCGTTACAGCTGATTAACTGGACAGAACTATCGTTACAAAAATCATCAGACAGACGAGTTACTTACGCTTACATGCACAAAGAGAGACGCAGATACACATGTCCAAGTCTACACAACTACCTGTACCAATCATGGAAACAAAAAAGTGATGTAGTACTCTCTTGCCTCATGACTGGCTGAAAAACAGAAGTCTCCTTACATATCATCAGCATGGCGAGATAGAAGGTGTGCAAAAGATGGCATGTTTTCACCATAAACCTAAGTGTTTATACCATAAATAGTGCTCATCACGCCCCAGTTGATTATATTTACCATCAACACGTCTCTCCCACACCACAACCCTTTCTACCATTCAGTAAAAAAGTGACGCAGGTACCATGAGTTGCAATAGACACTTGGCTATCAGATCTCACCCACAAATCCATATATCTCAATACACTAGCACAAACAAGCATAAGTGGAGGGACAGCAAAATCATTCGTCCAGACAGACATTTTTATAGAAGGTATCACCATATTTACACATACAGACACAGAGAGAGACGCACAAACACTCACATTTCCATGCCTTCAGCGAGCTAGACACAACATCCAGCCCCAATCATGGCGACGAAAAAGTGGGGTAGAACCCCCATGGCTCATAACTGACCAAAAAAAATCATCAGTAACATATGTTCCAGGCACCATACTCTTCACATCAACATCATCTCATTTATTTCACACTACAGACCTCACTACCATCCAGTATCATGTGTGCTAGGTACAAAACTGTTCACATCAGCACCAACACGTCTTTTCTGCCATTCAGTAACATGTGCTCCCCATGTACCACGAGTAGCAGTAGACACTTGGTCATCAGACAGATACCATAACTCCCATATTCATACTAGGTCTCACCCACAAATCCATACGTCACCTCACACAAGCATAAGTGCAGGAACAGCACATCATACATCCAGAAAAACGAGATAAAGGAAGGTATCACCACATTTACGCAAAAAACACACAGAGATAGAGATGCATACACACGTACATTTCCATGCCTACAGCGATCTCGACTCAACAACTAGCCCAATCATGGCAACGAAAAAGTGGAACAGAACACCCATGACTGGCCAAAAATCATAGAAAGACACACACACACTCACATGTCAATACATTCACACAGTTCCATACATCACCACACATAACTGGAGGAAAGAGACTGAACATGCTAGATCCAAACTGAAGAGTTACAGGATGTGTGAAGTTTGAAATCACAGCCACATCTCGCCCACACCGCAACCCTTTCTGTCATTCAGTAACATGTGCTCCCCATGTACCACGAGTAGCAGTAGACACTTGGTCATCAGACAGATATCATAACTCCCATATTCATACTAGGTCTCACCCACAAATCCATATGTCACCTCACACAAGCATAAGTGCAGGAACAGCACATCATACATCCGGAAAAACGAGATAAAGGAAGGTATCACCACATTTACGCAAAAAACACACAGAGATAGAGATGCATACACACGTACATTTCCATGCCTACAGCGATCTCGACTCAACAACTAGCCCAATCGTGGCAACGAAAAAGTGAAACAGAATACCCATTACTGGCCAAAAATCATAGAAAGACACACATACACACATCAGTATAGCTGGTGGCTGGAATTAAGCTCTTGGCAATGTTTGGTCAAAAGTCATTTGTTAATAGCAGCTCATCAAAGACAAATTTTGGGTGAACCTGATGGCACATTAAAAATCAAGTATGTGTGGTGAGCACTGAGATGTATTGTAAAGACATGCTATCATCTGCCTATCATGTAACACCTCAGTGTGGATGTCGTGTGTCGGGACCCTTTCCTGCAATTACTTGTATGTATGTGGTAACTTATGAAATTAGCTTTGTACATATTACCAACGATACTGAATGGCAGAGAGGTCTGTAGTGTGAGTTAAATGATATGATTTTGATGTGAGGAGTTTGTTACTTGGAACACATGTTAATGATGATTTTTTTTTTGTCAGTCTTGAGCCATGGGGGTTCTGCCCCACTTTTTCTTTGCCATGATTGGGCTGGTTGTTGTGTTGAGCTCGCTGTGGGCATGGATATATGTGTCTGTGTGCGTCTTTCTCTGTGTCTGTATGCGTAAGTATGGTGATACCTTCCTTAAACTCATTTATCTGGACGTATGAATTGCTGTTCCTCCCATATGTTTGTGCTTGTGTGGAGTCGTATGGGTTTGTGGGTGAGACCTAGTATGAATATGGAGGTTATGATACCCGTCTGATAGACAAGTGTCTATTGTAACTCATGGTACCTGGGTCACATGTTATTAAATGACCGAAAGGGTTGCGGTGTGGGAGAGATGTGACTGTGATTTCAAACTTCACACATCCTGTAACTCTTCAGTTTGGATCTAGCATGTTCAGTCTCTTTCCTCCAGTTATGTATGGTGATGAATGGAACTCCGTGAATGCTTTGACATGTGAGTGTGTGTGTGTGTATGTGTGTCTTTCTATGATTTTTGGCCAGTCATGGGTGTTCTGTTTCACTTTTTCGTTGCCACGATTGGGCTAGTTGTTGAGTCGAGATCGCTGTAGGCATGGAAATGTACGTGTGTATGCATCTCTATCTCTGTGTGTTTTTTGCGTAAATGTGGTGATACCTTCCTTTATCTCGTTTTTTCCGGATGTATGATGTGCTGTTCCTGCACTTATGCTTGTGTGAGGTGACATATGGAATTGTGGGTGAGACCTAGTATGAATATGGGAGTTATGATATCTGTCTGATGACCAAGTGTCTACTGCTACTCGTGGTACATGGGGAGCACATGTTACTGAATGACAGAAAGGGTTGCGGTGTGGGCGAGATGTGGCTGTGATTTCAAACTTCACACATCCTGTAACTCTTCAGTTTGGATCTAGCATGTTCAGTCTCTTTCCTCCAGTTATGTGTGGTGATGTATGGAACTGTGTGAATGTATTGACATGTGAGTGTGTGTGTGTCTTTCTATGATTTTTGGCCAGTCATGGGTGTTCTGTTCCACTTTTTCGTTGCCATGATTGGGCTAGTTGTTGAGTCGAGATCGCTGTAGGCATGGAAATGTACGTGTGTATGCATCTCTATCTCTGTGTGTTTTTTGCGTAAATGTGGTGATACCTTCCTTTATCTCGTTTTTCTGGATGTATGATGTGCTGTTCCTGCACTTATGCTTGTGTGAGGTGACGTATGGATTTGTGGGTGAGACCTAGTATGAATATGGGAGTTATGGTATCTGTCTGATGACCAAGTGTCTACTGCTACTCGTGGTACATGGGGAGCACATGTTACTGAATGGCAGAAAAGACGTGTTGGTGCTGATGTGAACAGTTTTGTACCTAGCACACATGATACTGGATGGTAGTGAGGTCTGTAGTGTGAAATAAATGAGATGATGTTGATGTGAAGAGTATGGTGCCTGGAACATATGTTACTGATGATTTTTTTTGGTCAGTTATGAGCCATGGGGGTTCTACCCCACTTTTTCGTCGCCATGATTGGGGCTGGATGTTGTGTCTAGCTCGCTGAAGGCATGGAAATGTGAGTGTTTGTGCGTCTCTCTCTGTGTCTGTATGTGTAAATATGGTGATACCTTCTATAAAAATGTCTGTCTGGACGAATGATTTTGCTGTCCCTCCACTTATGCTTGTTTGTGCTAGTGTATTGAGATATATGGATTTGTGGGTGAGATCTGATAGCCAAGTGTCTATTGCAACTCATGGTACCTGCGTCACTTTTTTACTGAATGGTAGAAAGGGTTGTGGTGTGGGAGAGACGTGTTGATGGTAAATATAATCAACTGGGGCGTGATGAGCACTATTTATGGTATAAACACTTAGGTTTATGGTGAAAAACATGCCATCTTTTGCACACCTTCTATCTCGCCATGCTGATGATATGTAAGGAGACTTCTGTTTTTTCAGCCAGTCATGAGGCAAGAGAGTACTACATCACTTTTTTGTTTCCATGATTGGTACAGGTAGTTGTGTAGACTTGGACATGTGTATCTGCGTCTCTCTTTGTGCATGTAAGCGTAAGTAACTCGTCTGTCTGATGATTTTTGTAACGATAGTTCTGTCCAGTTAATCAGCTGTAACGACAATTCTGCCCCCACTTCATCGTTTCCGTGATGCTTGCTGTCAGTTCTGTCGATCTCGCTGTATGCATGTACAAGTGTGTGCGTGTGTCATTCCTCTGTGGATTTGAGTCTAAAATATATGGTTATAGAATTATACGTGTGCTTCTAACCATTGTTTCAGGGCTTAGACAATCTCCCATTTCGATGTGCTCTTTACAGTTTACTGCCGTTTGTGTTGGCATGTGAATTTTGATTCTCACTACATAAAAATCATTTAACAGAGAGGGTGATGAGGGAATGTACCAGAGAAGCGAAGGACTTGGATACAAACCCACAATCAGACCATTGTTTGTAAATAGTGTAGTATGGAGTCCAAATTTTTAGTACATCAAATGCAAGGTGCAAAATATGGCAGCAAGATTTATTAGTGGAAAATATTCAACAAGTGCCTTAATAAAGGAACTGGACTGGATGTCATTGGGAGATTGGAAGAGTGTCAGGGGCTGTATGTGGTGTATAATGCTGTTAGAATGGATATTGGAGGAATAATTCTGAGTGGTGTATGGAGCCTAAGTTGGCAATGACCACAATCTGGCATTAGACTTTAGATGATGAGGCCTGAGTGGATAAAATATCCAAACACCCACTTTGATCTAACAATTTACGACAATTCAAGCGTGGGTACTATCTTCGGCGCAATAGAACTAGTGTCTGCACCTATGGATACTTGTCGATGTGTGGGGGTCTTCTATGAAAATGTGGGTTATGATGTCTGTTTGATGACCAAGTTAGCTAACGGCATTATGTCACTTTTATCGTGGTTAGTTGGATGAAGCATGCAATTATAAACAAATGTCACACTTGGTCCTGAATCCGAAGGTTGGTGTTAGATGGGAACATTTTAAACCGAATGGAGAACTCCCCTGGGTCCTGATTTATTGAAAAATAATTTCCTGGAAAAGGGGAGAATTTTCCTGGAAAACTGCAGTAGAACGACCTTAAATGGACATTTTGGTACCTGGCTACTGATTAGCAGAAGACTCTGCGAATTTTTGGTTTACTTTAACGCACGAAAAAAAGGTAACTGATCAGGGATTGGAGTGGGAATCATTGGAAAACAGAATGAAGTTTGGGGAAGTGTTGTGGGTATGTTGGCGATGAGGCTAGAGGTGGCTCTTGGTGAAAGAATTAGGAATAGTGCACTGGATTTCTTCTATAAGGGAGTGTGTAAATCTTCTATATCTCCACCTTGGTCACAGGCATTTTATGACGAATCAGGCATTTTCTGTGCTTAGCACTGCCTTACACTGACTCGATTTTTTATCACAAAGGGCAGGGGTGAAATTAGTAAGATTAACAAACGATGTTTCGTTCCTGGAACATACTTGCTGTGCTGTAAAATACAGTTAAAGGTGGGTAAGTACATGGCACAGCGTATATCTCTCTGTTTCTAGTCAATCACTGATGTGTCACAAGGGATTGCTAAGGGCACTCAATTTGTGATTGCTTACGAAAACATTACAGAATTGATACATAGATTGGTCTGGATAGACAGAC
This sequence comes from Vandiemenella viatica, assembly GCA_031002005.1. Taxonomy (NCBI): domain Eukaryota; kingdom Metazoa; phylum Arthropoda; class Insecta; order Orthoptera; family Morabidae; genus Vandiemenella; species Vandiemenella viatica. Next base: position 126,564,805 of record JARYHS010011408.1, on the reverse strand, counting down.
AATATAGGTTTGAGCTTGTTGGCAAAAATTACGAGTGTGATGAAATATTTTTTTTATACCAGTGACAGCAGAGATTAGAGAAATAATGTGCTGTACTGGTGAATTTTGATTCTCACTACATAAAAATCATTTAACAGAGAGGGGTGATGTACCAGAGAAGCGAAGGACTTGGGTACAAATCCACAGTCAGACCATTGCTTGTGTGGTGTAGTATGGATGTCATTGGAAGATAGGAAGAGTGTTGAGGGGCTGTAGGTGGCGTATAATGCTGTTAGAATGGATATTGGTGGAATAATTCTGAGTGGTGTATGGAGCCTAAGTTGACCATGACCACAATCTCGCACTAGACTTTAGGTGATGAGGCCTGAGTGGATAAAATATCTAAACACCCACTTTGACCTAACAATTTACGACAGTTCAGGTGTGAGCACTATCTTAGGCGTAATAGAACCTATGGTGACGTTTTGGATACTTGTCGATGTGTGGGGATCTTCTATGAAAATGTATCTAGCCAAAATTCGTGAGCTATCATTAATGCTGTTAGCTATTAAATTGGTTCATAACGAATCCGATATGATGTGCAAAAGTATGTTTTCGGTATATGAATGAATTTTTAATTAGGAACACTATATAGAAAAAAGGGGGGGGATAGAGGACTATGATCAGACATTATAGGGTAAAGCCAGGGACTGAAAAGGCTGTCAAGGAATAAACTCACTGTAACTTCACTTTATCAGGTGTCATTGGAGATGTGTGAAATATTCTTTAATTCTTGGCCACTAAGTTTGGGGGGAATAACATATATGAAATATTGCTGTACTGTATAGCAATGTGACTGATTAATAGTATGTGCTTTGCTCTGTAATAACAAGGAGACATGGGAACAGAAATGTTTTGTAGGTAATATACGCTAATGTGGACTTCTTTTGTTTTTAGTAAAAAATAGTAATGGTTCACGCTTAATCAAACGCAAGTATATTTCACGACACAAAACCGAAGAAAATTTTACTGTGCTGAAATATTTGCACCTTGCTGTGTACAGAGTTTCGCAACCTGGGCAAACGGAACGCCGAGAATAACTCCATAGTTTCGAAATACTTGTCACATTGATATACCGATAATAGCAGACAGACAGCAGGCAGGAATACCTGAAATATTTCTCGTAAAAGCTTGGTGAAATGATGTGTGCCACGCCATCTTTCGGAAACCAGGATACTTTGCACCTCGGCAGTCGAATTTTTTTTTTAATGTATCTCTAACAATGTGGTCTTTAGAGACGGGAATGGGAATGAATTCGGTCATGGCCTTTTGAAGGTAGCATCCCGGCATTCACCTGGGGGAAACCATGGAAAACCCAAATCTGGATGCCCGGAAGGGGGATTCCCCGAATGCGAGGCAAGAACGCTAAATAATTTCATGAAATCAGGTACACATAGAATTCTTCCTCGGTTTTATATCTGGAGTTTATGACGTTTTTTTTTTTCATATCGAACGTTAAAAGGAAAAATTTATCACCCACTTCTTTAGCTAGCTTGACATCTGTATCAAACAGTATACATCTGAGAGGAAGTGGATTCGTGACCATCATACTCGATTAATGGATGAACTAATCGTCCATTGTCTACTTAAACCAATGGGTCCATTTTTTTTAACGTCTCTCTAACAACGTGGTCTTTAGAGACGGGAAAGGAATGGGAATGAATTCGGTCATGGCCTTTTGAAGGTAGCATCCCCGGCATTCACTTGGAGTGATTTGTGGAAACCATGGATGCCCGGAACCTCCGTCCTCCCGAATGCGAGGCAAGAACGCTAAATAATTTCATGAAAACAGGTACACATAGAATTTATATCTGGAGTTTATGACGCTTTTTTTCCCGTTAAAAGGAAACATTTATGCTTTTTTTATTCAAGGCAGGTGGTGCCATACACTCTAGGTATGGAAACTAAAATTTTGATTTTCGTTTTGAAATTGACGAGTTGGAACGGCTTTTTCAATAAAAACACCGCGGCCGGACTCGAACCGGCGACCGAACGCCACCTACCAGTGAGCCAAAGAACTAACGGGGGCTGCCATCTAGCCGCCGATCGGCGAACTAACTGTGCAGCGCAAGCCCGACAGCTACCGCCATCTGTGCGGCCGATCGGTGAACTAACGGTGCAGCGCCATCTAGCCGCCGATCGGGGAACTAACGGCGGCCATCTTGGTCGCCCAAACGGGGGGCGGCCATCTTGGTCACCCAAACGGGGGGCGGCCATCTTGTGACGTCACGCGACCGTGCTGCCACCTGGCGGTGTTCTTGCTTCCCCCTTGTCTTCCTACTGACGCCCAATCCGAGCTTTGTCTGAAGGTGATATTTGTATGTTAACTAACAGTGACATCCACTTCTTGACTATCGTAACGTATAGTTGATGTAAGTAATCCAGGTTATTGTTATGTCGCTGCTATTTTGTAAATCTAATTACATTCCATTAATGTAACGAGCTGCTACTTCTGACACTACGTTTTCGGAATTACAACTTGCAGGTCAAACGAGCAATTTTGGTTCAAGGTGAACCACAATTTGAGTACACTCGTTTTATATTCAGCGATATTTTATGTTGATAGCGGAACTGAAACTTACCAGAATTCACCCCGGAACAACAAGCAATTAGAATTGGCATTCTGGGCCACGGTGCATTACTTTATATTAATAGTCTGATACCAAGTCATTTCTGCTATTGCTTTTTCCCACCAATGCCATTAACCAACCAGCGATTAATAAATCAAAATGAGTAACACTAAGTGACTGCCACCGATATGAAGAGGCCATTGCAACCATATCCATTAAATAGTACCCACAAGAATCGTTATACCGAGCTTGGTGGGTGAGTGTTAACGCTCTCTCGCATTCGGGAGTACGTGGGTTTGAAACCCCGTCTGGGCGTCCAGATTTGGGTTTCCCATAGTTTACGTAGTAACAGTATGTCAGAAATCAATTGGGAAATTCGTAGTTGTTGTTTTGGTCAACGTCTTATTTTACACATTTACCGATATATTTTCTGTGGAATCATATCAAGGACACAGAAGAAATGAGAATTTTATCAATGTTTAACTAGATGGCAATAAATCATTTCCGTTCTGTTGGGAAGTAGGAGCCCTGGTGGCGAAAGAAAGTTTTATTATAGGATCTTGGCCGGCATGGTAGGCGAGATGATGGTGCACGATTTCTAATTACCAGATTGTGTAGTAAAATCTTCAGTTAAATCGCAAACCTCTTCTCAGTGAGGCATACGACACTGAATATGGATATTCGTCCGTCTCATCAGACCAGCTGATGTCTTTCGGACGGTAGGCCATCAAATATACCCTCTCCATTCTTTCATCTCTACAATGCAAAGAAGACCGAACACACACACCATCTCAGTCATCAACACTCAGAATAGTGCTAATATTTTCACGCAGGGGAAAACAACAAGAAAACAGTTTAGTTTATCTCATCGGAGAGGTAACGGCCTCTATAGTAGTGCATACGAGAAATAAAATAAATAATAAATAGTAAATCCCAAGCCGAACGTGGTGGGTGAGCGGTAACGTTCTGGCCTCGTGTTTGGGAGGACGTGGGTTCGAATCCCCGTCTGGCCATCCAAATTTTGGTTTTCCATGGTTTCCCCAAATGCGAATGCCACGATGTTTCCTTCAGAAAGGCCATGACCTAATTTCTTCCTGTTCCTAGTCCCCAGTCCTCTCCCGCCTCTAATGCCGTCGACGAGGCGTAAAACCATAAGAAAAAAAAGTAAACCACTATCCCCGATACCAGATATTAGACACACTTTGACTTTTGACACTAAATCAATTAATTATTCATGTAACTTATGATTTTCTGCTTAAAGTTTCATTTTTGGCAGTATTGTATTCGAAGTAACAGTTGAAAAATAGTTTAACTTTTCAGTGGTGTGGAAAAAGTAATTTGCGGGTTACATTACGGTTCGTTTTTCATGTAGCGGACAGTTCACGCATTCCCACGGCAGCTGTAAATTTCTTGGCTGAAGCCTTCTTCCCATCTGCAGAAAACATTGTGAAGACGGTCTTGGGGGAGGGGCGTGAGTTGCCTATCGACCAGTCCGGTCGCGTACCCCTCCAATGACGTCGTCCGTTTGATTGTCGGAGGAGGCTGTAACTCAAGGGAAGATTTCATTAGTCCTAAGAAGCGGTCAGCTCTGCTGTGGTTTACACCTTTTGTGGCAGCCTTGAGGGCAGTAGATAATGCAAAATGACGTGTTGACGATGTTTTAACATTCACTGCCGTGTTATGTTCACAGGACAGACAGATTGAGTAGGTAGTGTCGTACTGACCCATTCCTTTATATTAACTAATAACTTCTATATAGACATTCTCGATACTGGAGTTGAGAGTGTTTCTAATAACCTACGCATTAATTCATTCGCCAAATATTGAATACACTGCAATCAAAATGCAACTACGAAATATTTTTATTCTTACTGCCCATCTTTAAACTTTTGTAAAATTTGAATAATTATTCTTAATTACTAAATTGTTCTTAAATAATGCATTAATGTACCAGTGTTTTCGCGGTGGCATGTTTAGCATGGATGCTTTAACTTTCCGGTATTATGTTTGCAGATAATTCAATTTTTTAATCATTTAGATTGGGCAGTATTCTTCTTCTTTCAGTTTGCCCATCTAAGTATATCCTTCGCCATCCTGCTTCTTTCTTATTTTCCTATTCTCGCTTTGCCTTTTCCTCCTCTCTTCTGCTCACGTTATTTCTGCTGGAAACTTCTGTCCGTAGATGGCTTCTGTTATTGCCATCTCAGCGATATCTCGTTTTGTCCCTGAAGCAGCTGGTTAACATTCTTAGTCTTGTAGACCTGATTGAAAAATTGTGCTGTCATTCTATTTTTTCCATCCTCATTATATGAGCAAAGACTCTGACTTTTTATAATCAAACCAGAAACTCTGACGTTTTCGTATATAGGTCATCATTTTTCTTGTCTAAACTGTCGTTCCTCTGTTTTCAGTGGTCCTCATATTTTTTCAGAATCTTTCTTTCCTCTCTTACTTTTTTGTTATTGTCGAATTTCATTCACATTTTGTGGCATAGAGGATTTCTGCCCTGACTACTGTACACTAATGTCGGGTTTTAGTTTTTTCGGAGGGATTCTATTTGTTGTAAGTATCTAGTTAATTGGTATACTACTTCAGTGTCCACGCTCCGGGTCTTTTGCTTCCTTGTCCTGCCAAATGATTATACTAGTTTTACCATAGTACTTAAATTGGTTAACAGTGTTGATTTTTCCATATTTCGTTGTCAGTACCAAAGGTGAATTTCCCATGGTGGTAATGAATATGATTTTCTCAAGATATTCGAATCCCAATTTTTCCTCTAACATCTCACAGAAGAGGAAGACTGATTTATTCAAATGCAATATTGTATTGCAGTGTTGTTGGTAAGGATAAGCAGTATACTCCTAACGGCTTTGTGGTTCGATTATAATTTTATCTCAGGACCAGTATTGTTTTTAGGGAGTTTTCTGCTTAGCTAATGCTTCGTCCTCAGTACGGAAGCGATTAAATAATTTCAGTCTTCGAGAGGCGATTGCGTATAGTAGCCGATCGTGTGTATGGTTGGGTTCGTATGGTGTCTTAATTATTTGGTTATTCCCACACTTTCAATTTCCGGAAAAATTGTCTACGAGAATGGTTTAAAATATTCAAAACATTAATTTTACGGAGTTTCGTGGAACTTCAATTTCGAAAACTTTCAGATATGTAATTCATTGTCTTATAATATTGTGTAGTCTCAAGATTTAATACGGAAACTGGAAGATAACAGCTGACAAGGAGATTGCCAGACATGTATTTAACGGATTTCAGTTGTTTTAAGCAAGGTCTCCCTCCAACATTAAAAAATAATTGCTTTGAAGCCGTGTAACTACATACGCCATATTTCGTGAGAAAAATGAGTAATTTCCTCTTAAGTCTTAAGCACTTGGAATGCCGCACGAGTAGCAAGTATTGCTCGTTAATGCAATCGGAGAGACACTTTGTGGCATAACATGGAGAAATTACAAAAGGAATTGGTAGCCATGGCAACAACAAGCGTAACAGAAACCAGCCGGTGAGCGAGAAGGTTTAGTGTGAACTTTTGAGTTGAGGATATCTAGTTACTACTTGCCGAGGACCTTTGTAATCTTCGGATTAATCTTAATAAAATGTAACAGAAATAAAGATCAATGAATTATATGAAAGTGTATCATCACTCAAATGTTTAAAGATTAAGTTTGCATTGAAGTTTCGCCCTAATACTTTGGAAGAATACTTATTAAAATAACAACAGGAAGTATATTAAAATAGGATATGTATATTAAAGTATGATAACTTGATTAAGACCTATTGCTTAAACCTGGCAAAGAAGGAAACAGTCCAAAGAATTTTAGACCTGTTGCACTTTTATGTCACCTCTACAAACTGCTTGAAAGAATGATCTTAAACCGGCTGTTGCCTGTAGTTGATCCTTTGCTTATTCCTGAACAAGCTGGATTCCGCCCGGGTAAAAATTGCACAGGACAACTACTAAACCTCACGCAGTTTATAGAAGATGGATTTGAAGCTCGTAAGGTAACAGGGGTGGTATTTGTTGATTTGTCAGCAGCGTATGACACCGTCAACCATCAGCTGCTACTAGTCAAGTTCTACAATCTGACCAGGAATTTTATTCTTAGTAAGTTCATTGCTACTCTTCTGCAGAAC
>JARYHS010011408.1:126461827-126557053 GCA_031002005.1 Vandiemenella viatica | reverse complement strand
ACAATAGTCTCATTGAATAAAATAGCATGCCCACTGCCAACTTAATACTGTGCTACAGCCTATTTTCCAACATCGTTATGTTTAAAATGTATAATGTGTTCATTTAGCATTTCCTTGATTGTGCGTCCTGTCTTCCCTACATATACCTGCCCACAGCCATATGGTATACGTCATACACCTGGCATCTGCAATTTCTTTTTTCTCTTTTACACTTACAAGCCAATCAGAAATCTTCCAAGGTGCTGTATATACTGGAAAGATGTTTCCTTTTTAAAAGGAGGAAGAAGAAACCAGCAGACCAATGGACAGATGCATGGCAGTTTTTCCATACATTCAGAGGGTAACATAGCTACATCCTTAAATCATTCTACAATGGAAACTTATCCTGTTACTGGACATTCTATATACTTCACATATGAATCTACTTTTTTTCTGACCTAACTAATATATGAGCTTCATAACTAACTGTCCATCAGGACAAATAGTCGCAGGAAAAAATCTTGCAACAATATCTCACAGCATACTGATTGTGGATAACCATGCCAGTTCCCACTACTCCAACTGCTTCACAGTGAAAGCTTCAGACTTTCCAGAAACACCAACTCTTCTGTACGCTATAGATGGAAAATAGTTTGTAGTACACTGGTTTCCTTTACAGAAGCCATCCATCTACACTCAAACCTCCAGTAACAAAATGCTGCTGGTAAGCCACATCCATCTCTCCAATACCCCACATTCACTAATATCCAAATGACCCGTTTCCAATTTTTGTTCCTTTTCCTAATTCTTGTAACCTTTCCACTACTCATTTTGTACCCAACGATTCACATTGCATTTAGTTCATCCACACAACAAGACTTAGCATATGGAAAACTGTTGCCCTTGCCATGATCTTTTTGCTCTGCTATATGACTGAGGGATTACCCAAAATATTTGAGCCATCTGGATTTGTTTGTTGTGTTGCTACAGCCTCCTTGTCTTCAGCTTCAGCAAGAGATGGCATTGCTGTCCTATTCTTTGTTTTCACTATCCACATTTAGTTTTATAAGTGATAACAGTGATGCATTGTTCATTATATTTCCTTTGATGAAGCACAGTACAAGCGGTTTTCAGTTGAATGTATTTACATCTAGTATTTGAAATTCAGTACACTATGTTAATTAAATGACATTGTATCCTATATAGTAAAACTGTAAATGATAATTGTCTGTACATGAAATTTATTTGTTAAAAAGTAATTTTTTCAATGAACAATATTTATGATAATACCAAAATCTGAGGTAGTGGAGGCAGACAGGTATTTCAAACTGTTTTTGCCCCCCCAATCCCTCCTCTCTCTCTCTCTCTGTGAGTGTGTCTCCCAATCAAGCTGGATTTTAACAAAACTGCACACACTGATGGATTATGTCAAGGGTTAATCTACAAAATACTTTAACAATCAAGCTTAATATTATCTCTGTCACACATGATGTAAAAAATGTAAAATTAGGAGTTTTTGTTTGCATGTGCATGAATCACATAACACTAATAAATGAACTTCAATTAAGTTACACATAGTGACAGCCCATGTCATGGTTTAACACATAGGATACTTTCTGTACTGCTTAGTTGCCTAAGAGGGAAAAAATCCACATATCTTGAAACAATGTATGGGTTATGATAAAATATTACCTTAGTAATTGTCATAAAATCAATGCATCAAAGACAAATGTAGTGGTTGATTTGGGATTGTGTAGATAAATATAGTTCTCTTACTCTCATACACACAAAAATAGTTCCGTTGGTCGCTATTAACATTAGGCTTTTATATGTGTTGGTTGTATGTTTAAATCTTACAAATTGCAACATACTGACTTGGTGATTCAATTATGGATTTCATATCATAGTTTACATACATCTAATTAAAGCAACCTGTTCATACATGTTCTGGGCTACACCACTTTCAAATATTTCTTACAGAGAAGTCTTGTGAAGAATACTGAAGTGTTTTGCGAGTCATACTTAACGAATTATTGGCAGTTTCAAGTGATGGTAGAAACAAATGATACACACAAATATTTTTAAACATTTACAAACCACCCTTCTGATGTTAAGTTGATAGTTTATATCCATCAAGTAATGGCACAAATCTCAAATTACACGAAGACAAAGTAGTAGACACAACTATTAGAATATAAATTTCTCTATTTGCATTTTCTTTACTTTACACTGTGTTCTCAATATCGCAATATCCGATTGTTTTGAAATGATTTTTAACCGATTTATAAAATTAAATAAATGAAAAAAATTATTTAGGTTTTGATGGTTTTCTTGATGCCATTAAATTTGGCTCGTTATTTTTAATGTGTTTATGTTGGTATTATTTGTTGTAGTCAGGGATTTGTTTTTGTTTTTTGAGATCTTAACTCATTTAATTTTAAATTGAACAATCAAGTTGAAATTTATAATTTTATAAGATAGGGATATGGATATAGTGGGTTAAAGAACTGAATCATTCTATACATGTTTTCTATTAATCTTATTCTATACATGTTTTCTATTAGAGCCACAGAAAACTGTTTAGAAAGAGGATTCCATTAATATACAGCGAAGGTTTAGACAGAATAATATTTAAACCTTGAAAAGACAGAACATTTTGGCGGTAATTTTTACCTGCCAGGTATCGGGAACGTTATACACAAGTGCGAGTGAGTGGGATATCGACAGATGGGAATTGAAGCATGTTGCAGTGCGTTGACTAACGGAAAACTGTGTGAATCATAGCAAGCATGCAGCAGTTAGAAAATGTTTTGGAGTAGATGAAAGATTATTATTTGTCACATTTATTTATTTAGGTTTTTCATGTATTCAACAATAAATGCAAAAAATATGATGTATTTCTATCTACAGGTGATTTAATTTAACAAATAAAATATTTCCTCTGTTTACTGTAAGTATTACAATATTAAATAATGGCTTCTGACTAGATTGGATTTGCAACACAACTTTAACAATAGCTAAAATTATACATTACTTCAATACGAGTAATTTTATCGCTTTCTTTCAGGGTTTTGAGAATGTTTTTGGAAGTCACTGATTCATTGATAAGTGTGAGATAGCAAAATTTTTGTTTAATGGTATTAAAGTATTCTAAAAATTTGCTGTTAAACCCAACCCACATTGGGAGATTCAGAATTTTTAATCTAAAATATGTCAAATTTTTAACTAATTGTAATGATTCAGGAATCATGGTACTTCGCTCATCTGTAGGTGGTAATAAAATTTTAGTCATTGGTACTGTTTTACAATATGAATCCAACTCAGGAGTGATTGCATAAAACATTCGCCATCTTTTTTGCATTTGTTTATTACTATAATTTTTACCCATTTTATTTCCTTCTTCATCGTTATCTAATATATCTTCTTGGATTTCCTTGAGATATCAACTTTAATATTGTCTTCAACATTTTTGTAAATTATACCAACAATGTTGTGTTACATAATTAACCTGGTGCTGTATCGACAAACCGATCAAAGTTATTAAATGCTACTCCAGTACATAACCTATTAGTTCTGAAAGTACTGTCAGGACAATGTTAATCGATTGGAAGATGAAAATGTAGCCTCTATTTCAAATTCTTCAGTCACATGATAACTCCAGCAGCGACCATACCTATTTATGATCTCAAAAACTTTATGCATCACAGCACATTTCAGCTCAGCTGGCTGCTGATATATGCTCTCTCTCACACTTTAACCTACCCATAGTGTTACTCACTCACATTCGTATAGAACACTCCCGATTGCTTGGCAGGTAAAAAGTCCCACCAAAATGATCTGTTACTTAAAAAAATATGTTTTTCTAAGGTGTAAATATTATTCTGTCTAAACCTCAGCACAAACCAAATATACCTTTTTTTTTAATATTTATGAAATATAATTTTCAAACTATCTGGCAAAATTTTAAACAAAAGTCAAAAATTCAATGGCCATTACCCATCAGCCGGGTATTCGATTTTGTACTTAGACATTACAAGTAAGCATTATACAAATTTTCACGGTGCCTCAAATACCTATCCTAAAATGTTTAACAGCACTCCTACTATACCCACATTTCAAACTATTTTTCTTCATTAGTATGCATTTCGTGACTTTAATATGCACATTTTACAAAATATTAAAGCTAAGGACAAATTTCAGACCAAATGCACAATTGATTCTCGGTACTCCCTTATTGGACCCCTGCCAAATTATGAATATCAATATGTAGAGATGGTTATTGTCAGTTAGTATCTTCTTACCCCATGAAGAAGTCTAGAATTATATCACTAAATATAATTTTTAAGTAATGTTAAGGCTGGTGTAACAACAAAAAATAAAATTTCGGTAACAGTTAACTAAAAAAATTACATTTTTAAATGCTGATATGGAGGATTCTACAATAACTGTGGCACTGCAATTTGATTATGGATTCATATGTAACATGACAAGACAAGTAAAAGCTGAAGAATAATATGTTTTGACATATCTGTCAGATCTCGAGATATATCTCAAAATTGAGGTGCTTATGTTGAAATGCAATCTGACAAAAAACAACAAACCACACACAAACACACACACAAAGACACAAGGTAACAAGTGTCGGAGATGCACAATGAGTGTTTTGTTTCTTCCTAGCAGTAGTGATTAGGTTGAAATGCGGCCTGAGCTAGAACAAAAATGTCACCAAAGGCACAACTATAATTATTTTTGACTTCTGATGCCTTGAGAACTAAGCAATAAATAAATAAATTATTCTTTACTGCTGATTTGTCTCATCAAGTTAGATAAGAATTTCTCATCAAATTGCAGTGTAATAGCTATAGTAGAGCTGTCCTGATATGGAATATTGATATTAAGAACAAAGTTACTTACACTAATTTAAAAATCACAATTCTGATATGCTTATGTGGATTTATTATTTAGTGGTTTGATTAATGTATTCCATTCAATTTAATTTAACATATATCAGAAAACTGAATAAATAAATAACCAAAGACAAAAAACAAACACAATCCAAAGATTAGTGAGTATGTTAGATCAGTATCTCTTCAAGCATAAAGAAGTTTAAAGCAAATTAAATACTACTTATGTTTATCACATTTGATTCTTACATTCTGTTTGTTTTACTGTACCGATCTGAGAAAATGAAAGAACTAAATTACCAAAGTTAAAAAATAAAAAATTCATCTATTGTCAGTCCTCATCTCAAATACAAAATGATCTGTCGCTCAAATTTGACTGATTTCTAAATTATTTTAATTGCTTGTTCCCTTCCTCAGTATATAAAATCATAAGCTATTTTTGCAGATTTTACTCTGGACCATAAGCTCTAAACATTTGAAAACACCATTCAAATTGCTAAAAATAAGATTAATATTTCTAAAGCACTCTGATAATATTTATGAAGTAGTAAGCAGTTAGCTTACACCAGATGATTTATCCACTCACTGTATGATTTTCTTGTTTTTTTGTATCTTCCCCAGGTATAATAAGATTGTTGCCTAATTTACTTAATGAAACAGTATCAATACTAGCAACCGAAGGAACAATCTTAGGCTTTCCTTTTCTTCATTAAGATTCTGAAACAGAAATAAAATATAAATTTTACCTAGATACTTCAATCAAAATACAAATATCATTTGTTTTAGTCAATTATTTTAAGTGAAGAAAACGATAAGAGACTAAATTTTTTAGTTGAGGAAGATTTACTTTTAAACTATCAAATGAATTAATTTTAAAAACTAATTATGTTAATCCCATACTCTTATCAGAGAGAGAAAAAAAGAAACATCTTGATAACACATTTTTCCGGTAAACACTTTTTCGATTAATAGTAGTTATGTTTACAAAATACAGTCAAACATAAAATAATAATAAAGAAAAATCAATTAAAATTCATTAAAAGTTTGTACTTCAACATAAAAGCTGTTCAAAAGACAAACATTTTCACATAATATTTGTAAATGAAAGTAGTTTCAGCACAAATAATTGAGCAATTGGGTTTCAGTACAGAAGTAAATTCAGTTCTTACCTATATATTCAGGTGAGAATGCATGCAATATGCAAGACTCCTTAAAATCTTTGCTCTCTAGAATGCACTGTAATATGTTTCAACTTTCAATGCATTAAACTGACGTGATAAAATTTCTCTTATATAATTTATGAGTGTATTTATAGGTGAGAAGGTAGGAAATGGGGTTGGATAATGGGTGCGAGTGCAAAATTCTCTGCAGTGAGGAAGCCAACATGCAATTCCCAGCTGACACACTATAATAATCACAACTGCTAAAACCTGCTCCTTCATGCACATCGAAAGAAGATTTTCAGAGGAATTATAAAAAAATAACAAATTCCTAAATTATCGTTCTGCCCATGCATAGTTGAAAGAAGGTAATTATTTTTGTGACAGGTAAATAACCCCAAAAAATTCCTTGAGAAATATGGGTGAAATATAAAGGCTTGATTCTATATACAAATGCAGATATTTAATATGGATTAATGCTTATCATCAAATTGTTAATGGTAAACTTTAGGCATAATATTTCTACAACTTTTGAGATTAATCTCTTCTACTTGAATTCTTAAATATATTAGTTGTCTATTTAATGAAAGTATAGGCTACTCCGCGGAAAAAAATTCTGTTAGTATAAGGGAAAGTAGATACTTCTATTCTGCCCATCAGTTTACAAGGGGAGGGGGGGGGGGGAGTAAATTCCCCAAAATGTGCTGGAAAAATAATAGTGATCCAAATTGTATATATCACCAATTATTACCAATTACTGATAATAATGGTATCTGCATCCTGCATGTCACATGGGGTCTACAACCCTGAAGGAAATAAGGACAAGGTTGAAACTCACTGCTAGCAAAATTACATCTACTTTTCCAAAAGATTTAGCATATATGATTGTGATAATAGCAGAAGATGTATTGTATAGTAAGGTAACATTCTATACTAAAATGGAACAATCCTCTGAAGCAGATGTTGGGTTTTAAGGCTTGTGTAATTGACTTGTGGAAGGATACAGTCAGGTTTTTTGGAAGAACTACCTTTAAAAAACTACAAGTTGTTTATGGAGTAGAAATAAGGAAAAAATCCTAGAGTCTTGAGAACTTGCTTAATGGTGATTTATGAAGATACAATAAAAACTGATTGAAGAATTTATCATCATCTGGCAACATCTGCATTGAGTATCAACAACTAAATGAAACAGAAATGAATGTACTGTATAGAATTGATTTTGCTAGTATAAACCATATAACAAATTTTGTAGAGTATTCTAATTTTTCCAAAAATAAATTTTGGAACGGAGAGGGGAGTTTACAGCATCTAATATATGCAGTCATTAAAAAAAGAGTATTTGCCTTTTGTATTTTTAACTTAAAGTTCACAAAAACAGAATCTAAGCAACTGTTTCACTTTAGTATGTAAAGAATTGTACTATGCTATTAGACACATTCATGTCAAATATTTTGCAAGAATAACATAAGAAATAAGTGATAAAATGTTCTGTGCATGTGAATAGGTTTAAAACTTTTTCAAGTGGCTAACCAGCACGAAAAAAAATGTAAAATGAAATGTTAATAAGGAATTAATTCTTTTTCATTAGTGACTAATACATAACCACTTCTGACAACTAACAGTCATTCATAAAGTGGTTAACTTGCTTGAAAGACTCTTACTCATTTTTTATATGAATGCTATATTCAAGTGTGGGAAAAATCAGGGTCACATCAACAGACTTTATAAATACAAAAAATATAATACTTTCTGAAATCAAGTAAGAAAAATTATACTTGTAGTTGATGAGTAATTGATTTGCAATTAATATTGTGAGTTGTTAACATATTAGGGAATAATGTCAGTTATCAAATTAGTACTGCAAACTTACAAATGACCCTGCATTAGAAGATTTGCAATAGTAGTTGTTCATAGCAAATTTCAGATTTAAGTATTTCTTGTGCTCTTGATATTAAGTCTGTTCTCCAGGAAACTCTTGATCCTATTAGATCATAAACTCGGTCGTGCCTTTAAGAATCTAGAAGGAAATATGATGTGTCTGGAATATCCTTCCATATGTAGCAACTTTGTAAGGTAAAAAATTTAGCACAGAAGTGATTTAAATCTTTCCAATCCATCACTTATGCAATTTTTTGTCTTGCTGGATATCAATAACACCCACAAGGAATTTTTATGCTTAAGTACAGGTAGATGATACCTAGACTTCAAAAGGGAGTATCTCGAGGCCAGGGAAGCTGACTAAAATGTCAGTTTCTTCATGTTACTCTTTGGAGTAATATATAGAAATTTAATCAGATTCAGAGAAGAACTAATGAATTGGCTAAAGATTTATCATTTTTACACACATGAAATTTACAATATAATTTGAAAAATTTGTAGAGAAAACACCATAGCTTGGCAGAGATTAATGTATAATGGTAGAAATAAAACTACAGCTTTATGTGCTGGTTGTGGGATCATAAACACAGCAGAATGAACATCCTGTATCATATTAAATACTATAACAGTATTGAGTATCATTTAATACTGGAATGGAAATTTATAAGAGTGGTTGAGGGGCTAACAGAACTATGAGAGATGTAAATGATGATTTATTAGGGTGGATGGCAGGAAAGATGAGAGTAGTGTTGAGATCTCACTACCTTCCACACAAGTAGTACTACTAGCTATTTTTTACTCCAACAGTTTGGAGAGGCTGATGTTTTCAATATGACAGCAGCTTCATAGATGGTAAAACAGATCATCAAGTAGTTTCTTTGTGTGAATTTTAATGTAGCATAAATAGATTGTCTATGAATTACATTATTAGTAATTCACCTGTGGATACTAATGTTGTAAGAGGCCGAGTGGTGAAGAGCTCAAACAACAGTTAAAGGTAATGGGTTTATATCACCTGATGGACAACATGCAAAATGTATAGAACAACTTACCACTGAAAAATGTGTAGCTGGGTGTATTCTGCAAACTTTCCATCACCATAGAGAAAAACCTTGGGGTAGCCTATAGAGCCCAGATAGAGTGTTGTCAGAGGATATCATCCAGATATGGGTGCTGGAGGGAAATAAATTAGCTCCTGCTGGACACCCGTTAACAGGAGCATCTCTACCCACATTGTGCAACTCCACACAGAGTGTACAGAAGACCAGAGACCCCACTGAATGTATCAATCAATGCTCCTAGTAGCATGGAAGCACGTAATAAAGAACTGGATGTACCATGTAACCCTGCACCTTAAGTTTCCTGGCTTTGAGGTATGAAATGTGTAGCTTACGAACTTGGAAAACATGTAAGTTACTAAAAAATATCGCATGCTAAAGCTAATAAAGATCATGATATACAATGCACATATGTTTTTAAAAGCAGGGAAATTGAGAAATGATACAAAAAAAAAAAAAAAAAAAAGGAAAGATCAAAAGATATGTGTGAGTAGACTTTCCCAGTGTACTGATGCAGCAAAATCCTCTCGGTAAAAACCAACCATCCGGCTGGACACCTGAGAGGATTTTGTTGCTATATTTTAGGTATGTCTGAGGTTCAATGAACAGGTAATGAGTATGTATAACACAAGGGGACAACTATATGCTACTGCAGTTGGGGGGAAAAAGACCAACCTAACCACCAAAGCAGTGTTGCCAACCTAGCTTTAGAACAATTGACTAAGTATGTCTTCAACTTCAAACATATGCTGAATGATACATACTGCTCCACTGCTAGAAGTGCTATAATGTAACAGAACTTGTGTCAAGATATGCAAAACTATTACGACATTCTGGATTATAAAAGCAAATATATTTACAAATTAACTGTTGTTGTGAATAAATGTGGATATTGTACATAGGAATGATTCAAATAAAAAATTCAACCCAAAATTAATTGTATTCTCTACACAGATTACTAATTAGGAAATTTTAATGTCATTGAACACCTATGTTTAATAAGAGATTTACATTTCGTTTCAAAGGAAATTTAATCAACGTATAATTTTTTGTATTTAAAGTCTTAAGAACATAAGCATTGGAGATTCTGGATCACAACAAATGAAATTTGAAATAAAACCTAATTCTAACCTTTACAATAAGCTGATATTAAAAACAAGATACATAAAAAATTGCACGATAAAATATGTCTCAATAATTAGTGTTGCATGCAGCTCGCCACAAAAAATCATTTACTGGTTCACAATATTTACTCAAAATTAAAACTTCAAAAATGCTGAAAAAAATTCTCTTGTCAAAATTAATATATATATATATAATATATATAATATATATATATATATATATGTCTCCCTTTTTGTTTGAAGTGTCATGAAAGTGACAATAACTTTTAGAAATTGCATATAATTTATAATGCTTAGTCTGTAGGTAGTAAGCAATCATCCTACTTATGCTGAAATAATTTACACTAATAACATCCAAATATCATCTCATTAGCAGAGGCTTTTAGAAAATCAGACACAAGTTAGCTTCTTAATTACAGTACATACTAGAATACACAACAGTTTGAAGCGCGAAATTGCTAGAGTGAATATATGTATGAAACCACTTATTTTTCAGTTAGCATTGAATTATTGCATTCATAATTTACAGCTAGCTTCTAAGAGGCATACATTAACTATACTGATTACAATAATACTAGACAGAATGCAAAACAAAATGATATTTTTTGCTTAGAGGATACTTTAAACAGCGCCAATAATGTAAAAGGCAATGGAAAATTATGTATATATATTGAAGAAGTTGTGCGAGTTGTATAGTTTTCTAATTTTATACCATTCGCAATCCAACCTTTCTAAATAAAGATGCAGTATAAGTGGGTGAAACTAACTGATAAAACTATACTTCTGAAATAACTTAAATGAACAAAAAAGAGTAGCACAAGCTATTTGGCAAAATAAATATCTCCATTACAGAATGTAAAGAATATTTCAATTACATGATTTAATCTTTTAAAGTCCCCGCCAGCATCAACTCGAAGACTTAGCCTTCGATCTTCATCCTCCACAAGAGATAATGACTGCCATAAGAGGAATTAACAAAGGAATGGGTCAAATGTAACAATTTAAAATACAAAATTCGAGTGCACTTTTATCCATCAAGAACAACATCACATAATTTGGCTGTTTACTAAACATAGTAGAATTATACGTGAAAATCAATCAAAATTGAAGACACAAAATAAAATATATTCAAGATTTGTAATTGTTAAAGATAGATTCCCATGTTCTGAGATAGAGCTTGCAAGCAGAATAGTGATGCATAATTAGTAAAAAAAATCTCTTAATTCTCTTAAACTGCCAACTTAAAAATTTGTAAGAATAAACTATTTCAATGAAGGATTGCATGTTACATTATTAATTATGATGGAGTATAAATATACTGTTTTTAAGGACATTTTTGGAACACACAAAAACGGTAAGCAGACCACATAACTTGAAAAAACCCAACTTCTGGCTCCTTTCCTTGTAACAGACCTTTTAAAAAACTGCAATATGCTTTCACCCACCAAAAACTATTGTAATCCTACCAATAGCGAAATGTACCCCATCACTGGCCATTTTACCCATACCAATCCTGCCTCATACTAACTCACCTGCTTCCATTGCCCAAATTCTTATATCGACCTCAACAAACAAGTTATAATTCAGAATAAATGGTCACAGAAGAATGGTTTACTTCCAAAGTCCAGACAATACGGTCCACAACTTTCATGACCTCGGTAACCATTTCACAGCCAGCGTCATCATCAGTGGCGTAGCTAGGTCAACAAGGGCCCCGGTGCAAAAAATTTATTTTGGGCCCTCAGGCCAGACGGGCGACATTTTTTTTGCTTTGTGTGCCGGTAGGGGCCCCCTGAACTGAGGATGGGGGCCCTTGAATTGTTCTTTAGGGGCGCGGGGCCCGGGGCCCCTGAGCAGCGAGGGCCCTTAGTGAGGGGCTCCTGTGTTCTCAGGGGCCCCTTAGACGACGGAAAAACTAAAAAAAAAAAAAGGTCGCCAGTTTGCCATGAAGGCTTGAGGGCCCTCTAAACTGCGCTTGAGGGCCCCTAGAGGTGTGCTTAGAGGCCCCTTGAGGTATGCTTGGGGGCCCCCTGAGCGTCAGAGCCCTGGTGCACTGCACCGCCTAGCCCCATAGTAGCTACGCCCCTGGTCATCATAATGTAATCATATCCCCATCCAAAATCCATAGGGGGGCATTGACCTACCAACATATTCTGAGTAACAGACTATCCAAAGCTTCAATTTCAGGCAAAACTTACCTTCCCCACCCTCATAAACATATCACATGCAAGCAAAGTTTATTTACATATATCTTTATTTATTTATCTTTTACAAATTTTTTGATAATTTTTTGCCAGTAATATATATTTCCATTATTAGTATCTTAGATTTATTTATTTCCTGCACATAATATTGCCACAAAGATAGTTTTTGTTACATCAGCTTTTATTAAAATGATAAAAAAGCACCATTCATTTGACAGTTTGACCTTAGGTGCTGATGTGTAATATCATATCCTGAAATATTGCATTCTATTGTGTTTGTGTAGTGTCACCTGTTGCTGCAGTTCTTTATCATTGTTTTCTAAATGTTGATCAGAATCAGACCAAATATTTTAAAAATGCTAAAATAGACAAGTCATTCTCTTCACCCATTTTGTGTAATATTGTGCTTACAATCATCATCATCTTTTTCAGGGCCTTTTCCACTTTCGCAGATCAGACCAAGCACTCTTCTCTTTCCATAGGCTTAAATCATGTTTATGTCAAACTACCCACCTCACTCATGTGTCCGTTGGTCTTCTTCTACACCATATACCTTGTACCTTTAATTTGTGTATTTTAATTTAATTTAATTGTGATGGAGTGCAAGCTTCCGTAGCAACATCTCTACACACCCATTCCCCCCCCCCCCTTTTTCCTGTGCCCACCTACTTCTGCCCTCTACAAATTTAAACTTTAAAATGTTTCATCATTTTTTGTACATTATTCATCAATTCTCTTGGTAACTTATTCCAATCCCTTACCTCTTTATCTACAAAAGAAAATCTTCCCACACCCTTGTACCTGAAATCGGAGCCAGTTTGTGGTCATGGTCATCTTCCATGCATTACTTTTCATTCTTACACCAATATCATTCCACGTCTCAGCTCCAACATACATTTTGTACACTGCCATGGCTCTTTTCACCCTCCTCATGTCTTCCAATGAATCCCATTCAAGCTCTTTTATCAAATCAGTTACCAATTGTGTTCAACGGTAATTTCCAGAGACAAATCTAGCAGCCATTCTTTGCACCCCTTCCAGCCCCTGTATTTAATACCTAAAATGTGGGTCCCATACTAGACTACCACACTCAAGCAATGGCATTCCCATATTTACTTCCACCTCTTTTGATAATGCATTTCCCACTCTAACACCTTGCATTCTGGCTTTTAAGAATTCATCTACCCAGCAAGTAACTTTTTAATCCAATCCAACAGATTTCAGTTTATTTAAAACCATTTTATAGCTCACTCTCCCAAAAGCCTTAGAAAGATCTAGTGCTACACTATCAACTTGGCCTCCCTTGTCCAATTCATCTGAAGTAATATCTTGAATATAGTCCACCATCTGAGATACACATCAATATCCTTGCCTAAAGCAGTGTTGTCGATCTGCAAACCAGTTTCTTTCCTGACAGATATTTCTGATATAGATGCATATCAATCTTTCCAACGTTTTGCCTATGACCGACGTCAAACTAATCGACCAGTAATTTTCAACCCTGTCAACCTCCACCCCCCCCCCCTCTTTTTTATAAACCAGTACAACAATCACTCTTTTCCAGACCTCTGGTAAGCAGAGCGACGACTCCAGACTCATTTTAAATAAAATTTCAAGATATGGTATAATATTGTACCCTGCCATCTTTCGTATATCTGTACTAATGTTATCTACACCAGCATCTTTCCATTTTTTAGCTTTCTCAGTTCCTTCATAATTTCTTGAGAATTTATTTCAAGTTTTGTAGTTTCCTCAATTATGCTTATAGGGAGACTCTCCTCTGATTTATCCCCTTCCACCACAGGGTGATTGTCCCTAGTGGTCTCATTAAACCAGGCACTCTATATCTCTGCTATTTTAAAATCCTCAGTGACTTCAACTACATTCTTATCTACAATTGTCTGAATAATTTCTCTTCCCATCAGTTTTCTAACATAACTATAGAAATTTCTACATGCATTATTAAGTGGTCCCCCTGCACCAATAATATTCTTCATTTATTTATAAACGTTTCTCGGGAAACAAACCGAGTGATGTTGTTATTAATGCACAATATTTCGGCGACTTTATTCTCCGTCGCCATCTTCAGGTGCAGTTGCAAGTTTTGAAGGCAGCCTTCAAGACTTGCAACTGCACCTGAAGATGGTGACGAAGAATAAAGTCGCCGAAATATTGTGCATTAATAACAACATCACTCGGTTTGTTTCCCGAGAAACATTTATAAATAAACAACGCCGAGAAAGATTACATTCATTTATAATATTCTTCATCTCATCCTTGCTTCTCTCTTTGCTCTTATTAATTGCTTGTTTAGTTGTTTTAAGTATTCCCTACTGCCTTCCTGTCTCTTAACTCTGTTGTGTTCCTGTCTCACTAATATCTAACCTTTTCACCTTCCTGTAGTATGTAGGTTCTGTACTTCTTTTTTTCTGTTTTGGAATAAACTTTCCTCACCCTTTTTTATTATCTCCTTAACTCTTCACACTTCGCCTTCATGGTTCTTGTGCCATCCTTCCATTTGCTGAACCTTGCCCTAAAATCTCTCTTCAATTCTAATGTCTGTGCCTTTTTATAATTATCTCTTTCCCCCTTCTCGTTTGGCCACTGGTTTTCTGAATTCCCTAATATCCATCAGAACTGCATTTGTGATCACTTATTCCTTCAGCTACCTGATGCTCCACTAAATTTTCATCAGGCTTTATTAGAAGAGATCCAACATGCTTGGTCCCCTTTGTTCTGCTCTACCACTTGTGTAAAACCTCCTTCCCTCAGATATCTCCAAATCTCTATTCCCTTGTGTTATTAATCTTATTTCTTAACCAGTTAACCCCTGGTAAATTTAAATCCCCTCCAATAATGACCATTCTATGCTTACCTCAGAACTGTGATTATGTAGTTAGTTTCTATCCAAGAGCCTCATCTTCTTCATTAATTCTTTCACTATGGTAAGCAGCCAATGCCCTGATATTTTCTTTGATATCACTCGTAAAATCTAATCCCAGCAATTCATAGTCATGATCTATTAACATTAGAGAACTGTAGTAATCTTTGCTAACCAGTATGAATACCTATTCACCAACTGCTTCTCTCTCTCTCTGCAGTACACTGTGTAACCATCAGGGAAAACCTCCTTTTAACCAAGACTCTACCCCTATAATCACTTGTGGTTGTTGTATATTTATTAAGTTTGTTCATTATACTTCTACAGTTCACCAATAACACTCTTATGTTTGTTTTTGTGGTATTTTCAGCATTAACCTTTGTCTTTCCAATTGTACTGTTGTCAGTTATTATTTTATCTATTTCTGTGACATTTATGTTTTTCCCTATCATACATCTACAATTAGGATCCCTTTGATAATTTATTTTTATCCTCTTACTAACAGCCCCTGATCTAAGAAAGGAACAGTCCTGACCCCATGATAATGATGTGGGCTCCCTTACAGCTTTAGCTAACAACTCAAAGTACTCCCTTACCCCTTCTATTCAGGTGTAGGCCATGCCTAGTGAAACCCCACCTACCATCGGTGTTCACAGGCACAACCGCGAAAACAGAACTGGTGCCTCTTCCAAGAAGCATCTCCGTTTAAACATTTACTTGCCTCACAGCATGGTTCAACAGTGGCCAATCATGGTGACTTACAACCTACATGAGTTCCACCCTGGTATGCTGTGCCTGCTTCACCATCTTCTTCAGGTCACTCTCTATACTATAACTTGCGCTCCTATCAATACACACTATCACTACTCCATTATTCGTAGTGATCCAATATCCTCTATTACCTGCTGTAATGTTGCAATAGCTTTGAAAATGCTTGTGATCTGGTAGCCTGTGCTTAACTGATCCTGTAGAGGAGAGCCTACACCTCTCCAATGGCTACTACCCAGCAGCAGAGCCTTTTTCTTCCCATTTGTTCCTTCCATACCTCTATTCCAACAGGCCTGCTGCACATTACCTACTCCTACATCTACACGAGGCTCTTCCCCAACTAACTAGTAACAGTCAAACATATTTCTTCCGCAATTTCTTTAGTGTCTGGCTTCTTAATGAGGAAACTACATTTAAAATAAAACCAGGATTTGTTCTCAGCACTAACACACTGTGTTACTTTCTTAAAACTCAGAAAATAATTTTGAAATTTATACATTTATATATGCTAATCAGCTCCCTTTTTCCTGTTAAATCCAAAATTTATCAGTCAAATTTATATAAATAACTAGTCACATAAATTTCTTAGTCTATGTCAAGTAATATTTTTATATTATTATCTTTTAATGTATTAGGTCAAGAAGAGAAACAGTAAACCCATTACTTACCAAATGTGACAACAGATGAACTGCAAACAATAAGCAAACACACAGTATATTGGTCAACCCCACGGGAGTTAGGTAATTACACTTATTATAATGAATTATTAAAATTAAATTTAGATGATGCAATAAATTTTTATTCATTTGTGAAAAGTGATGATTATAAAAATTTCATGTTTTGTAGTTTACCATTGCCATTTTCATCTAAGACTGATATCAATAACTCTTTAGATGATCCTCATACAGCAAGTGATAGTAAAGACACACATGGCCAGTTTTGTTACACATAATTAACAAGGAAGGATAGAGTGTATAGATCATCACTTATTCAGTCAAAGACTGGAGGGCTAGGATGAACATGAAAACGTGAACATACATTACAATATTTTGGTAAAAACCTTAATGATGTGAAGGATAGACATATGACAACGGTAGATTTGTGCACATCCAGATCTGCCACCTGACCGAGAAAGAGATGAACCATTTCAGAGAGATGGGGAACGCAATAGTGTGGGGGAAAGGGGAGGGGCACATTTACTGAAATACGTGGTGGTGGCTCAATGTATGTTGCATATTTTGCAGCAAGATCTATTGCATGGGAAATATCCATGTTATAGTCTAGGAGAGTCAGAGAGTGAATACTTGTGGACCAAGATGTTCCCCTCATTGCAATCCCCACTCCTCCCAAACTAATCATTTCTGGCCCAGTCATGCAACAGGTCTGGATGCACACATCTTTCCACCAGCTATATGCCTCATCTTCTACACAACTACGAATTTTTCCCAAAATATTGTAAGGTGTATTCATGTTTTCATGTTCATCCTGGCTCTCCTACCTTCATCTGTGGTAAGTGACTGGTTATTTCCACTATCTTTCCATGTTTTCATTTTGTAACTGTAGTTTCATGATCACCATTAAATATAATTAACAGGTCTTGTAGAAATATTACGCATATGTGTTTATATCTCTGCTGTCACAGCTCTCCTACCTTCAGTAATACAAGTATCGCTATTATAATTCCCATTATTGTCCAATTTCATGTTGCATTCAAATTTATTTTTAATGTGGTGTTTGCAAGGTATTCCAAATTGTCAATACACATTTTGAAATTGGAATTTGAGGACAGTACAATAAAAAATGTTGATAAAGGTTAACAGTTAAACAACTTCAAGATTATGTATCTAGCCTAACGAATATACACGCAACTATTAAAATACAGAATAAAATTCACCAATACTCACTTGTAGACTTGTGTAACTTGAAAACGTTCTCCTTATTCCAAACCTAAATTTATCATGGTCATTGACATGTCGATGTCTTAGCAACAAGGCACGCATTACTGTTGGTTTGTCTTCTGCTTCAATCAACTCTTCAACCACCATCTGTTCAACAACTCTGTAAGCAACCCCTGGAAGGTCTTTCTCCTCAAGATCCAGCAAAACAACTCCTACACAGAAAAATCACTTTATTAGTCATAAGGCCATATATATCTCAAGACAATTTTGTCTGTCATCCTTTGTTGGTCAATTTAATTTCAATTTATTAATCAACGCAGAAGAGTATTTAAATATTTTGCTTTCCCAAGTTCAGAAAGAGTGACCGATGTCCTAAATAAATGTTACATTCTTAGCTGTACATAACACCTTACAATTTTTGAATCGATGTTACTTGTTATGATAAAGTTGAAAATATGACCAAGATAAAAATGCTCATTAATAGCCTGACTGAAACATAATCTTTTCGGGTTTGCTGCTTGATGAAGTGGAAAGATGAGTTATCATCCTCAAGTTCCATGGGCATGCTGCGACAATCACAACTGAATCCAGAATCGCACATCACCTGAGGATGATAGATGGCAAAGCATACTATTAAAAGCTCATCTTTCAACATCTTCCAGCAGAAAAATCACAAAGATTTTATTTCAGGAAAACCTTCATTCACACAACAGCCCGACAGTTCAAAACCTTTCCAAACCAACACTTCTCACAAAAACAATCTCATTATTTTTTACTCATTGGGCTAGTACTTCATTTTGCTTATTACTGGCATTGGGCACCAACACAATGTAACAAGAATAATGTTGACAATCATGTAACAGGTTTTTTTTTTTTTTTATCAGTGAATACGTATTAAACATTTAATAGAACACTAGTAACATACATTTACTGCCAAGTACTTCTTAAATATAAACTGATTTCATTAATAAGTAATAAAAATGTACATATTTCATTATTTTAAAACATTTAATCTTAATAACATAACAATAGAAATGTTTTTAAATATTTGTAGCTAATTTAAGCAAACTAAGTTCTTTTACATATTTTGGCCTCATAGCCTTTATTCTTGACTATGAGGCATTTCAGATTGCTCTAAATTTTTATATGACTGGGCATTAAAAATTTTACTATCACTGTGTAGATGTGCTGATCCTTTATGGCGAACAAGTTAGTGACATTAGTAGGTAAGATTATGCCCAACTACTGTAGAGCCTACAATTGCCTACAAGACTGTTACAAATGACTTTTGGAAGTGAATAATATGTGGTTTGTACCTTCCTCACTAAGTTGACCATACCCACACAAGAGGGACTCATTAAATGCATTCTATAAATATGTTTGGGAAAAATGTTATGACAGAATTTTGGTCATGCTATAATAGTAGTTAGTTTTCATGGAACAAACCATCTCTGATAACACTGTATCTCTGATAACATAGGGTGCAGAAGTCCATAATACCAATCCTTGCCTGCTTCTCAGATATCTATCCCCAGTTTTTGTTTATGCAGTACTAAATGTAGATATTAGATCCATTTCCGAGATAAATTGATATATCCCTGATTTTATTGCCAATTTGGCTAGTGAATCTGACAAAGTGAGAATTAAACCAAATTAGTTGCACCCATCTGTGGAGAGTGTAATATGAAAGGGCAATTTCTTTCCTTTCTAATGGGATATAGCATTCATTGAAGTATTGTTAGCCAATTATTATTGTATTTAAAAAACTTTGCACACTTGTCAACATATTTCCAATGGCAGTTTTAGTGCTTCTCTGGTAAAGTGAAACTGGAGAAAAGGCTATGTTTGCCATTACATTTTAGGAAACAATTTCCTTATTTATCATGTTCCAAATTTCATCTTATTTATTTTTACTATCTTGTTTATAATTTATTTTGAATGTAATTTTAAATTGGTTTTTATTTTATTTTAGGCTCTCCTGCCATTATAAGTTTGTCTCCACATTCACTGCCCATTATCAATATTTTTCCGTTGATTCGTCCCTGCCAGTCAACATGTCAGCAAGAAACGCCAATAGACTTAAGAAAGGCGTTACTTCCTACAGGGTCAGTATTACTATAGTTAAAACTGTTTAAGTGTAGAGGCTTGTACCCCTAATGGTTTGCAGGTTTGTGTGAAATACAGGAAACTGATTAGGAAACACATCCCACAGTGAGAATGGATTTTCTAGTATTTTGCAGGTGTCAAAATTTGAAAGAGACAGTCAGCCTATTACAGAATTGAATTGTGAAGAACAGAAATATTTATATATTTTTGCTTTGCTGGAGCCAATAGCAACACAGCATGCATGTCAACAAGGAGGGTATTGAAGCAAAAAAGGTGTGCATGCATCCTGGCAGAGTGAAGGGATTTGGCTGTGTCTGAAAACAATTTCAGCATTTGACTTCTGTCAGTACTTGTCAGGCTCCATCTGTGGGCCATAATCAGTTTTAATTCTGAATACTGGCAGTGTATGGAGACTTCAAGAGAACAGTGACAGAGTGAAGTTCTCTGTACACAGCAGACCTGCAACCTTTCTACTTCACCACCCTCAACTAGATTTGCTGTGGAAGCCAACTACTGCTAAACCGGTCCTAAAGAGGACCAACTGACAGCGTCAAGACATCACCTGAATTGTAGCAATTCTCTCCATATCTGGATAACTGGTCCACAAGGACAAGTATTTGCTAAATCACGTTGTATTTTTTTCATCTTTCACAATAACTGGATTAAATAAAATATGTGTGTCATTATAAAAATCATATGAGATTTGTTAAAAATTAATTAATTTTGAGAATTTAGATTGTTACTTGCATTTTTGGATTCATTCAATCCCAAATATGAATCTCACTACCTTTGTTATGATGAATCATGCCTATTGATGTTACAGTAAATAATTTTATTAATAATCAATCTTTAATGCACAAACTGTGGCACTACATGACATGCTCCCATTCTTTCTTAAATTTGTTTCCTCACCGTTTTATCTGATACCATGAAAGGCGTAAACAGAGAGGAATTTCAGCAGCATTTGCATTTTATCTGATGAGAAACTTAATAACAACAAACTGTGCAAATATGGGGCATACCTCTTTCTTTCTTATCATGACTGCTACTGAGGATAAGAAACACTTGGTGCGCCAGCATTATTAGCCCCCTTCCACTGTCCAAATTGTTTTAGACTCCTAAGCCACCAATTGATGTGAAATTTAAAAAGGTTTGTTTACATTTTATCCACCCTCATAATAAGAGTAAGAGAAGAAATTTTCATTTCAAAAGAACAAAATTAAGAAAAGAACACAACCTAAATACTACACGGAGATTATAAGGATACAGAGGTAGGTAAGAAAAGAATTGATTAAACATACACAGAGCAGCAGGAAACATTAAACAAATAAGCAAGGAATTAACAACATCAAAGTGAGAACCTATGGATGAATTTATGAACAGTATTAAGGTTTGTGGGGAACACTGAATAATGCAACTAGGTATTTCTATAAACTACTTTATAGAGGAGAAATGGTATTCAGACAAGTGATGGTAGTGATGGGAAAAAGTTCTCTCTGATATGAAAAAGGCAGAAATATTAAGCAGCCAGTTTGCAGACTGTTGAGACCTGTCACATTTGGATGGGAAGGGAAATATCAGAGCAGAAGCTTTTTAACATGAGTAGAAATTTGTAGATAAGGAAATTAGAAATAGATCATTGTGGTATTATTAGGAAACCAGGTAGGTTAATAAAGGTGAATGGTATGTATATTACTATAGATCTGTTAATGAAAGTTGGATACGACATATACCTAGAAATATTAGGACTGGAAACATAGATAAGCAAACAGTAATTAACAACTATCACAGAGCAAAATCAGAGACTGATATGATATGGGAATTATAGCCTTCCAGCAGTCTCCAAGTTTCTATTGTCTTTCTATAACATATTCATTTCCCAGATGAATGTTGGGAGAAGTATCAAGAGTAATACATGGGATGGAAGAGATGACTGTGACCATAAACTAGCCATTGATTTTAGGCAAAAGGAAGTAGGGAAATCTCTGATCATCTTTAAGGGAGAGCAAGACTTTATTATTTGAGGAATGTGTTGAAAAAGTAATTTCTTACTTTTAAAGAATTTGAAATGAAAATTTCTGACGTTGTAAAAGCAGGTGTATAAAAAAACACACTGTGACATGTGATCCATGGCAATTAATTAATTAATTAATTGGTGACAAGAACATTTCCAAGGAATAAGACACTGACATTGCACCTGGAGCAAACCACTCGGAGCACACAAAAATATAATTCAAAAGCTGGAATGACAAAGTAAGAAGCAATAAACAACAGACAGGAAGGTACCTCCCAACCCCCTATCCTGTACAAATAACATAAAAGAGTATCTAATTAAAATAACAATTCATAAACATCTCAGAAAATGATCATCCACCAACAGAGAAACACAAATAGGGCAAACAGTAATTAACAACTATAAACACAACATTCTCACTCTACAGGGAAACTATCACATCCAAAAACTAAACATGTGTTTACATAAGGCCAATGAACCAAACTTTATTCAGGCCAATGAATGCACAGTAAGCAATTAATAGAAACCAAACAAATTTACCGATATATATGATTCTCCATTCTAGACACACACTAACATAAATTGAAACAATACCAAAATCATGAAAACATTGCCTATTCCTGAACCTAAAAAAACTGTTGCCCATAAATCATGATGAAACAGATAACATAGTCACAACAGACAACCAAATAGTGTTCTTATGTAGCATTAAACTCTGTGGAGATTTCTGGCCGGTCAAAATTTTGCCCTTCCCTTCTTAACTATCTTCTAGTACTTTTTATGAATAAAAAATTTCAGTAACCCAGTTTGATCAGACAAAATTATCTCTAATGCCTATTAAAATTACAAACATAATTAAGAGATTATTTAATGAAAGTGTTAAATATTGGTAAAAATATTTAACAAAAAACATCCTATTAAAAGTATTTTCAGGAACCAAATGAAACCTTTACTTTCCTTGGGTTTATTTTTTTGCTCTACAGTGGGCAAAACAAGCAATATGATGAGATCTGTTTACATATCAATGTGAGTATATCAGAAATTACTGCAATAATTAGAGAATTGTTTGATTTAAGAAGCTGAATTACAGAAAATGATTGTTCTAGTACTTATTTTGTAGCAGATTAACATAGAAATAAAAAGGACATATCTTCAACAGCAGAAAACTTTTAGCATCATAAACTCACCTAAGACTTAAAACTACCAAATACTGTTTTTTAGTGCATTGTGTCACTCACACACATAAAGGAAACTTGGACCTTTTAATGATTAAATCAAGAAAATTTAAACATCAAATGTGATGCTATAGATGGATGTTGAAAATCAAGCAGACCGGTAAAGTAAGAAAAGAAATTACATAAAACGATTGGGAGAGGAGTTAGTATTATATCAAAACCAGCAAGACACTAATGACAGGAATATATGTATAACATTTTTTTTTCTAATTACTGTGGATAAAAAATCTTTTCTGCCTTAAACTATAGTATGCCATAAATGAAAATCAATAAATTTTACATTTTTAGGCTTCAGAAAACAAAAAATATTATTACCACAACAATACTTAAAGCATGTAGTGGAAATGTTATATTACTTAACCTGTTTCTAAGCATCTCCTAAGATTGAGCAGCGAATGAAAACTAAGGGAAGCAACATGAGGTCTACCCCATCGATCAGCTCCTTCTTCAACATCTTCTTCATACTTGATCCATCTTGCAGTTTCCTTCCACTCCCTATCATCTCCTTCTCCACATAATTCATCCAACTGAACAAATACCTAAAAATATATTGCAAAAAATTAGACTAGTCCCATTTAATATTGTCATTTGTTACTTTATGTGTTGATTGAGAAATGAATAGACAGTGAAATTAAAACTATATGGATTATAATTACAATTAATTTATAAAATCAGATAAATATGAGTTAAAATGAAATAAAATCTAACAAAAAATTACATAGTAGTCTAGCACCTCAGTTATTTAGGGCACATAACTGGGGTACGGAAGTTGCCTGGTTTTAATCATGGTCTCAGCTGGACATAAAATCTCTGTAACAACCAGTCAAACTATAATAAAATGAAATTAAGGAAAGATAGCGAAGTAAAATCGAACACTTACCATAGACCCTAGAATATGATGGCTGGGAACAACAAACACAAAAAAGATGAACAGATTTAACACAATATTTCAGTGTTGAATCTTATTCTTGAAAGTAGATCAGACACTTGGCAGGGTTAGATGTGATCATATCATCACCCACTTAATAAATTTTCATTTCAATAAAACACAAACATATATTATGAGTCTACTTAAAACATAGAAAACTAATAACAGAATATTTACAACAATGTGACTGGTTTACAGGAGTGGTCTTAATGCAGACTTGGGCCAGAGGGATGCCTGATGTCTGGGATGGATAGTTGTATCAGGAAAGTCTGACAGCTCATATTGTAAAACAAATGTTGAGAATGTTAAAGTTGTGTGAGCAGACATAGGCTGCCACTGGATAGCATTGGTTGGCAGTATAAATTGTTACCTGAAGCCATTATCCCAATGGACAGTTGTTCAGTGACGAGAACAATGTTCAGTGAAAGCAGGTAAGTTGATAAATAAGGTAAGTATTTGTTCAAACTGGCATATCCAATAATGGGAAAAGATTCCCCTGCGATAGCATCAGAACATGTAGTGGTGGCTGAATGAATGAATGAATGCTGCAAGTTTTGTAGCAAGATCTATTCATGGGAAAGATCTGCGTGTCATTCTAGGAGAGCCAGAAGGTCAGTGGACCAAAATGTTCTTCTGGCTGGGTGGTCTTCTGGAGCATGTGCGTGGGACGGTAGGTAGGATTTTGGGAATAAGGTTATGCATTTTGGGAAAGGTACGTAGAAAATCATTCTCACAGTGGAGGATAAGTTTAATTTCCTTGACGATCAGGGGCTCTTATGAGGTTATTAAAACATAAAATTTATTCATTTTATTTTACTTTGACTAATCATTACAGAAATTCCAATTTCCCATGACTATTATTGGTTAACTACGTTACCCACCCCCCAACATCACTGCAATCCCCTCCATTTCAAATGGTTCATGTTTGACTCTACCATTTGGTAAGTCTAGATGTGTACACATCTGATCCTTTTGCTATACATCTCACCTCTGACACGGCTAAGAATTTTTTACCAAAATACTGTAAAACAATATTAATGTGTGTGTATATTTGTGTGTTCATTCTGGCCCTCCTGCTTTGATTTGTGTTAAGTGACTGGTTATTTTCCTTATCCTCCCTTTCATTTATTATTATAATAAGGCACGAGATTGATTCTTTGGTGCAATGCAGGCAGGGCCGGCATTGGGGAAAAGGGGACGGGGGAGGGGGAGGTGGAAATGAGGCAAAAGTACAACAGGCCCAGGCCGCCGAAGGGGGCCCACTTGCCTGGGTGCCTATCTAAACAGAAATCAAACAAAAGGTTTTAAACTCTGCACCAATGATTTTAAACATTTTTGCATTAAAAATTTCTGACTAGTAAAAATTTTTGTCAGTAGGGGGGAGGGGGGGCAGGGCCTGGGGCCGGAGAATTCTAGCGCAGGTCCTGAATGCAGGTAGTTAGGTAAATACACCGTTAGTGAAAGCTAAACAAATATTTACAAATAAAATAGGCGCACATAATAATTACCTCATGAGGACTATGGTCAAACATTTTTTTGTAAGCTTGCAACGGTAGCATTGCATGTAAACTGTCTGCTCCATCTTTCCTACCAATGTGGATGAGTGCTGATGAGGGGGTCTTCTGCAATTTATACCTTCTCACTCCCCTAGCATCATCAAAACGATGACCTATTAAACAAATAATTATTAATTTATTCCTATCAGTTATTGTAATCATTTTGATTAAACATTCCATTTATTTTGATTAAATCAATATGAGATCAAAATGTCGTGAAGAACCAAGTGAGACTTACTGGCTAGGTCATCAATGTCTTGCTCTTGTAAATTGACAGCTTCATCAGGTTGTATACTGACTCTTCTTCCCTCTGTTATACCAAATTCTGCTCCTGATCTTAAACGAGATTGTGGATCTTCTTGTAGACTATATTTACGAGATCTATGATGATGATAATGGTGCCGACTGCATTAAAAAAGTGTAGAAATAGACATTACAAGTGTGTTTCTGTTTATTTAGAGTACATAAAGTTTCATTTGTCACAGCAAAAGTGAAAATTCTAGAGCTAGATATTTTGAAATAATGAGTATTATTTATTTCACTGATATTTTGAGATAAGAAAAAAACATCTCCACTTTACAAAAAAAAAAAGGAAGGTTAATGAATTTCAACCTGTGTCTTCTTTTTGGCTTCTTGTCCAGTTCCTTAGAAGGTTCTTCCACTTGTGGTTGATCTTTTGTTGTTTGTTCAGTTTCTTCCAATGAACCCTCTTCAGGTTTCTCAGCTATTTCTCCTTGAAAATGACATGCAAGGAAGTGTGTAAGATAATACTAATAAATCAATATTCATCACATTCATAAAGACGTAAAGAAGAATTAGTAACAAAATTCTCAAAAGAATAGTAAAGTAATAATAAGTGGCAAGATGTTGTAAAGTGTGATAAGGGCATTATCACACAACTAGGCAAATAAGCTTTTCCTTCTGTCCTAAGTTTGTACATAATAATATTTATACTTTATTTCAAAACACTTACAAAATAAAGGAAGGCAGAATGCATTATCACACAACTAGGCAAATAAGCTTTTCCTTCTGTCCTAAGTTTGTACATAATAATATTTATACTTTATTTCAGAACACTTACAAAATAAATAAAGGAAGAATATTTCAGTTTCAGAGAAGAATGATAATAGAGAGAAAGATCAAGAATAATTCAAGCCAAAAAAACTTCAAGTCAGGTTCTACACATCAGATATCCCCTTTCCTACCTCGATATTCTTCTATTTCTGTCAGAGTCTTTTTCAATGAATTAACATATAATAACTTTAAACATCTTACTGGAAAGATACACAATGACAATTCTCAACAAATTTTGTGAAGTTTTGTTCCATTTCAATGTTGACACTTAACATTTTCAAGTCAATCACTCCAATCTTTCTCAGACTCCGTAAAATTAAACACAATAATTTTACATAATTTTCAGGGTTTTGTAGCCAAAACGGTACAAGGAGGACTCTTACAGTTTCATTGTGTCCAACTAAACAATATGTCAGTTTCATAACTTTACAACCTTTACACCATTTATGACAAATTGACTGCAAAACAGATCCATACAGGAACACCTATGAAATATTTTTTAGGCTAGAAGGATATAAACAAATTTGGTGCACACCATTTAATGTGGTATCATTAAATAGGTACTTAAAAATATAAATTAATATTGCTAAAAACATTTAGGTTTATTTGCTTACTTCAATACATTAGCAACTGTAGTAATTAACAAATGATATGTGATTTACAACTTGTCAAGGAACACAGATAATATAAGTGAGGGATTTAATTGAGAAGTTGGAGTACATACCTCCTTTTTTATTAGTCATTTTCACATATGTGCTAAGTTAATTCACGATGCAGTTAGATAAGTATAACAAAATTAGACAAGATGAAAAGATGAGCAAGTAAGTACAGTACTCAAGGAACAAAAAATATTTTAGTCCTAAATACAAACTGTTGATTTTAGTTGATGTATGATTATTACTAGCGTTCAATTTTTTATTTTTGGAACAAATCTTCCAGATGCTTATAAACAAATGTTAATTTCATTTAATTGTGATGGATCACATACTGTGATAGCCATTTCACTACATACCCATTTCCTCTCTACTTTTTACTTACCTACATTTACCCTTTATGAATTTTAAAATCTTTCAGCATTTTTAATTTTATTACTATTATTATTTATCACTTCCTTGGTAATTTACTTCAATCTCAAACTCAATTACAAAAGAAGATTTTTCCCACTCCCTTATTCCTGAAATCATGTTCCATCTTTTGGTCATGATTAGATACTGGATTATATACATTTGCATATTAAGCACATTTTCACTGTTTATTGTATTTTTTACCTAAACTCTAGTTATGATGCATATTTTCACTATGTTTACAATATTTTCGGTAGTGTACATGGGCGTATCCAGGATCAGAACTAGATGGGGGCAAGATTTGAGCTAGGGGGGGGGGGGGGGAACTCATATTGGTTTCGAGGAAATGGGGTGGAGCACTGAAACATGACGATTTCTTACATAATGAAACTCAAACCTACTGAGGAAACTATTTTTATCATTGATTAATATAGTAACCCAACCATTTAATCTAAGGACCTATTATTTAGTAAATTAAGATCGTAACTCAGTTCTAGTTTATGTAAACATTAACCATCTAAATTTTTCAATAACTTTGTTACTCAATATCGCATGGTGTTGTTTCATGAAACTTTGATGCACATTCATCAGGCATAATCCAGTCAATCGTTCCTCTCACAAATTGCTCCTGAGCCAGTTCTTCGCTCGTCAAAGCGTACTGAAGGCAACTTAATTTTTCTTGTAAGGGGGGGGGGGAGAAGGGGGACAGCACTGCCCCTCGCTGGATACGCACATAGTAGTGTACCTAGTTAATAAATAAAATCTTATGTTGAAGAGGGCAAAACCCACTAACAGCATGGCTCTAAGCAGTCGTGTGTTATTTTGATAGATAATATTGTTCTGCAGCCAAGTAAAAACAAACTCAAGGGAGGATACAGATGGACGATGCTGTTCTGCTTCACGC
The DNA here is from genome assembly GCA_031002005.1 of Vandiemenella viatica. Classification (NCBI taxonomy): domain Eukaryota; kingdom Metazoa; phylum Arthropoda; class Insecta; order Orthoptera; family Morabidae; genus Vandiemenella; species Vandiemenella viatica. The sequence continues at coordinate 126,528,318 of JARYHS010011408.1, read as the reverse complement.
TCGCCTCCTGTAGCACTCTTCCTACCAGACAAAATATGCATGCTATTATTGTTCATGGTCCCATTTCCTGTTTAATTTTTATTTATTTGGAAAAAGTTTAATATATATGATGCCTCCCGAAAAAAGGGGTCTATTCGTGTATAGTAGCTAACCTGGAAATATTTTATATTGTTGAGTTTGCAAGAAAATATTTTGTGCACACAAAAAGATTCAAATAGACCAGCATTCAAGACAAGTCTTACATTAGAAGGGCCCACAACAACTTTTAACAGCGGCAAGAAGCGGCAGCAGCAAAAGCAAACCAAAAGATCACTTAATCATGGATCTATGTGAAACATTGTGTGCAAATAATATTCCTTCTCACAAACTTATGAATCCTACCTTCAAAGATTTTCTGAAAAAATATTGCTTGAATCAAAATAAAACACATGAATCAACATTTCGTAAAAATTACATACCACAATTTACCTACATGTTCTTGAAGAAATACTAAATGAACTCATGAATAGCATTATTTGGATTTCAGCTGATGAAACTACCAACAGTTGTGGTTGTTTCATTGCAACTTTAATTGTCGGTTCATTAAAAGCCCAACTTTCTTCTTCCTTTTTGGTGGCCAAACCCCTCCAAGTATTTTATCCCAATTTTAGTCATGAAACGTGCTTTGCTGATGGAGTACGATGACTCGCTGAAGAAGTATGATACACTTTTGGAAATATAAATAAACTGATTGCATCAAGGGGGGGGGGGGGGGAAATGTTTCCTAGCGCATGTTCTGGTAGTAATGCCTATTAAAAAAATGCCAAATCTGTCTTTATCTCTGGAACCAGTGGTAACTCGATTGGCAATATGCTTTGAAGCTGTATTGCTTTACAATGAACATTTTGGCGTCATTAAAGGTGTAGTAAACGACTTTGATAGTACAGAGATTATGACAGTTTTTGATACAAGAAAGAATTTAACAACTCTAGTATTAAAACCATAGCTGTGATTACCATTCATTTTTCTCACATAATTAAAAAGCTTGAAACTCGAGGTTTGGCGTTAACTGAATCTATTCAGTTAATGAATAAATTTTGCCAAATGAACTCTGTATTGCCAGACACAATCCTGTTTAAACATAAAGTGAAATTTGAATATATTTTGAACAATATCCAGGTTTCGTGCCAAATTGATAGTTTTATTAATGGGACGGCTGAACTTTATCTATAAACTATGACTGCTAACACAGCACCCACATTCAAATACTGCCCAGTTACATCAGTGAATGCAGAACGGTCCATTTCCACTTATAAACATATTTTGAGAGATCGTAGAAACAATCTTACTATTGAATATTTGGAACAGTATCAGATTGTTTACGTTTACAAAAGTAAAAAAAAAAAAAAAAAAAAAAAAAAAAAAAAAAGTTAAATAATTGTTAATCATTGAATTTAAAATATTTTATTCAACTAATTACTAATAGCATGCTGATTTTGAAATAAAAAATCTAAAAATTACTAGTTTGATATTACATATTTGCATATTTTGGCACTTTTTTCACACTTTTTATGCACAGTTTAAGCAAGTTTCAAACACATTCACATGCATGTTTCTAGCTTGTTATGTTGCATGTAATCCGGTCTCTAGTCATCATCATAATCATCTTTTCCTTTCCATGCATCACTCTTAATTCTTCCACCAATATCTTTCCAAGCCTCGTCCTAACACAATGGTATTTTTTTTTTAGTTAAATTGAGTGAATACTTAAGTACTAAAATGACCAAATTAGCTACAACTTAAGTTAATAAACTCTCTGAAATGGTGTTATATGATTCTCAAAGCCGAACTAGTTTTTGTTGGAAATATTTCGGAAGTGACAGAAGAAGGCAATAATAAGAAATTATAAATCCTGATCAACTGCATTTTTTAGCATGACTAAATGCAGAAAAAACAGAAGCAAAGACGCGACTTTAGGTTAATGAATACCTACATACCTACTTTCCTTTTTGTATACTATAATTTAAGTTTTGTACAAACTTCTTCAGCTACTAGACACAAAGCATATTCGTTAAATATTTATACTAAACACAAACTTATCCTTAAGTATATCAAACAAACAGCTAGGTGTTCACTGTGCTAGTTTTGTTGGCATAATCTCAAATTCCCATATTTATCGAAAATAGACAGTGGCATTTCATTTTACTAAAGACTGTTTTATCGTTTTTCTAGGTTTGTACACAGGTGAAAGTTATTTTATTTCAGTGTGAAAGTGAAATCCTACAATAAAAGTCACCACAGGTAATTTAACACATCATTTGAGAGATGGCCGTCAAATCCGAGATGAGTGAAGACTAATATTACAGCCTTTTTTTCTGTTCAGCTTTCCAAAACAATTAGCTCACAAAAGCATGACAAATGACTTATTGCAAGAGATCTAGTGCTGTGGTTCTGCAAATCTTTACTTACTTTTAACTCTGTTTCTGATGAAGGGATGGTGGATTCTATTTAATGAAATACATGATAACCATTTTCTTGAAAGGATGCAAAGTCATGGCAGTGTGGTAGATTATCCCAGTATGATGCAATTTTGAAAATGCCATTCCTTAACTATGATATTTTAAAAAAAGTAATATGCATTAATTGTACAAATACTATTTTTATTTTGAAAACAAACTACTTTTTAAAAAAATTATTAAAACATAACACAGTTGCCTGACACTTCTCAAGACAAGGTAACATTAAAATAAAATATTGTCAGTAATATTAAGTTCAAAGCAAATCATCAACATGTAAAACACGCAGTTGCCTTTGTGACGATTAGTTGGTAGGGGTGGCTACACAGTGTATTACAAACAAAAATAATATTGAGATTGAAGGCTTTCACTGCGTATCGATGAAATGTAGTCTTCACGTGTTTTCCGCCGTATATTGTTGAAATGCGACAACGAGCTTTCGGCGGCTGACTCTGCCGCCATCTTCTGGTTGGATGTTGTGCAGGGAGAACTAGAGCTGCACTGGCGATGTCTGGCCTCCGCGCGCCCTTATAAGGCCTGACCTCTCCCCTCCACTCGCTCCCTCCCGCGACTGCCGTCTTGCACTTGTCGTTGATTGGCTGGCTGGCGGAGCGGCTGTTCTAGCCAACCCCGGCAAGCCGGAAACATTTCCCGGAGGCGCCTCAATACCTCTCTGATTGCAGGGTGAATGTTTCAGAAGGGACAGAGCCAGCTTCCACGCATCACTGAGCCAAAGACCTGTGTCCCTGTTGACAGTGTTGATATCCAGCCATATTTCGATTGCTTCTTTGATGACTGACTCCCACTAGAAGGAACACTTGGCCAGTACCTTTACATTGCCTAAGTCCATTTTGTGGCCGTTTTCAATAACATGCTGGGCGACTACAGATTTATCTATATGGAACATGCAGATGTTGCGTTCATGTTCAGCTACCCGAGCCTTGATAGTCCGGATCGTCTGACCAATATAATTCTTGCCACACTGACATGGTATGCTGTAAACCCCTGGAGTCATCAATCCCAAGTTGTCCTTCATGGGCCGGAGGTAGTCTAGTATCTTGGCAGGGGGACAAAATATGGTCTTGATTCCATGTCGCACCAGAATCCTGCCTATTTTTCCCCGAGATGTTACCTGAATATGGAATGAAGGCCAGAGCCTCTGGCTGGACATCTGGGTCTACCAGGCGTTTGTTTGTCTTTTTAATCGCCACTCTATTTCCTTATCAGAGTAACCATTCCTCTCTAAAGTATTGCGCAGATGTTCAAGCTCGGATGGCAGGGAATCCGCGTCGGAGATTTTCCTTGCCCTGTGCACCAAAGTAAGGAGCACGGTGGTCTTCTGTGGTGGGTGGTGGAAACTCGTAGCATGTAAATAGCGGTCCGTGTGTGTAGGTTTCCGGTACACACTATGTGAGAGGCTTCCATCTGGTCTCCGTTGAATCAGGATGTCCAGGAAGGGCAGGCTGCCATTCTTCTCCATCTCCATCGTGAACCGGATATTTGTTTGGATTCCGTTAAGATGGTCTAGGAATCTATACGGACTGTGAATGCCATTTGGCCAAATAACAAAGGTATCGTCCACATAGCGATAGAAGCAAGTCAGCATAAGGCTGAAAATTTCGACTGCCTTATCTTCGACTTCTTCCATGAACAGATCGGCAACCACCGGCGAAAACAGTGACCCCATTGCTACCCCATCCGTCTATTCATAGAAACTCCCACCATAGGTGAAGTAGGTGGAGGTCAGGACCAGGTCGAAAAGGTCCATGATGTGGGGTTCGAAGTGGCGGCACAACAGTTGTAGAGTGTCAGCCACAGGGACCTTGGTGAACAAGGAGACGACGTCAAAACTGACCATGATGTCATTGTCCGAAAGCCGTATCTCTTGGAGCGTGTCCACGAACTGTGCCGAGTTCTTCACATGGTGGGGACATGGTGGGAGTTTCTATGGACAGATGGATGGGGATAGCAATGGGGTCACTGTTGTCGCCGGTGATCGCCGATCTGTTCATGGAAGAATTCGAAGATAAGGCGATCGAAAGTTTCAGCCTTAAGCCGACTTGCTTCTATCGCTATGTGGACGATACCTTTGTTATTTGGCCAAATGGCATTCACAGTCCGTATAGATTCCTAGACCATCTTAACGGAATCCAAACAAATATCCGGTTCACGATGGAGATGGAGAAGAATGGCAGCCTGCCCTTCCTGGACATCCTAATTCAACGGAGACCAGATGGAAGCCTCTCACATAGTGTGTACCGGAAACCTACACACACGGACCGCTATTTACATGCTACGAGTTTCCACCACCCACCACAGAAGACCACCGTGCTCCTTACTTTGGTGCACAGGGCAAGGAAAATCTCCGACGCGGATTCCCTGCCATCCGAGCTTGAACATCTGCGCAATACTTTAGAGAGGAATGGTTACTCTGATAAGGAAATAGAGTGGCGATTAAAAAGACAAACAAACGCCTGGTAGACCCAGATGTCCAGCCAGAGGCTCTGGCCTTCATTCCATATTCAGGTAACATCTCGGGGAAAAATAGGCAGGATTCTGGTGCGACATGGAATCAAGACCATATTTCGTCCCCCTGCCAAGATACGAGACTACCTCCGGCCCATGAAGGACAACTTGGGATTGATGACTCCAGGGGTTTACAGCATACCATGTCAGTGTGGCAAGAATTATATTGGTCAGACGATCAGGAGTATCAGGGCTCGGGTGGCCGAACATGAAAGCAACATTCGCATGTTAGATAAATCTGCAGTCGCCCAGCATGTTATTGAAAACGGCCACAAAATGGACTTAGGCAACGTAAAGGTACTGGCCAAGTGTTCCTTCTACTGGGAGTCAGTCATCAAAGAAGCAATCGAAATACGGCTGGATAACAACACGGTCGACAGGGACACGGGTGTGTGCGTGGATACTTTCCCGGCGTACTGAAGCAATGTAGTCTTCACGGGTGTGCAGCCGGATGGTGTTTTGGAAACACAATGTTTCGACAACCAGGTCAGCTGTCTTCATCAGGTGTCCAGTGTCTACAGGGGGGGGGGGGGGCTAGGGGACTCGAGCCCCTCCCAAAAAGTTCTTTGATCCACCCCCGACATCGTATTTTTTTTTGGCTCTACTGATCTTTTAAGGGTGGCATGGCTATAAAGCCTACTCTTACCCTACTCAAGCGCCTCCAACCCTCCCCAAACGAAATCCACTCAAGCCCTCCCACCCCCAAAAAATCAAATTCCGCTCAAGCCCCTCCAAAACCAAAATCCTGGATCCGCCACTACATATACCATATGAGAACATATTTCTGAGCATGAAGAAAATGGATCTTGCGTGCTTCCTGAACTGTTGATATGAATTATGAACTTTCGGCAATCTTTCAGTAGACTCTATGTTTTTTATATAATATCAATCATCATACGAGCTTTGAGAGATGCTAATCTAATTATGTAAATGGAAACCGCTTCAGCTGTAATGATGACCAAGCAGATCAACAAAATAATAAAGAAGAATAGTGAATTTTCTGCAATATTTATGTATGGCAGAATGTATCACTACAAATTATTATGTTCATTAAGAATTTTATACCTATCTGAAACTGCACCCTCCTTAAAGCATCAATTGGGGAGCCAAAAATGGGACTATCACCAAATGACGCTGCTCGCTCTGAGACTTGAGGTTCAGATTCACTGCTGAGGATAGTTTCATCCCTTTCTTCTTCTGGACTTGCACTACCTGAGAGAATTAACCTATAAACAGACATGAAAAAAATAATCATTATTGACTTTCTTCTCCCATTGGAGAAGTGTGATAAAAATACAGGCAAAAATAGACTAACACAAATGAGTGAGTTTCATCTCATACACATGGAAGTGTGGCTACTGGAAGAAGTTGCTAATGAGACTTTATATATCTTACAGTAGTGACACCCTAAGACAATTAATGAGCCTTTTTACATTTAAAATATTAATTACAGTGCTTTAATCTTTAACAGATGATTTTACTCAAAATACTGATTTCTTTTTTAATGCAGTTAAAATGTCACCATACCCCAACACACTTTAACAGCTCATGACGTAATTATTGAAATACCAGATATCTCATCAATTCTGTGACAGTTTCAATCTATAACATGCAGAAACAAAACTATCTCTATTTCTCTAATCTTTTACAATCCCAGCCACCAATTAATTCCAATGGGTGCCCCAACCCACATAGGAACACTGTAGCCAAGCTGTGTCCTTGCTACTGTCTAAATAGATTTCTAAAGATTCCGATGCACCAACAAATTTGTTTCTATATTGTAGTTTACTCCTCCCTAAAAGTACTGGAGAATCTAGGTAATGTTATCATGGTATTCAAAGAAGCGAAAACCCTGACATTCCCCTCCACGTGGTAGAGAGGGGACAACGTTTGCCTATGTTTTACATAGGCAAGCGGCCAAACAATGAAGGAACCAAATATCTTCCCGGGATAAGGAGATCCCCTCCACCCAGTGGTGGAAGGTAGGTAACTCTTTTGCCCTTGGAGTGAGAAATCACTCCAGAAGGCAGATGAGCCACAAGTGGGCCAACGGCATGAAGATGCAGAAAGCAATGAGAAACTACTGTATTAAAGATCCTTTGTATTCTCTCGTAACACATCATGGCTGTGTTCAAACTAAATGCTCCGGAGCTTCAAGTCCTCCATTCGGATCTCCGGGGAGGGGGGGGGGCAGTATTGGACACCACTGTAAGGGGTAAATTTTCAACAAATGTTAGTGTAAGGATAATCACATGGAATGTAAGAACTATGGCACAGGCTGGAAAAATTAACAATGCCATTCAAGAAATGGAGAGAATGGAGATCAAGATCTTAGGAGTGAGTGAAATGTGGTGGCCAGGTTCAGGTTTTTGTGACATCAGTAAACATCGAGTGTACTATTCAGGTACGTCCAATGGCCAGTTTCAGTTTGGCATAGGATTCATAATATGTAAACAGATTTCTGAGAGTGTCACTAATTTTGTTCCAATTTCGGAGAGACTCTTGTCATTACAAATAAATGCCAGACCAACATGGATGAATATAATCCAGGTGTATGCCCCAACCACAGATGAGAGTGATGAAGAAGTAGCAAAGTTATATGCCCAAATAATATAAGTATTGAAAAAGTTACCAAGGAAAGATCTCACTATATTAATGAGAGACTTCAATGCCAAAGTTGGAAGAGGAAGTGAGGCGGATTTTATAGGCCGTTATGGACTTGGTGAAAGAAACGAAAGAGGTGAACAACTCAGTACGTTTGCAGGAGAACAGGGATTAGTAATAACCAATAACTTTTCAAATGCCTGTACAGCTGGAGGTCTCCCAGAGATTCACCGCAAAACACCATAAGAAATCAGATTGATTACATCCCAGTAAACAAAAGATACATGAACAGATGTACTTCAGTGAAAACCTACCGCGGTGCTGACATTCACTATGATCACAATCAATTAGTCGGAGTCTTCAAATTTAGGATGAAAAAAGTTACAAAAAAGATGCTTATGAATACTGATATTCGGAAATTAAAAGAGCCCTCCATAAGAAGGCAGGTTGAGGAATGTCTCAATAATGAACTGAAAAACATGTCTTGTAATTCACACACAGAAGAAAAAATTGAAAACCTAAATTCAATAGTATTATCTGTTAAAGACCAACAACTGAAATCAGATTTGCCCAAAAGGAAGATATGGATGACATGATATTTTGGACATGATGGAGAGAAGAAGGTTTGTAAAAAGTAATCCTGATGAATATAAAAACCATCAATAAGATGATAAGGAATAAGGTAAGAGAAGCTAAAGAAAAGGAAATACAAGTAAAATGTGCTGAAATTGAGGCTCTACAATTGAAATATGATAATTTCAACATTCACAGGAAAGATAGATAGGTAACAGGCAGATGTAGACCTAATACAGTGAATAAACTTTTGGACAATGAGGTAAACGTCATTGTTGATACTCAAGATATCAGAGATGCATGGAAGAGACACGTAAAACTGTTCTCAGAGAGCTGTCTGGCACCTCCACAGTTTGAATGTGAAACAGGTCCAAGCATTTTACTGACTGAACTACAAGCTTCAACAAAAGGAATGAAGGATGATAAAACTCCAGGTCCTGACTAGATAAATGCAGGATTTTTTAAGCTGCTTGATGAAGATAGTACAAAGTGGTTGACCTCAGGTTCAATGACATCTAAAACTCTGGCAAAATTCCTCAAGATTGGCTCAAATCAGAGTTTATTACACTACCAAAAAAACCTGGAGCTAAGTCATGTGGTGACTACAGAATGATCAGCCTTATGAGCCACACCTCTTTCTGAAGGTTATTACCAAAGGATATATAAGCTCTGTGGAGAATATGTATCACCCAAACAGTTCGGATTCAGAAATGCAGTTGGAACATGAGAAGTTCTGTATAGCATCCAAGTACTATTTCAACGCTGCAGACATATAAATTGTGATATTCTTGTTTTATAGATTATCAGAAGGCCTTTGACAGGGTAAAGCATCAGATGATAGAAATTTTAAAAAGTATTGGCTTGGATGAGAAAGACCTCAGAATTATTGTTAACCTGTACTGGAACCAGTCTGCTCATGTGAGACTGAAGGAAGAAATTACAGATGAAGTAAAAATTTTTCGTGGTGTAAGACAAGGTTGTATCCTGTCCCCCGTATTATTTAATATCTACTCAGAGTATATCTTTAGGGAGGCATTGAGTGGTGTGGGGATGGGAGTGCTGTTGAATGGAAACTGGATAAACAACATTCACTACACAGATGACAGTCATTTTTGCAGACAGTCAGGAAACCTGACACTATCTAATAGATAGAGTATCACAAAGCAGCCATAAATACGGACTTGACATTAATATAAATAAGACAAAAGTAATGGTCATTGGCAAAAACAATAACTCCCAATGCCATATTATGATTAACCAGAAGATCATTGAATGTGTAACAAGGTAACTATGGTAAGTGATGGTTTAGTCATTTATCCTATTTATATATATACTATTCTGACTTTATCTGTGGCAAGTGGTGCATCTGTTTTCCTTATCATTTCTTATATGGGTAATGAACTTACTTAGGTGTTGCATTGTTAAAAACAGAAAAGAGAACATAAGGACTGCTAGACTAAACATAAAAGTTACCTTGGAACGTCCTCAGCAGCTGTTGGAGATCGAGTTGAAGGACTCTGTGCTGTGTCTGAATCTGTCCCTGCTTGGGAAGTTTTGCGCAATTCACTTCTCTGTATAAAAAAAGAGAAGTATACAGTATAGGAAGTATACAGTGAAAGACTAAAAATATAAATCACAAATCATATACAAAATCCATAAAAAATTTCTGATACACAATAAGAATAAGTCCTTGTAGAGAATAAAGTTAATTGTGTACCTAATACATATACAGTAATAGATTACACATATGAATTCTATCACCTCCAGATTTATTTAAACAGTTTTCTCCACTCCCAAAAATCCGTAAAAACCTCAATTTACCTTCTTCGACATTAATGAATCGCCCTACAATGGTTAACACACACACACACACACACACAGGAGAGAGAGTGCGAGTTCAAAAAAAAAAAACCTTATTGTTGTTAAATGGCAACTTGCCCTGCAACAGATGCAATGAAAATCTTCAGTTGATCATTTACTCCCATCACTCATAGCAGCCCTATCTCACAGAAATTATGAAGTATATTATTTATGAGATGATTAATATACCATATGAAACAAAATAACAAAAACTTGACTGCCTCTTACAGAAACTTAATAACAAGGTAGCCCAAGGAAGGAAATGGAAGGAAGATAGAATCCTCAGTGTTCCACAGCAACCAGTCAATTTTCATGAAACCAGCAGCTTTAATATTAAGAAAACCTCATTACCCACATTTATCTTATTTCATATTTTTGTTAGATTTTTTTCCACTTATTCAATAGATTCACTCTCTTTGGTTAATATTAGTGCTTTCTCCCTACATCAACATCTAAGAAATTTCCCGCTTCTTTTCAAACCTCTGACCACACCTACTCAATTTCCCTATATAAACAGTGCACAGTTAATTTTTGTTTAACATTCTACTGTTACATGCTTCCAAAACCAGTACACACATATTGTCATAATAAGCCTTGGTCCAACTTATTGCAACATGCTAGTCAAAGATGCCTTCAGGGGTGAAGCATATGACAATCATAATTCATTAACATTTAGTATAGTAAATGAAATATAAACAGCATTTGAAATATAAATAAGAGGAACAAAAACATAAGAAAAACTTAATATATTACTCATGAACCAGTAATTTCAGTAAGAATTTGTGCTACTAAGATTAAATGAGTAAGATATCACAGCTAAATAGTAAACAGCAGTATAGAATATGAAGACTGGAATAATTAAGCAATAACATAAATACTGCACTTGACTGCCAAGAATAAAATGTTATCAAGGAAGCAGTATGAGAAGATACAGAAGGTTCAGGAGGTAGTTCTAACAGTAAAATCTAATTCTCAAGTTCCTAATAGTGTAAATGGTAATTTAAATATTAAATTCATTAGTGCTAGAAGAAATAAATATTTTCTAATCAAAATGTATAATTAAACAGGTATATCACAGCCAATATATTACATATTTTCTTACAGGCGTAAGGGAGATAAAGGTGCTAGTAGTTACAGCCAACTGTTAATTTTTGCATACTAATAAAGTGAGATTTCTGGGATTGTAAAGTTCTAGACTGGAGGCTTAGGAAGTCAAAGGACTTGTAAGTTTTAAAGAAAAACAACATAGTGTTTTACAGGAACAGTGATTAGATGTGCATTTTCAGTGAAGTCATATTGAGAAGGGGCTCGATGTTTTAATCGATGTTTTCCTCACTGTCTGTCCAATGATACAACTACTAAGACTATGGGCTCATGAAAACTAGTATGAATATGCAAAGGATATTTTTAAAACAATTATGAAAGTTAAGATCTGAGCACTGGCCTTATCAAAGAACTGCTACCACTTCATCTGAAGATCAACAGTGTGGTAGTACAGTTTCAGTCATTGTGGTTAGATAACATTAGACAACAATGTTCATTATGAGATAATGTATTTATGGGTACTACACTGTATATTCAAATACTGAGAAAATTTACTGTAAACATATGTAACCATTTCTAAACTACCTCTCCTGATGCTCCTGGAATATCAATTCCAACAGCTCCTTCTGGAGATGATAACTTTCTTCTTGAAGTGCGAGAGGACAAGTGCTTCAGTGGTGGATGTACGTGCTGATAGCTCCTCTTACGGTGCTCTGAAATCAAACAAACAAGTAAATAAATGGATTTATTGTGTATGAATTTTTACAGATACATCCATTAATAAATATGCTTCAGTGCTATACATTACTGTCCTGTATAACATTTGAGAAGACATTTCAAAATTTTTGTGAATATACCTTCCCATGTTTGTCAGTTGGTTTAATTTTGGCTTTGCCTTAAAGTTTTGGGGGGAAAAATAAATAGTAAAACAAGCAATTTAATTTAGACATAGGTACATCGAAAAGGACACAAATTCATTGGGTTCTACCCTTACTTCCCCAAGTTTAATTCTGCATCCAGTGTCTAGGATGTAGTCACTATCAAAAGAAAGCATACATCTAGCAAAGACGGAGTACAGTGGGTACTTCTTGTCAGGGCCAGCATTAGGTAGTGGTAAGCGAGGCAAAAGTACCCTGGTCCCGGACCTCCAAAGGGGGCCCACCGGTCAGGGTACCATGCTAAATAGAAATAAAATGCAAGTTATAAAATCTGCATCTATGATTTTGAACATTTTTGCATAAAAAATTTTCTGATGTTAGACAAAAAAAAATAATAATTTTGTTGGGGATTTGGCCAAAGAAAGTTAACCAGAGCCTGAGAATCCAAGTGCCGGTCCTGCTCCTTGTAACTGTGAAGGCAACCTGGAATCTTGAGAACAGCTTGGTTAATGGAACTCTGCTTAAAATTTTACTGCCTTGTCAAAAAGGTGCTAGGAGAAGAAATTCCTGATTTTTTTTTTTTTTAAATCATTTGGTTTTTGCCACTCCTTCCATCACCTCCACAAAAAAATGTAGCACTTTTCAATCCAACACTAAGCCCTGGAATAAGAATGGAATTTGCAGATAATGACTAATGTTACAAAAGTGAATAATATCCAAAGAACTGGTTTAACAGTGTCTTCAATTAACTCGAGGCATTTAAAATGTGCACAGACAGTGACCAAGAAAAAAGTCACAAGTATCAAAGAAAGGACCAAATATATGAATATCTGCACCAGTGTACTCAAAGAGAAATAAGATAAATCAGGAGTCACAATTGTTGTGCATAAGAGACATAAATGTTTTCAAAGACTTGGAGTATCTACATAACAAAGAGTAAATTTATGCAGGGCCAGTTCATAAAGGAGCGGTTACAAATAGGGTTCAAAATTGCAGGCTAATTAGTTTGACATCAGTGATAGGCAAACTGATGGAGAGATTGAAATGCAATTATATCATAAATTTCTGAGGAAAGAAACTGGTTTTCTGACTGACAACATGGCTTTGGGCAAGGATACTCATGTGAATCTCAGATGGTGGGCTATATGCAAGATATATCAGATGAATTGGATAAGTGAGGCCAAGTTGATAGTGTGGCAGCAGATCTTTTTAAGGAGTTAATGAGCGTGACGGTGTAACGGTTAGCGTTCTCGCCTCGCATTCGGGAGGACGGCGGTTCGAATCCCCGTCCGGGCATCCAGATTTGGGTTTTCCATGGTTTCCCAAATCACTCCAGGCAAATGCCGGGATGCTTCCTTCAAAAAGGCCATGGCCGAATTCCTTCGCATTCCTTGACCCCATCCTTTCCCGTCTCTAAAGACCTTGCTGTTGAGAGACGTAAAGGAGTTAAAAAAAAAAAAAAAAAAAAATTAAGGAGTTTCACAGAGTGAGCCATAAAACTGAAATCCATTGGATTGGATGAAAAAGTTAATTGCTGGGAATTCTTAAAAGCCAGAAAGCAAAGTGTTAAGAGTAGGAACTACATTACCAAAAGAGGTGGAAGTAAATATGGGAGTGCCACAGGGGACTGTTGCTGTTCATAATTCTAATGAATGACTGTGTTGATGGGTTACAGTCACAGTCTAGGTATTTTGCAGAAGATATAATGGTATACAATAGGATCAAAACAGGTGAAAACTGAACAGCTGAAGAGTGACCTGGATAGAATGTCTAAATGGGTAAGTCAACATGGAATGAAGATAAATGCCAAGAAAAGTCAGCTTATTAGCTTAACAGATAAAAAACAAAAGGTTAATTATGATTATAGGGTGGTATCAGAATTACTTGTTGAAAGCTTGAAGCGTAAATATCTTGGCATAACGTTTGATAACAAACTCAATTGGGCAGAGCACATTGGGCAGGTGGTAGGAAAAGGATACAAAATTCTTCATTTACTGGAGAGGGTGGTGAGAGGATGTACCAGAGAAGTTAGGGAGTTGGATTACAAAACATTGGTCAGACCATTGGTTGAATATGGTTATGCAGTTTCAGACCCACATTTTGGTTATCAAATACAGGATTTGGAAGATGTGCAAGGAAGAGCCGCTAAATTTGTTTGTCAAAATTTTTGTAGGACCCAGTCAGTTACTGATATGATAAGGAAGCTGGATTGGGGGCTCATTGGAGGAAAGGAGGAGGGTGAAGAGAGTGCTGGGAATGTACAGGGCATATGTTGGTGATAGAATTTGGAGGGATATTGGTTAAAGTATTAGGAATAGTGGATGGAAGGGGAAAGGCAACCCTGACCACAAACTTGCACTTGATGTCACGCAAAAGGGTGTAGGGAAAATTTCTTTTGTTGGTAAGGGTGTCAAGGATTGGAACAAATTACCAAATGTAGTGATGAATAATTTTCGAAAAATACTTAAGGAATTAAAATTTTTAAATCAGTATAGTAAATAAGGGAGGAATTTAACATTCCAGTTATAAAATAATTTTTAAAAAAATTGATGACTGGGGGAATTGCCATCGGAGTGTTAGCTCCATTGCAATTAAATTATTTATAGGAGCCAGGACTTGCTCCTGAGGCATTTCAGTCTTGTAGCTTGATATGATAGTTAACCTGATGAAGGCAATGGAGGGAGTTGCCAAAACGTTGCTACAGAGTTTAGTAAAGAAATTATCCGGCTGAAAACCCGTGAAGTATTCATTTCATCCCTAATACTATTTCAATGTGCAACATTGTGGCGCAGGATAATCACAGTATAGATAGAAACATGAGTTACAGTATAGAGAATGACCTGAGGAAAGTGGTGAAGGAGGCGCAGCATACCACGATTGAACTTGGACAAGTCTTCATGACTGGCCACCGCTGTGACGCGGTTTAAACGTTGAAACAGGGTTCTACTTTGGAGAGGCATTGGTTCTGTCATGGGGATTGTGGCTGTAGGCACCATTGGTAGATGGAGTTTCACTAGGTAAACAGAAGAGTCAGGGAGGTTGTTAGCTAAAACTGTAAGAGAAACCAAGTTTTGAAAATATTCTGTTTTCAGAATCATAACAGCCCTTTGCAAGTGGCTTAAAAACGAATAAAAAAAATCATTATGAAATCTGAAGAAAAGTTGGATTTATCGATGTTTATTTCCTAGTGTTACAAACTGCAACTAGATTTGCAGTTAACCCGAAATTTGCTTTCCTTAGCTCAACAAAGGCAACTGATGTTGATTGCATTTCTATTTTTGGGTGCACCCACATACAGTAGCTAATAATTTCATATTTTAAATATCTCAAGCTGGTAGCCTGTTTTAATTTATTTCCAGTTTTATTATTTCGTATCAGAAACATACAGTTACACAATTACAGTCATCAAATTATAATCGACCAGAACTTGGCCACTTCCAGTGCATTTTCTGAGGCATCATACAGTTCAGCTGCCGAGCAGGATGCTGGACACAGTCGACACTGGAGCATGTGCTGGACAGTCTGGTCCTCACTGCAGTCGCACTTGATATCACTGATCTCAGTATAGCCCCATCTTGCTAAATTCACTTTGGATCTGCCCACTCCTGATCTCAGCCTATTCAAAGATTTCCATGTCAACCATCCCTTGTCATAACCAGGTGGCAAAGATTCAGACACTCTTCCCCAGCCATGCGGAAGGGGAGCCTTAGCTTCCCATAGTTGTAACCTGGCTTCTTCAGTTGTTGTTGTAAGTTCCTGAGATATTCTTAGGAAACTTTTCCTGGACTTAAGTCTTTGCCTGTGAGGGATATACCCATATAGTGGATGAGATTTTTCATGGTTCACTTTCCTCCTTTCCTTGTTCACTGCTATTTCCCTTTGAACAGAAGGTGGTGCTATTCCTGCGAGACGGTGGAGCCATTCGACTGGAGTTGATTTTAAGCAGCCTGTTATGATTCTGCACGTGTCATTAAGTGCAATGTCTACTTGTTTGGCATGGGTTGAACTGTGCCATACGGGACAGGCGTACTCTGCAGCCGAATAACATAGTGCTAAGGCAGAAGTTCTAATTGTTTCAGGTTGGCTGAGCCACTGCGATCCAGCCAGTTTTCTTATGAGATTGTTCCTACTGGAAACTTTCAGCTTGGAGTTCATGCAATGTTTCCTGAATGTAAGTGATCTGTCAAGGGTCACTCCTAGATATTTTGGAGTATCACAGTGTTCTAGTTCGACCCCCGACCATGTTACCTTTAACCTACGATTTGCTTCTTTATTCCTTAGATGAAAAGCACATACTTGTGTCTTCGTAGGATTTGGTTTAAGCTGGTTCGTGCTATAATACCTTGACAAATCTTCCAGAGCGTTGGTAAGGGTGCTCTCCACTGATTCAAAGTCTTTGCTCTGTGAGACCAGAGCAAGATCATCAGCATACACGAAACTCCTGCATTTGCGTGGTATAGGCTGATCATTGGTATATATGTTAAACAATAATGGGGCTAGCACACTTCCTTGGGGTAGACCATTCTTCTGTGGCCTCCAACGGCTACGCTGACCTTGGAAGTCAACAAAGAATCTGCGGTAATTAAAGGGAGATGTGAATATTCGATGATTGTCGTCTGTAAGAAACCATTCTGGCCATATGAGCAGGGCATTCAGGACTCTGTATCAATTACCGTTTTGGTCAACAGCGGGTTTCCATAGTTTTTCTTCAACCTCTCCGGACGAATAATGCATAGTTGTTTCACATAAATAACGACCGATACACTTCCTTTGCTAATGATTGTCAACAGTCTGATATCAATATTAATAACCTCGTTGAAATTAAACTGAAAAAAAAATCAAAATGTAGCGGTGTAAAAATTGCTGCTGATCAGTTGGAACGTTTGAGTTAATATGAAAATTTATGAATTGGTTTCTCATCATCATATCTTATTTTCTGAGCGGTCTGCAGTAGTGTCACTTTGTGAATTTTGTCACAATTTAAACTTCCTCAGAAGGGATCAAGGGGAACAAAACTATTAAATAAAGGAAATGATTAAAAATGGAATGTGAGAAGTATTATTCATTCGAACACAAAGTTGAACTATTTTGGTAGTCCAACGAAAGCATCCATCGGACGCTGAACACCTGAAAGTTGGCAGTCAGCCAGGTAATCAGCCTTCTTTCCTCCACTGCTGATTTTAATTCACTTTATCATTTTCAGGGCTGATATTGCATTCTACTCTTGCAGGAGGCATTCCCTTCTAAACAGTTTAATAAAGAAATTATCTAGCAGAAAACCTGTGTATTCATTTCATACATACACCAGGAAAACTTAATTCTCACAGTATTAGGGATGTCCTCCACACAGTGCAATAATGTGAGTATGTTACTGTCTACATGTTCATAGCCACTCTAACTCGTTCAGTTAACAGAGCCATCTGGGCGTCAGTCATTCAGATCATTCGATCCAGTCAGTTCGAGTCAAGTGCAGTTGAAGAATTGAGAGTAATCGTGATCCGGTAGAGGGCCGGGTCGATAATACCCCTCTGCCACCGCCATCGTAATCATACCATCTAGTCTATTGTGAGGATCTATTTAGTAACCTTTCTGTTAAGCTACAATTACTCTATGTGAAGTACATTGTCATTTAAATTCCCTCAACGACATCAGTTAAGAGTGTTATTAAGTGTTTTCCCAGCCAGTATTCGCAGACACCACCTAGAAGAACAAGAAATTGATGACGAGAAGGAGGAATGAATTCGCATGCACAAACGGAGTAAGTCGAAGGTAATCTCCACTCGGCTTTAGCACACGACAAAATTGTAGAGGAAGAGCTCTGGAGAGGTCAATACAAAATGGAAGAAGTATTGCCAGAGGACTCGCATAAGAGGAGAGGTCACGATTATATACATTTGTTTGCCTCAATAGTTTAAATATCAAGAGTAAGTTTAGTTCCCCCAGTTGGTGATTCGACTTTCCCTTGCTGTTCCTACGTGTTCCTGGCCAGAAGCTATTCCTAGATTTTTATCCACACACCACTGTTTCAGTCCATCTGGCGAGTGACGGAAGTCAGTTTTCTGTTTTGTTCTTTCCGCTTCTGGCAACGATTCCTTTTGAATGTGAGGAGTGGCTATAATTTATGTACTGGATTTAGCTTTAGGTATCCACGTTTCCGTTGACTGATGTCCACCTGTTTCATATTTTTAGAGGCTGACCATACTTCTTCAACGTATTTTGATGCCAACAAACACAATGCGAGGGCAGGGGAGTCCAGTGTTCGAACTTTGGTACCCTCCATTTAATTCGTCATTTTTCTGATTATATTATTCTGGATTCTACTTTTTCCCTGATGCAGTGTTTGAAGGTATGGGTGCAGTTCAACATCACTCCTAAACATTTCGGTTTCTGGAGTCGATCGCTTTCTCAGGTAAAGTCTAGTTCTCCATTTTCTTTAATAACATAACCAACTAATTTATCTAGAGCAAACAACAGTGATTCAATATGTAGTCCATGAAACACTTGCAGAAGTAAACGAAACAGTAATGTCTGCTAAATTTCATGGGATGTGCAGGTAAACTTGTGGCCACTAGATACCTTTCTCTTAAGCCATAAGGCACTTTCATGGAGGTAGTAAGGAAACGACAGCCGCTTTACCTCTTCAAACAGTTTTCTCTGTGAAAAATGCTAAGAAGTCATCAGAAGTATTTCAACTCCTGTGAACTTATAATCTAAATCATATAAAATACTGTCAAGATTGATGAAACAGTTTAAAAGGAATAAGTGCGCTGAAAAGTGAGATTTAAAATAGATGTATGTTCCTATCTTAAACCTTATACTACGCAATTAGATCATCAGGCTCATTGAACCAAGAGATATCGTGTCAAAATTCTTTCTTGGGCAAAAGAGCTTTGTTTATGCAAATGACTGACAGCTCTAAGATGGTTTGTAAAAGCACCGGTGTAGACTTGACTGAACTATATACACTGTTGTGCTCTAGCAGAAGTGTATCCAGTCGATAGGCAGAAATGAAAGTATTTAACTGTAACAGCAAAACGTCCCAACTCCCTTTTCCCACAATGAAGTTGTACTATGTCTATAAAAAAAAAGATAATAGAAGCACATGGAAGACCTGGATTATAATACAAGTACACTATCAATACAAAGAAAAGTTAGCAAAAGAAATTTCCCCTGCTCTTCAACAAAGATATTGTTAAGTGGCAGACTTGTGTACTCACGTGCGTAGTCTCTCTCGCCGAAGCTGCGCTTGCTGGTGATGGTGCTGCTCGAGTCTGGGGAGGCAGCAAGGCGCGCCACGTCGAAACGGTCCTCGTCCGCCATCGCGAACACCTTCTCCATTTCCTCGTCCAGGTCTGCCACGGCAGACTCGGCGCCGTGCCCATCTTGCTGTAACACACAGAAAGCCCTCGGTAATACTTCAAAATACCGAGAAGAGACCGGCGATTCAACGCCGAGTAGTCGATCAGTGCAGATTTGAGTGGAAGAACGGCGGAATGGGAAGAAAGGGCCATGAGCAGGCGTTAACTTGGTGGAAAATTTGGTGAAAACCATTCATGTGATGTCCTCCCAAGTTTCTATAGACCAAGTCGTTGCACCACTGTTTGCTTCAGCATCCCACCACCCAACTCGTTGTGAGATCAATGCACGAGTTCTGATGCGTACTCAAGAAACCTCTAGACTTTTATATCTATCGATCGAGAACGGTGGCCAACTGTTTCCCGCAAAGACGACACGCAGCCTGCCACTAAGGAGCCCAGTTCTCCCGGGCATGAAGAGTCTGATTCTAGTGTCCAAGGCTGCACTACAACTGAGGAGAGCGCAGAGTTATATTCTTGACTATTTAATATTAGGACAACCCTTACCGAGCAATAGCGGAATAGTAAGATGCACTCTAATTTATGAAGGCTGAATGAAGACGGGAACCACTTGCTAGTATCTTGCCCTAGCGATAGGCTAGTAGTCGAGAAGTTTCCTTCCCAACATATAATGCCTGCATGGGCTCCACGTTACCTTGCCAAGCCTGCCACAATCACAGAGTACAAGATAGCGTGACCCACTTCGCGTGGGCAAGATGCTTAGAAACCAGTAATAGGCCAAAAGTAGCTATTATGCAGTGCTGCCACTGTCGAGATTTTGGGCATATTTGATCACCAGGCCTGCAGTTGTAACTAATGTTACATTTGGTGTGAGGGAGAGAACGGAAAGCTATTCCCACCAGCTAAAACTATGATAGGGACCACGTGGGCTGCTTTGAAGGCTGTCCCATCAGCTTTATGTGAACAGATTAGACAAAAGACTTTGGGACTCTTCAACTAATCAGGCCATCCGCTATTAGAGCATGAAAGTCAAGCTCGTTGGAACGCAACCGCCACATCCAAAAGGCAATTGCTGCAGACACGTCGTAGGTCCGAGGCATGCAGAATCTCAAGTTGCATGAACTGGTGATTACAACATTGTTTGACTAACTCTTAATGAATGTGTAGAGGCAAGCAACAAATTACGGGAAACCTTGTTGCTTGAAAGGGAGGGGATTTGGAGGCTACTGCTTAAGAAAAAAAGCTAATTCTAAAAAACAAACGGTAAGTCACTAATTTTGAAGTGCCGTTCGTCGACTATTTCTTCGAAGGGATACCACGAAACAACGGGACATTTACGTGTACTGTCGTGTGAGATGGCCTATAGTTGCCAATTGAAATCTGTACACCATGTGCACTACTGAGAGAACGAATATTCGCAACATATCAGATTTTGTTCTTTTTTCATTCTAATCTCAATATAAAAATTAGGGAAAAGCGGATGTTTTTTCATCTCTGTCCATTTAATTAAGCCATGTTGTTAACTTAGTCAACGATTCAAGGAACTACCGGTGATAAACCTTTGTGTCTAGAGCAAACCACGTATATGGTGTGTTGTTACTATTGTCCTCGTTAATCTTTCTAGGTTCAATAAGTGAAGTCTACACGAAACAATAGACTCTTATGCTAACTCGCGTGGCTATCAAAGAGAAAATCTAAGACCTTTTATCTTTCGGAATTTTGTAACAAAAAAGCCAAACTTTTTTGGTAATAATTTAATTAAAGGTAAACAAAGAAAACAATTCCAGGCTTGCGACGCATTTGAAAAAAAAAAAAAAAAAAAAAAAAAAAAAAAAAAAAAAAAAAACCTAAGAACAACCAACTGGTGAAATTTTCTAAATTAGAAGAATTACAACATCCGCAGACAGAGGAGAATTAGTTGAAACAATGTGTGATTAACCTCACAGAAGAAACGATAGACACTGAGAAGAGCTCAGTTCTCTCCAAGAACTCAATTTCGCAATAACGCCAGCAAAAATATATTTTGACATGTTCTGGAATCAAAATTTTTAGCCTCAAATACGAAACGAGGATAGTGACATAACACTACTTTGAGTTCAGTCACAGCTGAGAATAAGGATACAGTAGCAGCATTAAATCATTTTGCTCGAACGTAGTTACGTAGTTTCCAAACTCAAGGTTGTTGAGGATGTGATCGGAGTTACACGCTGCATAACCGATATTTGTATTAAGTAAAAACCAAAACAAAGTAAAGACTTGTCGATAAAGTCATCCTTCCAGGCTTCCTCAACATCAGGCTTCATATAAAGAAGTCTTCCGCTCACAGAATTTTGAAGAAAAGTAGTAAGGCATTTCTATGCAAACTTATTAACCATAGGCAATGAACTGGCAGCGATTCAAATAAAATTCTCAGTCTCCATTTATTCCTTAGCAAAACATTAAATGCCGACGACTAGAATGTGCTGGACAAATTATCGTGGAACCAGTGGAGTAGCTAGATTAACAAAGGCCCCGGTTTTTTTAGTTCTACCAAGTCGTGAGGTTTGCTGGCAGGGGCTCCCTGAGCTTTAGGGGGGCCACCTGAGCTGAGCGCTTGAGCCCCCTCAGCTGCACTTGGGGGCCCCGGTGCAGGGCACCCCTTAGCCCTCCGATAGCTACGCCCCTACGAGAAACCACGTTTGTGACGCATCTGAAAGAAAAACTAAAGCAACCGGTGAAATTCTCCAAATTGGAACAACATCCGAAACCAGAGGAGAATTTGTGGAAAAAAGTGCGGGTAAACTCACAGACGAAACAATACGCCACTGAGACGAGCTCAGTTCTCGCCAAAGGTCTCAAATTCGCCATAACGTCAGCAAAATTACCTGTGGATCAAGTTATGGCTGCAGTGGAATCTTAAAATTTCCTCTTTACAACGGATGTCGCTTACGAAATTCGCAGCGAAACGGCAAGGATATTATCCACTTCCAAACCACCGCAGAAGAACTTCACTCTAGAGCAGTGGTTCCCAATTAGTGGTAAGCGTACCCCCAGGGGTACGTGAGGTTTCTTCAGGGGGTACGCGCGGTAGTCTCTTGGCTAAGGTGATCACTAAAATAATTGAAAAAAATCCACTTTTATCAGCCAACAGAAACATTACTCTCACCCAAATATATTTTAAGATAAACTGTGTTTGGGTCGATTATATTATTGTAATCTTGTGGTTGTGAGAAGCACTCTACTGGGGTAAACTAATTCATTTATTTACCATTTCAGCTGTAAGGGGTACGCGCGGTTGAGCTCCTTCTTGCAGTGGTACTCGGGAAAAAATAATTGCGTCAAATAAGAGAGAGATTATAGTATTACCTACTAACAAAGACTATTGTTCATTGGTGATGTATGCTGAGGAATACCACCGAAAGATAGAGGCATTATCATGGGCGCCGGCAGCATTACTTTAAGGCAGGTGCATCAGTATCTTTTTTTATACATTATATATAACACTTACTAACTAAGGATACTGAATTTATTGACAAGCTGTTGAACAAATTTGAACAACAACCTAGGCGCCTTAAGTTATTATTCAAACAGTGAATTTAATAATAAAATCTTCGTTTCATAAACTTTTTCTGTGTATTTTCTTTCATAGCAGGGGGGTGCACCGTGCAAGTGCACCCCCTTGCACCCCCCTCCCGGCGCCCATGGGCATTATTGCAAACCGTAACGCATGACTAGCTGCCAACATGCCTTTACAGAAGATTCGACGCAACGTTTCAAACGAAATTACGGGAAGCAACCTCAACCGAACCAGAGACCGAGAGAACATTAAACACGTCCAATCATTCTGAATCACGGATAATAAAACAGAAATTTGCAAAAACCCTTGAAGATTTTTGATCAAATTTATATCGCGATTCATTATTGCCACTAAAACGCGATACTGTTCATGTATTAATATGCGCGAGAT
Source organism: Vandiemenella viatica (assembly GCA_031002005.1). Taxonomy (NCBI): domain Eukaryota; kingdom Metazoa; phylum Arthropoda; class Insecta; order Orthoptera; family Morabidae; genus Vandiemenella; species Vandiemenella viatica. The sequence goes on along the minus strand of JARYHS010011408.1, from coordinate 126,505,076 downwards.
AGAAGTATTGTTCTCCTGGCGGCAAGATTATCGTAGTATGTGGTAAGTCAACCTGGACCCGGATGGAAACTGAATCCTTTTGCACAAGGGACGATAAATTACAATGAGCTTTATTTTATAACAATTCTATTTAGTTAATTAAGCGACTGCAGACAAATAAATTTCCATAACACTCAGTTAAACCCGTCATTTTTGACGGGCTTTGGGGCTAGTTTATTACATAATACGTAAAATTATAATTAATACATGAAATGAAAGAGCAACTCAAACAGTTATACAAGTATTCAATGTGAGCACCTCTCGTCACACGGCACACACCAAGTCGATAGCCCATTTCTTCTCAAAGGTTGATTAGTGTTTGTGGTTTAATTGTTGCAACTGCTGCCTCAATCCTCTTTCTTAGGTCGTTAGGTGGGGTACGTCAGCTGGTAGTGGAGGCACATACACACGATCCTTTATGAACCCTTGCAGATAGAAATCACATGGCGTCAGATCGGGAGAATGAGGAGGCCATGCGAAACAAGCTCTGTCTTTGGGCCCTTTGCGGCCTATCCAGCGGTCGGGTACAGTGACGTTCAACCAATCGCATACGTCGTTATGCCAGTGAGACGATGCACCATCTCGCTGCTAAATAAAGTCATTTGATTCGTCTTCTACCAATTGGGGAAATAGCCATAGTTGTAGAACATCAAGGTAGGAAGTACCAGTTACAGATGTTTCTCCAAAGAAAAAAGGCCCATAAACTTTCCGCAGAGATATCGCACAAAAAACATTCAGTTTAGGAGAGTCTCGTTGTAATTGGACCATCTTGTGAGGATTTTCTGAGCCCCTGAATCGCACATTATGAGTGTTCATATGTCCACTGGGGTGAAATGTCGATTCATCACTGAAAACAAAATGATCCATAAAATATTCGTCGTGCAACATTTCATGTGCAAAGTTGGCACGTAAACCATGGTCTGTAGGCTTTAGAGCCTGTAACAACTGCAGACGATAAGGACGCAGTTGTAAGCGTTTCTGTAAAACTTTCCAAACAATCGTCACCGAAATTTCTAATTCACGACTAACCTTCCGAACTGATTTCTTCGGGCTGCGCGTGAAAGACTAACTCATACGCTCAACAAACTTTTCACTTTGGTCGTCCCATACTCTTTCCGTTGCAAAGGCAGCCGGTATTTTCAAACTGATGATACCATCTACGGATGTTATTACCGCTTGGGGGATCACATCTGAACTTAATCCGGAACGCACGTTGCACAGTAACTACAGATTCGGTCTTTGCAAACTGCAGAACAGAAAGAGCTTTCTGTTCACTAGTCGCCATTTTTGCTACTAGCGCTTTCTATTTTCTAAAGGATGACGGAGGAAACATTTCGTGCACATGCGCACATGTACCAACAAACAGAACTGTTTGAGTTGCTCTTTCATTTTATGTATTAATTATAATTTAACGTTTTATATAATCAACACTTACAGGGCGTTAAACTCCGACATTCATTTAGAAACACCCGGTATTTGGGTACACATCATTTATTTCCAAGCTTCAATTAGAGAAAATCCCTTAAAGAGCCTTCCATGTAATTTCCTAATGACCTCCGCCAGTTTAAAGTTCAAACCAACTAATGAATTATACCAGTTCACTCGATTTGCTACAAGCAGAAATGACTAAATACTTACTGAAATATATCATATTTATAAAAGACAGTACAGCATGTGGAATTGACAAAAACATTCTAAAAATAAGAATATTAACTAAATTATAAACTTTCGGAGCAAAACAGTTGCCGTAGAAGTTAAGTTTGATCCAAATATCAAATGAAATTAACAAGTCAGACGTGTAAATGATGTGAGAACTTTGATAATACGGGAAACGAATTTGACAAAATCTTTATGTTGCAGTTCTCCGGTAGAGAATAACGTAAAAATAGAATTCAAACAACATCGGAATCCAAGTCTCCTCGAAGTAATTTTCTTTCCCTCTTCCATAGTCTCCAATTTTCTCGAAACTCGCTCATTTGAGTAGCAGAAAATTTATTTTTGTCCTCATGATAGATACCTTTGCAAAAGGATAAACATTTTTCAGTAAGCGGACGGGAAGAGGGGGGAGGGATTCTAGGTTGACAGAGATGTTGAATATTACCATCTAGGTTCTTGTTATCGGAGTCAAAGCACTATTTAGAAGTTAGACTTTAACATATTATTACCGAGCGTGGTGGTGTAACGGATAGCGTTCTGGCCTCGCATTTGGGAGGACGCGGGATCGAATCCCCGTCCGGGCATCCAGATTTGGATTTTCCATGGTTTCCCCAAATCACTCCAGGCGAATGTCGGGATGCTTCCTTCAAAAGGCCATGGCTAAATTCCTTTCCGTTCCTTGCCCCCCGTCCTTTCCTGCCTTTAATGTGCTCTACGTTGACGAGGTGTAAAGCTATAAGAAAAAAAATTCTACTGTGAAATTTCTATGTTCCGAACTATAGTATCGGGAAGACTTAATAATTCACGAAACACAGCAACTCTGCCACATAAGGCTCGGTCACACGGGGCGATTTTTATCGCTGCGACTTGAATAGCAGCGATTAATCGCTTCGTGTGACAATGTAATCGCTGCAATTGACCCTTCTAGCAGCGATAAAAAATCGCAGCGATGAGAATTAAACTTGTTCAATTCTCATCGCTACTAGCGCGCGATTGTGGTGGTCACGTGACCCAGTGGGCGCTACACAGCGTTGTTGTCGCCTCTTCTGACAGCCCAATCGCTACTCATTTCATTGTTGTCTGACGTTCACCGTTTTTTTTTCCATTTAATTTAATTTTTTAATTTTTTTTGTTATTATTATGGAAAACGGGGAAGGAAATGTGACCAAATGGTCGATTTTTATGTTCTTTTATGATTATCGGAAGGAGTATTGCACACCTATAACAATAAATAAATTAACAATAATGCGCGAATAAAATCCTTTGAGTAGGTTTTTTAATTAATTGAATGACACTAGACTAATCATTCCATCTGACCACAATCTCAGAAAAAATTAAGAACATTAAGGATGCATACAGAAAATAATTTAGCTATGAATAAATACTCCACAGACTTCAGTCTATCACCACTTGCCATGTAACATTAGTTAATTTCTAGTTTGGTCTTACATAGAATCGCATCTCTTGTCAGTGTATCTTTTTCATAAGTTGCGGAGCAACTACTTTAAGTATTTTATCAAAATTTCCTTCAGTCAATCGTTGAATATTTCTGTAGGCTTGTGGATCCTAGTTCTATCAGAAGAAACGCAGAAGCCTCAGCTTTTTCTATTCGTCTAATCCAGTAGCGGACCCATTTTCTTTTCTTTTTAAAATTTAATTTAACAAATGTTTACTCAACTCAGCATTAGCCGAAAGAATCAATCGTCTCAGAACTATACGATGCGGTTTGTACGATATCATAACCAACGAATGAGGTTGATACATTACTTCTCTAGCCACAACCTAATCGCTCAAACCAATCGCTCCGTGTGACTGGCTAATAGCTGCTACTAATCGCGGCGAATGATCGCCGCGATTAGTAGCAGCGACAAATATCGCCCCGTGTGACCGAGCCTATACAGTTATATCGAAAATTCGCCTGAAGCTCATCTCTCCATCAATCACATTGCCCATGTTCTACATTATAGTACTTCCCACAACAGAGTATTGCACCAGATCTCGTTAATACATCCTTTATTTCGCCCCTAAAAGAATTACGACAATGCAGTTGACTTTAATGCCACTCTGATCCACTTCGTGTTCAGTAATCTGGTGCAGTAACTTTAATAGCCCACAAAGTCATTTATTGCTGAATGGTGGGTAGTTTTCTGTTCATTTTACAGCTGCTGGTTATCATAGGCCACTTCGCATGTTTTAATGTTTCCTTGTCTTAAACACACTGCTGTCAACTCATGTTAGTGCCTGGTATACTCTGCTATATAGTAGTCATCGACCCACAAGGAAGTTGCCAGGAGTCAGGATTTCCAAATTTTACTAATTCTCGTTTCCATCAACTAGCGCCTTTTCTGTATAATTTATCATTTAAGCAAACAAACCACACTAAAACCAATATTTTTACAGGCCCTGTCTTGTGAATTTATAGGTAAGATTTTCGGTTGCTCCTCCAAAGGAATATTTTCTGGAAAGAGATATTTTGGTGATATACTCGAAGTACAAAAATATTAAAAGTTTCTAAAGAATTTCTAAGTTTCTAGGTGTTGAGTATTAATTTAGAGCTCTTAGATGACAATCCGCGTGAACATTGCATTTGCACATGATATTTCGACGGCTGAAATCTGTGGGCGTTTTTTTTTTTTTTTTTTTCCTTCCAAGTTTCTAAAGATAATAAACAAAGATATCTGTCTCACTAAGTATACAAAAAAAATATACTGCAAACATGAAATCACCTTCTAACCACAGAGATTTATTTCAACCACCAACCAACAGAATCTGTTGCCTATCGTGATTGCTCGTTAACAGTTTTGACACAAGCCGTATTGTGATGACCAGGTTAAGCTTTGGCTACCCAGCCAGGCCTCTCCTGTTGCCTCTACTGCATTGTCACGCCCACTGACCTGCGCTTTGTTCAGCCCACACCAAAAGCTTTAAAGTCATATTGGTATCCAGGTCACTTTCATTACAGACAGTCAGCGAGACGAAAGGTATATGTTATCCTGGGCCACAAAAACAATATACACCCGTTAGTAATGGACCACACAGCGGGAAAGATTCATACTGACTAGAAAATCCCTCTAACGCCACCAATGGGGCCACACAGAATGGAACTCAACTGCTCTCTGCTGCACTGATTGTCGACTTGGAGTTACCCACGGCTTCTTCGGCACACTTCCATCGTTTTGAGCACCCGAGTCATGTATGATCTATTTACACACCGCATTCTTTAGTTATTTCAAATTAGTTTCAGTGAGCAAAAAATGAGACTTGCCCGATCCATCTACAAATATTTTAATAATTTCTTAATAGGTTATGCGCACATATGACTTACTTTTGAAAAAAAAAAAATAAAGGACGGAATCATATGACGATGTCCATAACCAAGCTGTCAGGTGGACAAAGAACAAATGATGAATCCTTAACATATTAAAACGGTAAAAAACAGTTTTTCACAGAACGAATGATTCTATAAAATTATTTCTAGAACCTTTCTGACGTTCACGAAATAAAAGCAGCTGTACTCGAAGCTTGCTTAGGAGGTTTGGAGCTGCAAGTATTACACCTGGTCATGTACAGGGCCCCTCGAAAGCTAATGATTTATCTCATCCGATAAGGGGGGGGGGGTACTGATCATCCCACAGTGTCGGGGCGGGGAAGGCGATCAGACGGGCGGAAAATTACTGCGAGACCTCAACAGGAAGGTCGCTTGCACCGGAGATCTGCCAATAATAACGAGTGTCGCTCAGCTTTTTGCTCATGGTAATCAATCCGACCAGCTAAAAGAAGCCATTGCTGAAAGCGTTTCACTGTGTAGCAAAGCTCTTTAATACGAGGGAGAAAGTAACGTATTTCAGAGATTTCGAAAGTAGATAGTAAAATGCCAAAGTCAACATGTAAGTCAGACTATTTACGTTGTACGAGTATTTCTTCTCGTGGAAGTTAATAAGCAGCTCCGAACGGATACTACCATGACGTGTATTGTTGAAAGCTTTGTTTCAGGTGCTCATCTGCTAGCTTCAGATTTATTTATTGTCTTGAATACTATGAACGCCTTTCGTAACGTTTTATACAGAAAACAATCATTATGAAACAGTGCACTTTAAAATTGCTCTAACTGGTAAACCGACTGACCAAATCTAACAATAGGTGCCAATTTAAGGTCGCTGTTGACTTCGTGCATCAAGGCCTAAATTGGCGAATGTTCAACTAAAGAGATTTATTAATTTTATAATAGTGCTCTGAGATTTCTTTTCTCTCTCTCTCTCTCTCTCTCTCTCTCTCTCTCTCTCTCTCTCTCTTCTGGCTTTACACCTCGTCGATGACCAGGTCATTAGTGGAGGGGAAATGAAGGGGGGCAAGGAATTTTACTATTGAAAATATAAATATTTCAAGGAAACTCACTAAGTATGTAATGTTTGAATAATAAGGAAGTGAAAGAGACATAGCACTAGCGGGCGGCAAAGCTACCTTGCACCCAGCGCCCTCCAGTTTGGGGCTATAAAATTATGGTAGGAGGGGGGGGAAAATTTTCTTTTGCGGATGGGAGGGGGGGCGGTAAGAAAAAAATTGGGAACCCATATACTAAACAGGCTACTTCCAACAAGTTTAAAGTTCTACGATGTGTGGCCGCTCGATTTACTTCTTTGAAAACTGTCCTTCAACTTTCGGCATTTCGTACAAACCGAACACGCAATCTCCCACGTGACTTCCTGTCTTTCATCTTATGCCGACACACGATGACTCACAGTCAACTGCGCCTGGCCATTCCATACTTCCCTCTGGGCGAAACATTCCGTTAAGGGCCTTGTACCGGGTCACTTTCACAACGTCGGTACAGGCTGTCTTCTCTCACCGTCCCAAGAACTCGCAAAATAAGAAAGGTCATGTTCCCCTCTTCCCCCTTCCACACCTCTTCCCCCTTCCCCTCCACTCCCTCCCGTCTTACCCCTCCTAGCAAACCGTTACGCCTGCACACGCTAGTGGCAAATTTGTCAGGAGGCAATCTTGAACAGAGTAGAGTTACCTTTATCCGCCTGTGGTAACTGAATGCATTACAGTAAACAACTAGACCGGAACCATTACGTAGGGAACAGCGCACTGGTCTCACGTTGCAAGGGTTGTCAGCTCGAGTCTCGCCTATGACATTAATTGATTTGGTTAAATGTATAGTGTTCATATGACCGAATACCAATATTTCTTTCTTTTCCGGATTGTCACAAAAGCTGTTAGTGTAAAGTACGGCGATCTCCTTTAAATGAATACTCTAAAATACGACCCTAGCTTTCACATAAATTTTTAAAATTACTAGTATATTTTATTCTGGTGTAAAAAATATTTACATATAGACAGTTACAAATGTGACAACAATGTTCTTCAAATTATTATGTACCAGAACATAGCCACAGCCACTTCATTCTAGGTTGCTTGATCCATGTCGTCTTCTGTGCATAGCAATAGATAGAAAGGACAGTGAGTAGGCAAGTGTTTTACAATGTTCATGTCAGCGTTGATGTAATATATCGCCAGGAACGCCCCGGACCTGTTCACTCTTCATATAGACACTAGTATACGCTGAAACCACGATTCGAGATCCACGAGAAAAACAATTATACAGACGTCATTCTAATGAAGGCAATAGGATCCAGACATACATAAGCATCTGTTCAGCTGATTGCCGCGAAATTTAATAATTATTGGCACAGAATGTTCCAAACATTTGCTATACTGATCTAATTTTTTTATTGCCACGGAAAATATAATTGCTGTTACCAATTTCCTAAGACCAAGAGTGAATATAATCATATGGTGGACACACAACTGCAAACCTTCACTTTAAATGTTATACTTATTGATTTTCTATTACATACTCACACAAAACAATTTTCACACCCAACAAACATCCACTATCTTTGGTGCTTATGCGTTTCTTCGTTTATACCTCAAATAGCGAAATTCTGTAATATGTTTACGTTAACATATTACTTCCTATACACAGACATATTCTGAGAAAAAAAAATTTGACTGTCCGGAGTGATCGAACAGTAGTGATGAACAACACAGTATAGGCCCGGCCACACAGAACGCGACAAGCGACAACGACAGGCGATATTGTGTCGCGGCGCGACGTCGCTATTGTTGTAATTCACAGTTTTGAATCGGGACGGTCACACACAAAGCGATCCGTCGCCGGGCCGCCGCCTTTGTCGCGGCGACGAGCGACACAGTTGTACAAAACCACAGAATTGGCCGATGAAGCAAAATGATTTCCACCGCATCCGACGGCCACTACTTCAGGTGTACTAAGAGATGCATATGAAAAGATTTCCAGCTCATAAAAAATAATTTTTCGCATTGAGAATTGTATTTTTTCTTCTTAGTTTCTCACTTTATGTTTGTTTGTTTACACTGTAATTATTTAAAATAAATAATACTTGTATTTGAGCCTATCTTTTTATTGTGAAATACATTGTTAATAATAAATTGTATATTTTATTGTGAATATTTCACTTTGTGACGAAACTCCTGGTTTTAAGGGTATTTCTTAATATTGACCTCCACGCAAATGACACAGCTGCCTGCAGGGAGGAAGAGCTGGGAAGTGATAAGATTGAAAATCACTTAGAGGTCAGGGGCTTTGGCCAGGGCGCTAAGATTTTCGGGCCCCGGGTAAGGATTCTTAGCCCCCCTCCTCCCCCCCCCCAACAAAATTATTTATATTAAACTTTTAAAAACTTTTAAATTTTAAGGCAAAAAATCAAATTACATCTTTTTAAGCAAGATTTTAAAAGTTTTATTTTTATTTAATTAGACACTCTGGCAGAGGAGCCCCCTTCGGGGGCACAGGCCCAGGATACTTTTGCCTCGCTTAACCCCCTAGCACCGGCTCTGGTTTTGGCAGTGTCGTTTTTGTTTTGTTTTTAAGAATGTATATTAAATGAACAGAACATACCTCATAGTGTCATACAAATGGCTAATCTTTCTATTGTACCAATTACTTTTCTCCAGTTCGTGGTGCAATATAGTTGATTTTAACAGATTGTCTACTTTCTCGAAGCATTCTCGAGACATACGAAAATATGTATAAAATCTATCTTCTTGTGATACCAGTCCCCGGCAAAGGCGGTGGTATTCACCAAGGCATTCTCTCTTCTTATTGATGTCAGGAACCCAGACCATTTTTAGTGCGAACAAAATAAGTAGAGTCCCCTCATCACTTGACATGTTTTAAGAATTTCCTAGCCCAAGAAAACTTATTAAGAAAGAAATAGAGAAGTACAGATCTCTTCCCGATAGATAGTCTCACCAGCATGGCATTTATCGCTGTAGAGTTGTCGCGCCCTGTGTGACGTACCAAAATCGCGTATCGCCGCGACGAGAGAACGACCACTTGCCGCTGTCGCTTGTCGCGTTCTGTGTGGCCAGGCCTTAAGCATTTTGCTCGATACGGAAAAGTGTATAGTGACTTGATAAAGGTGAGAAATTATTTAAATATATATAACCTCCCTTCTATAGCCAGGCAGCAGATGCGGTCCTTGTAACACAATGAAATGAGGCAAGGCCCTGTGTACAGTGGCCAGATGTTTGTTCTGACGCAGGCTTACTTGCTTCATCTTCCTTTATTGCCTGCCAATCGCTGCCGCATGGCCGACTTTTTTCGGAGAACTCCCTTGGACTCCGTACTTCACTTTATATGAATTCGCCGTAAATAACTACGGCAGAACAAGAAAAAAGTTTGGTATTGGCTACTATAAATACTTGAACTAATTTCGGGCGAAACAAATACCCCGGAGCCAAAAGTTAGAAACTCTACAGATTCTTCAATCTCGCAACTGACAGTAAATGGTTTAACCACATTTTCACGTTATTCCTATTGTTTCGAAATAAACTGTTCATGCTCGACTATACAACTGAGGCTCAGAATACAAAACATACGATAGTTTATACACCTTGCCACTCACTACATTTTAGATGGATCGATTGACATGAAACGACAAACTGCGCGTTAGATATAAACATATAAGTTATCGTAACTATTCATCAAACAATAATTAAGTAGCTGTTCACTTTCACAGTAATCTCAGAGGATCCACGCCCAGACCTAAGCGTTAGCCATCTAAAATAAGAAAAAAAAGCTTCGTATCTTTTGGTAACATAATTAGAAGCAGTGATATTCACAGGCATTAGCAATTCTGAAGTTATGTGTTTGATATTTACAAGACACCGAAAGAAAATAGGCAACGCTAACAGCCAACAGTAAAGAAGGTTCATAATTAATAAATTGCTTTGAAAGATTACTGGTAACACGACGTTTTCCCTAAAAATAGGATTGTCAGAAATGTCACTAATGTTTTCATGCTTTGAATCACGAGAGACAGATTTTTGTATTAAAGGAAAGAAAACTAAAAATAGTATGTTTGTGAAAAAAATTTCCACCAACTTGCGGAAGGTGTTGTTAAGAGCTACCAACGAATTCATGTCGGAAAGAAACGAAAAAGCAGTCAGACTTCCTTATACGTGTTAAAGAGCCATCTCGGCAGTCAGGTGGAGGATTTTTTGTAAAATTGAGATCTGGTTGGTTGGATCGGAGTTTGAAAGCTGGCCGTTCAAAATTTCAGCCCCAGCGTCATAGCGTACTACAGTTTATAATAGGCGTACGGAGGCACTACCAACATATCAGACACATTAGACATATACCGTTGAGAGGGCAAATATGAATACAGGACAAGTGGAGGGGAGGTAGGGATGTTAAACTGGTTAATTATTGATTTTGAGTAATCAAAAAGGAAGATCTGATGAACGTATTCATTCATGAAGCGTGATTAGTAACAAAGGAATCGGCAAGATACTGATGCGGGGTAATGCCTTCGCAAAATTCCCTTTCTTGTCGGAGAAAAATCTTAGCCAAAAAATTCTCTCTTGTCTTTAAGGCATATGAAAATGACCTATTGTTGGTGAAACACAAAGAGACTTCCCAGCAGAATACTAATCTTGTTCCCTCATTCCAGAACTGCGGGGAGGTTTGGTATTTATCGCATGTATTTGGTGCACAATGTAATGACCTTCTGACCAGCACGCTAGACACGTAAAGCACCATCAAATATTTTTGAAAGAGTGGTATCTGAACCACGGCGGTTCTGCTGTAGAGCAAAAAAGGGAAACCGTTTTCATTTAGATAATGCTTCAAACAACAACAAAATTTCTGCTACTGCTGCTAACAAATGTTTTATACAAGCGAATATAAACTACATTCTGTGGCGGTAAACATAAATATTTTGAATTTCTAGGCAGAATTCTACATAAAACAAACGACAGATTGCTTTTAAAAGAACATACTTTGAATTGGTATAGCAACAAAAGTTTTCTGAGTACAATTAGTATTACGTCACTGATGTAAAAATGTGTGTCTAAAAAACACAGAACGTTTTTATAGCAAAAAGATGCTTTTGTGAGAAGCTGAACTGTTAACTGAACTGAAATTTACAGAGCCACAGTTTATTTTGTAAACGATTCATTTAAGCAAAATAAGAAAACAGTTTGTTCTTTATATACCTAAGTTTTGAAACGATGCGAAGAAGCGTTAATGTGGTAAAGCGGCGTAATTTCAAAAACAAACTTTTTGAAGAATATACGTCGACTTAAATGTACATAACAGTTATTCGTGCCGACTGAAGGAGTCAGAAAACAACTACAGCGAAAGAGGCTTATTTGTTTAGGCTTTGAGGTAGCTGAATAATGAACGATACATGAAACTGGGAAAATTTTAAAAACATTTCAGTGGAAGCAGGATTAAATAATAAGCCAAGAGACACTCCCATGAGCTACAAATAATAACTTCAATTTACATATTAGAGGCAAAAATGACTTAAAAAAGGAATTCAAAGAATCTACGTAAAATTTAAATGTTAAAAGAGTTATAATTAAATAGGCGCATAGTGACGTACCACGAGATGCATTGGTTCAAATATACCATTCCAGTCCCTATTTATGTTTTCTAAGCACTTTCTACAATATTTTCTTCCTAAAATTAAATCACTTTGCCCGCCAGGCGTGTGAGGTACAACGAGACCGGGCAAGCAGACCAAAATGGACTACGTGGTTTATGGACGCTCCTTAAGTAAACAACTTTCCCATACTCTGCCGTAATATACAATTATCTTCCATGAATATGAATTTCAGCATGCGTCTTCAAATCAGAAAAAAAAGATTCATAGTAGTAATTACTTAGATTTTAAAACAGACGTATTAATAAGGAAGAGATGAAACTGAAGATTATAAAATTTCATCAACATCCGAGTATTATGAAATCTTAAACCTTTGATACACAGACAAACCATGACAAAAGTATTTCAAGATGGCCGTCAAGTCGAACCGATGACTGTGCATCGAAAAAATGTTATCCATGTTAATTATTAATACAGCGTTGCAGTTCGCAGACCGCAAATCACATGACCATTTTCCGTATTATGGCAGCGCCACATTGTATTGTAAGGCGGCTCCTGACCCGACCCCTGTGGAAGGTATTTCGGAGCTGGTCTCAGTTTACGCAACAACTCGGGTAGGGCGCGCCGAAGTAAACAATGGCCAAGGACCTTCCTTCCTCCGCAGCTTGCGCAACCGGGACACAAGGTCCTAGTCCTCACGGTTGCCGAAGTAAGGATCCAGATTATCAGTGACCACAGAGCTAAAACAAAAGCAGGACGCAGACAATCGTTTCAACACTAACAGGAAAACAAAGACACCACTGGGAATGCTCATCCACAATGAAAGGCTGAAGCTGACACGCACTTCAGTAAGACGACCTTATATAGTAGCATTGACAGAGTTAATATAATACTCGTCGTCATAAAGAAGGTGATGTGATCAGCACCATCCTCGGTCCGCTTTCCACGTACTAGTCCTCTAATTCTTCTACTAATATAAACTGGTATGCAAAATTTAAGGATGAAATAAATAAAGTAACTTAGCATAACATATTAAATGAATGAAAGTGCGAGAGCGTGTCACCACAGTCTCCCTCACATGCACAGAAAGCTGGATGTAACATGACGTGGGGTCAGCTCGACTTTAGCGACAAATGCGTCTGGCCCATAAGAGACAGGACAAAACAGTGTGTGGCAATTATCGAGCTGTTACGGTACGCTGTGGTGGTGTTATTCATTACAACAGGGCTCGGGGACATTTGGCTGACTGCGCGCGGGGAAAAGCATCGGGAAACTGAAAGAAGGACAAAGTGTGAAGAGTGCAGACCAGGATTTTGGTATTGCTCACAGCACTGTTTCACGTGCGTGGGGAGTATTCTAAACGACTGGCACTGCATCTCAACAGAGAGAAGATGGTCACCTAAGGTCAACTACTGCAGCAGATGATCACTTATTATGCAACAGGCAAGAAGGGACCCACGTCAAACAGCGGGTTAATTGTAAACACTTTTAACAGTACTGGAAGGCAAGCAATCTCACGCTCCACGGTGGCAGGGCGACTACGTGGGGTTAGTCTCTCTGCAAGACGACCATTACTTTGTGCATACCGGCGACACAGTAGGTGATGTCAAGAGCATCAGGACTGGACTGAAGAGTAGTGGAGTCATGTGCTCTTCTCAGATGAAAGCAGATTCAGTCCGAGTACTGATTCTGGATGTACCCTCATCTGGTATGAATTGTGAACATGTAATGTGCACACAGACATTGTCAAACTTGATTGTTTTAGTGGTCCAAGTGTTATGGTGTGGGGAGGCATAATACAGAATCGGCGTTCCGACCTCCAAAACTTTGAACGCGGTATACTCACTAGTCAACGATATTGTGTCGCTGTACTCAAACCCAATGTGCGTCTTTCAGGGTTGGATTCGACCCTGACTTCATATTTATGGATGGTAATGCGCGATCGCACCGAAAATTGCTGATGGAGGAGTTCTTGGAACGAGCGGGTATACGGTAAATACACTGACCTGCCCATTGCTCCGAATTAATAGAGCACGTGTTGGATGCATTCAGGAGAATTATTGCAGCACGTCCACATGGACCAATAACCATCTAGCAGTTGTCAATCACACTGATGGAAGAATAGATCGCCCTGCCATAAGAACTCTTCACCAAACCTGTAGCCAGCATGGAAGCACACTGCAGAACATGCATTGCTGTCCGTGGTGATCCCAGACGCTTTTAAGAACCATATTCCTCTTTTTTGTAATGTCTGAATGACCATTCTGAGTGGTAGTTAGATTACTGTAGCTTCTTGTACCCGAATAAAAGTGTAATTTCTTTTTGTCTCGTCACGTATTCCTTTATGTTACATTCTGTGCCATAATATAGTAGTGCTTTCTGTCTATGGTACAAGTTTCACCGCCCTACGTTACTTGGAGGTGACATAGCATGGACACTAGTGCACATCCATATTTCATCGCCAACGCACTCGCTTCGCTATACGCTATTCATTCATAAGGGAGCGTGCATAAACCACGTAGCTCCATTTTGGCCTCCTGTGAAACTCCCCTCCCCCCCACGTAGCCCTACGTGGCTTTTGCCTCTACCCCCTCCCACGTAGCACATTGCTTCTTTCCCTTTTGATTCCAGAATACATTTTGTACTGTTTTCTCTTGTCAGACTATTGTAAATTACATACGGAAGTAATTGACTGAGGGAAATAAATATTTACATGGTGTTGTGAGTTCTGTTCTTCATTTTAACTGTGAAAAATGTTATGAAAGGAAATCCACGTGGTCTGGCTCGGAGCCCCCCCTCCCCCCACGTAGCCCAGCGTAGCCTTCCAACCAACCCCTCCCTCCCCGTGGACCGAGCCACGTAGTTTGTGCACGGTCCCTAACTGGCGGCTCAAGGTCATATATCCCTGGCCGCGCTCCTTACCTCACAACCCATCCTGCCTCTCCGAGCTGTGTCCAGTTAGTGAAGTAGCAAATTTCTTGTGGTAAAGGGAGCGGACTGGTAGGCTGAGCTCGAGCCGCCTCTGTTTACTGAATACGCTATAACAGAGGCCCATTAAATTATCAAAAATAATTCTGTGGACCATTAACTTATACAGGGCGTTCGCCGGGAAACGCAACCCACTGTTAGCGCTACAAGGAAGAAACTGCTCCCGGCGAGCGAGCGGTCAGCTTCCGGCATTGTTCGACCGTCGGCCGCAGACTATTTCATAATAATTACGCTTCATAAACTTCATAAACTTGTATGTGCTAAGCATTTAAATGTGACGTAATTAATTAGCTTACCTTATAAAAGATGCTGGAAGTGTTGACCCTCTTGTGTAATGCACATTTCACATCTTCTGAACATATTTCGAGACACACGCTGCCCTAACTGACTTAATGATTTTTTTTGGTGACTGTTCTAGTCGAAAAGCGATATCGTCAATTTTCTCCTCTGTGAGAATACGGTTGACCGACAGTCTCTTTTGGTTAAAAAATGAACCCGTTTCTCTTACTTTTTTAACCAGACGCAGAATTGTTGATTTAGCTGGCAGTAAAGCGCCAGGAAATTCGCGACGAAATTTACTGCGACACTTTTTAAACGACTTCTTCTTCACATATGTATCGTAGAGAAATATTCATTGTTGCAAACTGTAACGTACCATAATTTTACTCATACTCAAACACGGTACAGATTAGTAAGAGTATGAAGCCCCAAACCAGCCAAACCGCAAAGAAACGTTTATTCACAACACTGATTAATAAGAGACTGAAGTCACAAACTAGCTACAATGCAAAGAAACCGTTCTTAACAATGTAAGCGTCCCATTATACTGCGTCACTGCACTGTTGGGGCAGCGGAGGTGTTAAACAGTGCGGTGATTCACTGTGCCGTGTGGCGGGAGTTGCTGGCACCACTGACCGAGCAAGTTGCCGACGGCAACAGACTGGGAGGGTAGCGTTTTCCGGCGAACGCCCTGTATTAGCTTAATTATTTACCTATGTGTATGTTATTAACATCTGGGACATATTTCGTATAAAACAATTTTTTAAATTTTTTATTGAAAAACAGTGATGAAACTGGAAGAATTATTAAAAGTTAATTGCATATTGACCAGACACTAAACTTTACACCTCTTATTTTTGTCAGCGGTAATTTCTGCAAACAAATCTAGCTGACGGAATCCCATTCTACCTCACCATACTCCAGCAATTGTGAGACCAAAGATTTGTATCCCCACTCCCTGGTACATCCTCTCACAGCATCTCCAGCAAATGGATGAGCTGGAAACCTCGCCCCCCCCCCCTTTCCATTATTATTATTTTTGTAATGTTGACCTATATTTTCATGTTCAGTTTCTGTGTACAGGTTAATGATACATTTTTCTTGAATTTTTATATATATATAAAATCGACCTTTATTCAGTACTGATTCGCCTTATTCATTTTTGTGATATTAGTGTATAAAGCTTGAATTTTAACTATCCCATGTGACTTATTAAATTTAAAACAAATTAAAGTATTTTAATGCAGATAAAGAATTTTAATAACGAAATCTTTCATCACGTGCAGAGATAAAGAGGAAAATATTTCTGATAATTTTGGCTATTAATTCGCATATAACCTAGACATTTCAAGCTAAATATCCTGTCACATCGCTTGATAGGTTTGATAACAAGCTCAGCTATACGTGAGAGAGGAAGGAGGTGTTATTGACGTTTAGTTTCGAGCAAAAACCTCTGCTTCAGGGAATCTGCGGTGCCTTCGTCGAACTACCTACGGGCCTAGAGCGAAAAGCAGAGGTCGATGGAACAATATTATCTTTCTTGTTGAATAAGTTAATTTAGACATCTCGTGAATTCCGCCGTCACAATTTCTTTGTATCCTATTCAGCGAGGCTACAAACGAATCTCAACAGAGGCAACTTAGATTTCAACTAATTACTGAAGCATTATATAGCTCAAAATTTCCGTCTCTGTGTGGAATAAACACGATATTCTCTTATCAAGCTAGTTGCAACTGCTGTGACTCACTGATATACTGTTAAGTAAATTACAAATTTCTCTTATGCCGTATTAGAAATAATTCATCTCCTTTAGATAAATAGGGTAACATCAAATTTCTTTTTAATTTAAGTGTTAAGGAAACGAGTATCGACTGTCCTGAAGGACAGATGCCCGTACCATGTGGAAAATATCAGTGGAGAAGCAAAAATGAAGTTTAATTGAAACCTAAATACTGCGATGTGATACTACGTTATGTACAGAATAATTCAGTTTATATGAAAGTGTATGAACTATCTCGTAAGTCCTTGCTTCCTCGATCAACTCTTCGGAGATATGATTCCTCACAGCAGTTTTAGTAAAGAATTGGACTATCAGAATCGGCGTTTTTTTGACAAAAAATTATACGACAACCCTACTGAATGTGAAAAAGTGCTTACAGTGTTCGGGTTGCTTACGATTAACGAAACTTAGTGCAATGCTTTAAAGCTGCCCCCAATCGCAACTTTCTGGACCAGGAAAAACTGAATTATTTCCAAGTTTCTGTCTTCATGCGGAAGGAAAAATGGAAATAGTGCTGTCGTATACCCCAAGAAAATGTGGGGAGAAAAACGGAATACAACCCGCCACGGAGAAAGAATGAAACGAGTTTCGGGTATTTCTACAAACAACAAACACGGTGATCAAAAACTGATCAATATGATTTTTAACCTTCTCGCGATGACTCAACGAAATTCCCAGTCCATTAAAAATGTACAATTGTATCGGGGGAGAAGCAAACTTCTGTAAGAGCATCAAACAAACACCAACTTAAGGCTTTCATCCCATCTTATAGATTTAGCACTTTATGTCAGTAAACAGAGTTTAGGTACCCACTTCATTTCAGTGAACTTTTTTTGTGATAGAAATTATGCTTGTTCTACTGTAACTTCCGCTTACAAATTTAACTGTCCCCTCGCGGGATACTGACATCTATGAGACAATCTCACGAGACATCTGTTAACTAGCTACAGTGATCGGTGTCAAAGTTACTGCAGAATTGAATCGGTAATCGACAATACAGGAACTAGGTAGGGAGCCATTGGAAGATAGAAGGCTGACAAGAGTGCTGGAAGTGTTAAGCTGTATATTGCCTTATATGGACACGTAGAAGATTTAGGAATGGAACGGAAGAGATGACCATGACCACTAGCTGGTATTTGATTTAAGGCATAACAGCGTAAGGAATTGCTCTCTTTTAGGTTAATGGAGTCAAGGACTAAAAAACTAGCGAGGAATTTTTTTTTTCCTTGTTGCTTTACGCCTTGTCGACTTTGACATCGACGTCGAGGTCATTAGAGGCGGGAAAGAATGGGGGGATGGGGCAAGGAACGGGAAGGAATTCGGCCAGGCATTCGCCTGGAGTGATTTGGGTAAAACCATGGAAAACCTAAATCTGGATGCCCGGACGTGGAAGCGAACCCGCGTCCTCCGGATGCAAGGCCAGAGCGAGAAAGAATAGTTTACAATTTACCAGCTACGCTGAAAGAACTTAAAATTAAAATTTGCCTGAAGAGAAAAAGGTGAATGGTGATATTGTACTACAAGAAAACCACGAACTATTGACGCAGGTGTGTAGGGAAATCGTCATTGAGCATATGCTTCATCGTAACTGAATTTAATCAAGGAATAAAAAGGGGACCATCATTTTGTACGTTCCATTGAAGCACGGAATCATAATTTGTCTCTGGTGAATGCATTTAAAAATTTTCAGTATAGACGTATTGAGCTTTAAATCGGAAAGCTGTAAAAATTTTAAAGTCAGTGATAGTTAATACTGGAACTGAATGGCATGTGAATTGAAGCGTGAAAGACAGCTTCCGTTGCCTCCATCGACCATGAGAGGCAAATCCGCAACTTCTATCCCTTCCTGATAAAATATACATGGCGGCTGTCCACAACCAGATCGATGGGCCCACTGCACACAAAACTAGAGCGGCGGATCTGTTGGGAGGATACACGCGTCATTTTGCAGCCAAGCCACGCATCTCGAATGGTAACTTCATAAAAAAACCACTCGGCGTGAAGAGCAAGGTTCAGCGTGCAAACCCACTTCATTTCAGTGAACATGTTATTGAGCGTTAAGAGGAAACGTTCGTGGCTGGAATGCAAGGCGAGGCAAGTCTTGCTTCGTTATCTTGTAACGAGCAGAGAGCGTAAATAGCAGCTGGCTGGCACTGGTAACAATGTGCAGTGAGCATCACAGCCTGGATCCTACCGCATAGTAAAGACGCAGAGCAGAATCGCTACACTTATATAATAAAGCAAATCAGTTCGAAACTTTCAACGAATCTTCCAAAGCTGTACTGATAATTTTTCTTAGAATTTTTGCACGAGTGTCACAGATTTTTTTAATGAAGCTCGGTAACTAGTATTAATTACCAGAGTTACATCACATATCTAGGTGCACAGTTAAGCGAACTTTGATACTGTAGTGGCAGCAAAAATGCCTAACATTTAAAAGTATAGTGGGATTTGCAATTCAAATAATTTGAATTCAGTGCCTATTAGATGCGAAATACTGCACGATTGCGCGCAAAAATGTACTAATTCCAGATGTTGAGCAACTAAGTTTTAGAGTACTTTGTTTGTAACTAAAGAGTGAAGCGAAATTGCACCTAAGCAGGAAAGACCTGACTATTTAATTTCATCTACTCTGTTATAAATCTGTAAGCAAGCTGCGTGTGTCTGAAGATTTGAAATATCACTCAAAAACTACTGCAGCAATTTGGATGGCGTCTTAAAATTTTGAAAGCCTACGGTCTAGCTTAAGATCTGCGACAATATCTCATGACTCTATGCGACCAAAGAACGGATCTATAAATTATAATCATTTCTAAATGGAATAGACAGGCGCACAGATTATTAAATGGGCACCCCTTTCAAGAAATAGAAATGATCATATTATTTTGATCCTTTTTCTGTTTCTTCAGTTCTCTGAAATGTAGAACATTAATAAACGAACGTAAACATTTTTATGCTTTAAGAGACACCAAAGACCACACTACTACACTGTTATTTGAATTCTGTTAAAACATTTTTTTATTTTTTTTACTATGGTTATTTTTTTCAACTTTTTGAAATTCAGTACGTTAAAATAAACGAAATACCTTAGTCAAACCACTGCATCATAGATGTACGTCAGTAAGCGTAACTAAATCGCGATATTTAATTCAGGTAAACAACTTGTGCATAATGTCGATGCGTGTGGACACAAGTACCCATGGATTACAACTTTATTTTGGTAGCAATGGAAAGCAAATGCCACACTGAAATGTGTTTTTATTTTTTTTTATTTTTTTTTGGATGACCAATGACCACCCATAAACGGAATTAGCAGTAGTAATTTTTGTGGGCAATATTTATCGGAACGCAGTCCTATTCGTGGATAATGGCCGCCCGCTATTGATGCCGATAGTCGTTGAATTTATTTGCGAGTGTGTTGAAATGCAGTCTGGAAACTGTAGACTAAAACTTGACGACAGGATATATTTCGGATGCTTTGTGTGTTACTATTATTGTGGTGCAGGCTGCATTACAGCCTTAACGCAAACAAATCATGTTTAGGTTAGCGTCCTGCGAGAAGTGATATCAGCACGGGACCATTGGTGAAAATTTAACCAAACCGTCGTGTGGGGAAGTGGTGACAGTCCTGCACCAATTACGCATAAAATAACTACAAGGGGGCGTCCATTAATAACGTGAGGTGAAATAAGGGGGGGGGGGGTAGGGGGTCCGGCGAAATCACCAAGGGGGGGTCGAAAGGAGTCTCATGTCATCTTTTTAATTCTTTAAAGAAATAGCAGAAATAAAAACAATCTCTAGCGAAAAAAAAAGAAGAAGAATAATACTGTAGGTCTATGTCTAACCCTACATTAACGATTCCGACGAACTCGTGCTAGTTCATTCAAATGGTTCTTTTTTTGTGTATTTTTTAAACATACAAAATGTTTATACTATGTCTGTATTTATTTTTAAATCGCGATGTGTCGCATGTCTTTATTTATAAAAGAACCACCACTAATTTTATCGTTTGAAACAGATGCTACCGTGACTCTTGTAGGATTACGTAAAATATTCTGAAAAGAAGCGTACATTGCTGTGAGGTGAGTTGCGGAGGTTTTTCTGTCAGCTCATGCGCGAGGACGACTTTCTTTTCTGATTTGGCTAATTTTCAGAATATGTAACCGTCGCGATCTATCGATTCAGGAACCTAAGGACTGTTATTCGCTGAAAAAACAACATGAATTTCTTTTCCTTCAACTGCAATACACACGGAATGTACCTGATTCACACGTGTTCTGAAGGAGAATTGTAGTTTCAAGTTGCGTAGTTAAAATACATTAACGTATCATTAATTGAAAATACTTTAAGTTTCAAATACACCAGACATTATAACTTCACGTTTATCCATTCTTTACCAAACGCTGATTAAAAATTTCAGGGCAATATGTTTAATATACCTACTACGTTGTTATAGTAACTAACGATACTAACCGCCATCAATTCCAAAAGAAAACTTTAATTGAATTGCGTTAGAGCGCATCCTCTGTTGGCAGTTTCCCTACACACCCATTTTCCCTTTCTTATTAACTTTTATCTTAAATTCGTTGAGTGTATTTTTCTAACCCACCTACTTTTGTCCTTTACGAACTTTAATTTTAAGCTGTTTCAGAATCGTAGGGAAACTATTAAGTGCTTCACTTCATAACTTATTCCAGTCCCTCACTCCCTGACCTACAAAAGAAAAATTTCCCGCCCCCTATGCCTAAAATCGACTGCCAGCTTGTGATAATGGTCAACTTTTCCTTCCATGCACTAATCTTAATTCTTCTACTAATATCCTTCCAAGTCTCGTTATGGATATACCCCTTGTAAACTGTATCCCTATATTACAATGAATCCCAATCCAGGTCCCTTAGGAGGCGACCATTAATTACATGAGGTGTTTTTCCTGAATTCCGGCCTTCCCCCTCCCCGCCGGTGAGATCTGGTCCGACCGCCCCCTAAGATGACGTGAGATTTTGACGGCAAACCTCCTTTCCGAAGGTGATAATAACCCTCCCCCCCAAAAAATAGGTATCCTCGTCGTTTTTATCCTCTTATGCTCAACACCCGTGTCTTTTGTAGAACTTGTTTTTTGGCTCTACTGTCCTTTCTAGAATTACAAAACCTCGCGTGAGATTTCCGTCGACCCCGGCCCCCCTCCCTTTGTGAGATTTTTTACTACACCTCACGTAATTAATGGATTCCCCCTTATTACGTCATTTACTAATTGTGATCTGCGATAATTTCCACAAACAAATCTAAACCACGTTAGTCTCTCTATTGCAACCTATCACTTTTAATATTAATTATTAGAAACGCATTACGGTTAAATTTCCTATCTGCTCGTACCTAAAAGTCCATTCTATTGACTCATTTCATTGTCATTTGTTGTAATCAAGATATGTAGCGCTATGACAAAACATATTGCAAGACTAATAAAACAATCGCAACCTACTACGCTAAAGGCTGGTATCAAACCCTTAACTCTCTGAACGTAAAAGTACAATTTAAATATTTGAGTAATTAAAAAAATTCTTTGATTCTAGAAAGTTCAAGAGAGTGGCCGCCATAGGGGATACGCCCCCTATCTAAAGATCACTAGCCAAAATTCAACCCGGCAGTTTTCAAAGACCAGCAATTGGTCTTAATGGTTTCATAATAAAACTAAACAAAAATAAAAACATAATAAGAGACAAACCTTCCTCCGAAAATCTCTACTAAGGTTAATCTGTCCAAGAATACTCTTATATCTCTCCAGCTTAGGATAATCCGCATTGAAAATTTGGCACAAATATGCCTTTTAGCGCTATTTTATAATTTGAAGGCTAATAAAGTTGTCTATATCAATTCCTGGCATGTTTTGCGGCCCCGATCATAGGACAGAACAGCTCAAGTTCCTTTCAAATGAACAAATTTAGGCACTGTCACCTCTGTGAATATATATATTTGAAATCGCTTCACGCTAATGCCGTTATGAGTGCTCCCTTTAATTTTTTCAAACTCTTATCTGATCTCATTAAGCATCACACCTGTTGGAAGGAAACTAGTAAAAGCAGGAGAAATACCAAGCAGTCGGCTTCTAAGGCCAAGGTCACAAGCTGATATTTCAGTTACCCAAGGAAATTAACATCTGGCTGAGTAATGCTTCCATGCTTCACATATGACGCTAATTACGTCACGAACACAGGGGCATATAAATCTAAAGCAATACCAGCAGTCTGTCCGCCTTCTTACTTGACGCGGAATAAACATTTCAACACGAGTAATACACTTTTTGTTACTTAGGCATTACGCTCTGTACACGTATGGATCATTGCAAAAGTTTACTGAATTTCCTTCAGTTCGAATCTTTATCTGCCTACGTATTAAGGAAGCTTAGCATTATTTTTTTTAATGTAACTATGATGGTGGCGCCTGGATTAAGGTGTTAACACGCAGTGGGGATAGATTGTGCACCACGCTGAGGCGACACGCAATTGCGCATGCGCAGTGTGTCGTGCGGATGCAGACTCGCTTGTTTATCCCAATGGCTGTGGTTATATTGTTATTCTAACAACGTTTTTGTTTGTTTTTGAGACAAACTACAGAATAATTAAACACAACGTGTTCGCAATAAAACGTATCTACAGAGACGTACCATACGAGTTATGTCACGAGAGTGTGCTTGTGGCAGATAAATATTATAAAGAAAGCTTCGTATAAATATAATCGGAGTATCCCTGGAGAAGGAGAAACCACGTTCTCACTTGCAGACTTACACAGCAGTTGAGAGAGATGGCAAACCTTTGCCTAGGTGACTACAGAAAACATAGATCATTATGGCCGGTGCCGACAACGGTACTAGCACCCGCTATACTACTTAAATGGATCTAGCTTTAGTTACATGATTATCAGTTTGTCACGAATCGGATTATGCAAGGCTTCTCAGTTTCAAAGCAAACGATGTTTTAAACTAAAACCATTATATACTACGCCGAAATAAACACTTGTTTGCGACTTCCCCTTCATAAACAAACAGGTACTTCTGCCCGCAAGTACTTTGAAATTGAGGTGTGTCAGGGACGCAGCGTCATATTTCTCGGTCGCCGTTACCTGAAATGAAACCTGCGAAGAAGAAGAAATGCATCGAGTTACAGACCTTTATTATTGCCTCTTAACATTTATACAGATTGCGAGCTGTATAATATCCCATTAGATGTGACCTCAGCTCAACAAGAGGTTACATCGATCTTTTAACACAACAGCAATTACCCGTGTACAAGATTATAAGGTCCTGGAATGTTTGCAATGAATAAGTATATTGTAGATGGTGGAAACCACTAAAATTACTTGCGGGAAAAATTCACCTTAACTGTCCATATATTGCAACTAGTATCTACAATACACAGTATATCACGTGTGAAAGAAGTAAAGTAAAACTGTCTGAAAAAATTATGTATTATAACTACTAGTTTCCATTTAACAACCTTTAATGGATATTGGGACTGCCTACTGGCTGTTAAAGATAGAAAACTGAAATTGTCTAGTTATTAACAAACCATAGAAAAAATTGTCATATTAGGCAACTTAACTTTTCCAAATAAGGCCAAAAAAATGGAAACTATATTTAAATCTTGCTTATCATCAGGAGACTTCGGTCTTACTACTCAAGAATGTATTCTGACGTAGCAAGAAAACTACGTAACTCTTCATAAATCTAGGAGTTAACTGATTCTCAAGAAATGAAGGATTTGACGTATACTGATTCGTAAATAAAACTTACTTGTTTTGCTCCAAACTTAAAAACTTTAATAGATATACCTATTTGTTTTACCAATTGTTGCCTAAAAACAGGATGGTGGATATTGGGAACAACTATCAGAAATCAGTAGTGTCTAGATTGAAAAATACAATGTTCCTTGGTTATTACGTTTTTGAGATAGATCCGGTAAAAAAATTGGCGTAAAACTGAATTGTCAATCACTGCCACTTACAAGAAGGAAAAAATATAAACATTATTAGTAACTGGATCAGATTTAAGATCTTACCATCAGCTAAGGTAGAAAATGTTTTGGACGCCATTTACATTTTTACATCCCAAAAATAAAATTTTACGAGGTTCTGAATTTGAAATAAGGTTTCGAATCAACGAACAATTTAACGTGTGTAGATTTGAAGTCAAAGCAATTCTGCTCCGGAGGTAGATAGCCGTGACTGGCAGTTACTGGGTGCAGAACCATAAAAAATAGATTTATTGTTAAATATAACAGTATCATCAATGGATTTAAGGGACATTCAAAAAAAATCTTTGTCCTTAGGTGAAAACCAGTCGAAGATTGCTAATCTTAACTAAGTTAATTTGAGATGCAATGTAAGTGATATTTCAAGCAGTTATGAATAACGATTGACTGTACAATCGAAACAGGGAGGTCCTTTATCGATATAGCTGCAACGTCCAACCTCTTCCCCGTAGCTCCCAACTCCAATAACCCGCCAAGCAACTTTTTCTTACTTCCTTCCTGACGAGGTAGAAGAGCACAGTTCATTACTCTTTCTATCTCTGGAACTGCAGAACCCTTAAATCCGCTGGAGGAAAGGTAACTTCTGGAAGGGACCATTACCTGACACGTTCTCAAATATCTTAAATTGTTTCTCATAAACTTTTCATATTTTAAAAAGAATAGAAGACGTAGAAGTGAAGCAAATACTCTTCGTATAACATAGATCTCCAAGTTCAGGATAGATATTTAATGACCAAAATAAAACGCTCCATGGTTGTGGCTAGTTCTTTCATTGCAGTGAGTTTTTCTTCATACACTCACCTAGTTTGTTCTCGTTATTTACTTTCCAGTCAGACAGTCAGAGCGCATTTGGGTAAACTACAATTATTTTGAAATACGGGCTTAATTCCATGTGAATTATTGTACCCATCTCGGCGGGAGATCGGTAAAGCTCGAACCTAGCCTTCGCGTGGACGTGGGTTCAAATCTCCCTCTGGACACCCTGATTTCAGTTTTCCATGGTTTCCAGAAATTACTCCAGACAAATGCCAGGATGATTCTTGCAAAAGACTACGGCCGAATTCATTCCCGTTTCTTGTCTCCCATCCCCTCCCGCCTCTAATAACGTCGACGGAAAGCAAAGTCGAAGGAAAAAAAATGTAAAAAATAGTAAACATTTGTTTTTTAAAAAGTATGTACATTTTTTTTAATCACGCGGAAATCCTTTGCTCTCTATAAATCATTAGCTCAACTAAAAAAAAAATTAGAGAACAATTTTTTGCTACTAAGACAAATAAATTACGAACAAAATTTGTCTCAATAACAGGAACAAGTTCAATTAACATTCAAACTTACGTGAATGTCATTGCTTGCGAATGTTTTAAAAAAACGCGCAATATAACAGCAGAGGCAGTTTCTCACTTTTTAGTGAAGTCGCCTAATCAGAACTAAATAAAATATTATCATCTATGGAAAGGAGTACTTTAAAATGTAAGAAACAAAATAAATTAAATCCGTATCCATATTCTGTATAATGGTCTGAACAGAAGTCTGGGCGGAGCTATTGTTCACTGGATAATCATTTTAAGACGAGACTCAATATCATGTGAAATGTAAATTCCTGAATCACGAACTCCATAGGTAAAGGAGAACTTTTACAAAGCAGAGAAAAGTTGGAAAGAGAATTTACTGCAGGAATCATTTAGACTTGTTAACAACACAAGTCAGTACTGAAGGTTTTCAATAATAAGATCAAGAGCGGACTGTTGGCTCAGTGGTTATGGCGTCAGATTGGATATAGAAAGGTCCCCGGTTCGAACCCTGTCTCGATGGGGATTTTCACAGCCCTTAACCCAGCCTTCACCTCTGGCACAGCTTGCTGTGTAATGTTAAGTACGCCAGAAAGCTTCCGTGGTTCGGATTCCATGTTAAACTGCCAAGTCTCCTACAGGACTAACAACCCTAGTTGTAGCACGGAGGTGTATACATCCTAAACGAATTCAAGTTAAAACGAAGGCTTCCTAGTTGGCCCACACGTAAAGAGACCATTAGAGCCGGAGTTAAATGTGGATTTTAAACGGGAAGAAAACATCGTAGTAGAAAACAGAATGTCTTTCCCTGTATAACGGTGGTTTGAACATTAAATAATCATGAAAACTGTCAAGAATTGTCTAAATACTTTTTTTGAACTGCTCAACTGCCCTGAACCCCCATCAAGATTCTCGAAGGAAACCCCCAGCTATACCTATCCGGAATCCCCACCACAGACATATTCTCAAACTTAAAAACAACAAAGCACCTGGAGATGATGGTATCAATGCGGAACTATTGAAAAATCTTGGACCAAATTCACTTAAAGAACTCACACAAATCATTACAGAGATCTGGCAGACAGAAACCTGGAAAACTCATCAGAAATCATAGAAAAACGAACAGATAAAAAATTAACAAATGGGAAGTACCGACAGAGAATGAAGTCATGAGAGACCGGGGATGAAGTGGACTGAAGAAAGGAAGAGAATTCAAGGATAAAAAATGAGAGCTGTATGCAAACTTAGAAAACTGAATCGTTAAGGCTTTGAGTGATCCGACAGGGTTCAATTGCAGATAATAATAAAAATAATTGTAGGGTTAGTGATAATGTTACAACGTCGAGGTCATTATAGGGGGAAATAACTAGGAGCTAGGAACTGGAAGGAATTCCGTAACGGCCTTTTAAAGGAACCATCTGGTTTTATTTCGGGAAACCATGGAAAACCGAAATCTATCTGGCCGGACGGGCATACAAACCCGCGACCTTCCGAATGTTTGACCAGAGCGTCATCGCTCATCAACCACGATCGGTAACTGCGTGGGGACAACAAAAGTGTGTTAACTGGTGTGGTTTATTATTATTCTCGTATCAAAAACATCAAAATACACAGTTAAATACATTGTGTAAATCAACAACTTTAAACACACTTGGCCCAGTACTTCGCAACCTCAATCGCATTGTGTGTTGCTTGAAACAGGTCTTCGTTGTTGCAGGATGATGGGCACATAGGGCACTCGAGCATATGATTCATAGTTTGGTCTTATTGATGTTTCTGGTGTGAAAGGTTTGGCCGGCATTATACCGTTGCGCAGGGATTGCCCGATTGCTTCTGATAACGTTACTCGTGTGGTAAACGAATGCTACTTTGTTGATCGCAGGAGGATGAAGTGGTTCTATGCACCTGGCTAGACTACGCGCTTGCGATACGCAAACTCATCACTGCAGACATCAACGCCGTTTAGACGTATCGATTGCGGAGCAGCCGACACATAAAGCGAGGATGTCGGAGTAAGGCAGCCTGTTTTGCCCGTGTCCGCCCACCCCGACACCACAATCGATAGCGCGTACTGGATCACGCACAAACCCACATCACAGTCATACCCACTTCATTCGGCGAAACGGAATCAAGATTCTGTCAAGTGGCGGTTAAATCAGAGACGACTTTAAGTGGTTGAGGACACGATGACCTTAAGCCGTTATCTGGATGTCACAATTAAACAGCTTCTGCTTTCTCCGGCAATTGGATTAAGCCAAATAGAATGTCCTGATGTACTAAAACTCACCAAGCACTCGCTTCTTTTATCGAATGGCATTCTTGGCCGGCAATAGCGGAAGCCCGACCGCTGAGTGGCGCTTTATGACCCAGCCTTATATGCCTCTGTCATGGTCGTCGTTAACTGTCCGCAGGTGTCTAAACAATTACGTTCTGTATATTATGTATCAATTCTTTCTAACGATTTGCGTTGCCTTTGAGGGGAAAATTGCAGACTTATCCAGTATTGAAGTAGATGATTATTGTAAACAGTCTAAAAACCGTAACCTGGTCCATTACAGCGCTGCTTAAATGCGCAGAATCAAACTATCTGGCTATCATATTTATATGTTCTGACACTTCTAGAATCAAGGAAGTATGCCCATTATGAAGTCTCAATGACGCGTAACATATTTACGCGTAACAGCCAGAAATATGACTAAAATAAAATTCTAGAGAGCAAAAGTAGGAGGGTACAAGAAAGGCAAAACACGAGCGTGTGTGGAAATTGCCGCCGGAACGTGCGATTCACTTCGGTAGAAGGTGGACTCTAAGATAATCTTGGTTTTACCAGAAATTTCCTACATTAATCAAAGTGAAAGCAAGGACTTTACATATCTCTCACCAACAAACTTACCTTGCTCACAACGTGCCTCTTCCTAACCACCTAAAACATTAGCGTTAACAGAAATTAAAGATATACAATAAAATTGTATAGGTTATAAGCGTCTGTTCAGAGACTGCACGGCTGTGGTATCGACCGTACAGTTCTTGGTAAATGAAAACTGATGGAAGTCTACTGATAACGCGGTGCCCTGCGCGAGGCGTACTCCAACGTTATAATAGTTACGATTCCAAACGTTCATTCGTTAAGCTCATTACTCCACTTACCTCTTTCAGAGCTACTTTTATGTACTGTGAGGGCTATTCACAGAGTAATAAAGACAGAAAATATGTCGGCGTTAATACATAAAAAAGCAATCTCATTGAACAACACGGAGGCAGTTATGACCAGTTACCGGATTCAGCGAAATAAGAATGTCCATTTTTACCGAAGGAACACTTAAAGCAGTTCATTAATTTTTAACACCTTTTTTGATGGTCCCTAAAAAAATATTTTTCAAGAACATAAAAGATAAGTCTTAAAAGTTCGGATCAACAATTCAGAGTACACATTTTTTTATTAAAAAAAATCGTTTAGTGGTACTAAACATTTTATGTCCAGTCATGCACAATGAGGAGTTAATATGAAGACTGAATCCATTTTTGGAGAAATGAAACTACTTACGTTATACTTGAAGTCACAATTTCTGATTCAGTCACCGAAAAACTACCGAAGTACGAGCGTATAACGCAAATTAAAGTAGTTCAGCAAGTTTTCTAATCTGAAGTCAATTGTGTCACTATAAGTCACTAGTGCGTCCTCACTTAGAATATTGTTGTTCTGTATGGGGTCCCCATCAAAAGGGGTTAATGGAGGCATTAAAGAAGTTCCAAAGAAGAGCCTCCCGATTCGTGACAGGTATATATAGTTGGAGGGAAAGCGTAAGTGCGATGTTGAAGGAGTTAGGTTGGGAAGACCTGGAACACCGAAGGCGTTGCTCTCAACAGAAGCTAACTGAAAAATTCACGACTGACATATTTCGGAATGACAGCAAACAAATATTGCTACCAGCAACATTCGTATCTCGGAATGACCGTGAAAATAAGATAACAGAAATCAGGGCCAGAACCGATTCTTTTCTGTATACATTTTTTCCACGAGCGATTAGGGAATGGAATACAAAGGATTTACCGGGCGAGTAAACTTAAAATCCGACAGGAGTAGCTTTCGGTAAAGTTCTCCGGCCATCCTGATCTGGGTTTTCCATGGTTTTCCCAGATCACTCCAGGCGAATGCTGGGATGGTTCCTCACAATAGCCCATGGGCGCCTCCTGCCATATCCCGTATGTCCCTTCCAAACTTTTACCCTTTCGGATAGGTGCAATGCACCCTCCAGGCTCCACCACACTTTTAGTGAATCGCGGAGTAATAGTAATAGTGTCATATTTCTAACTGAAATATAGCCGGCGATTTTGATCGGTGGAAAAAAAATGCAATTTTTTTGTTCTCATGTAGCAACAATTCGCGAGCAGCAGTACGAACACTTTGTCAACAGATCGAATAACCACAATTCGCTTACTTTAAAGGATGAGAAAAGGCTGGAGGCATAGTGGGAGGGCAGGAGAATATACATCGAAATTTCAAAGAAAAATAAAACATCATAGGTGAGGTAATCAATTATTTTTTTTTGGTATGTCCTTATGGACCACGAGGTACTAGCACCAGTATATAGGCGTCCCGTGTGTAATTGTGAGGGTGGGAGGACAAGTTCTCTACCCGTGATGGAACCGGATTTGTCAGGTGCGGAGCATTTTCTCTAATGGAGGAACGTTATGTTGCCATTTGTCTGCAAAAAGTGTAACTCTTTTCTGTGTAATGAGTGAACTTTTATTTGTGAAATTTGTAGTTTATGAGAAGGAGATTGGAAACCACCCCAGCGTTCGCCTTGACGAGTGCGGGAATTGCTAAAAACCTCAGTCAGGACTAGATCCTTAGTCTCGTTGACTTCCCATTCCAATTTTGTGGCACCTTAACGTGCGTAGGTACACAGGCCAATCTAAAATCTTTTGCACTGTGCGGAATAATATCAGGCAGAAACGCAACCTTAAAGATAAAAGTGGACGAGATTCAAGGACTTCCACACCGTTTCACCGAGCACCATGAAATTTGGCACATTCATGTATTTTATTTTTTTTGTCAGAAACCTCCCTTAAAAAAAAAAGTCCTCTCCATCTACACACCCCTTAATTTTTATACAAACCCGAATTTTTTTTATCCTTTTTCGGAGGAACTTTTCACACGTATACTTTAAAACTAACAGAAAAACACTTCCTACATTTGGTTTGTGGAAGTCCAACCCCTCTCCCCCTTTACCCCCATCCCCCTTAATTTCCAATGCTGTTTATAGAAACACACAGTTTTTATCAGATTTGTTCTTTATAGAAACTCAGAATTTTAAACTCGTCAAACTTGATTCAGCTGTTTTCAAGTGATGCCAGGTTAGTCATAAAATAAATGTGTCCTAGCGTCTCAACATGCACGTAAATAGATTTTAATTTGGACCCTAGGTTTTCAAGTTGTGAAAACTCGTTAAAAATCTGCATTTTCTTCGTTATACCAGAACAAGCAGATATATTCCAGATAAAGATTTATGTATGTGGTATGTATTAATGTGCGGATTATACGTGTTTCGATTATCGAGCAATTTAACAGATGTGATTATCTTTAAAAGCAGCCTGGACCAAAATGAAAACTAACATTCCGCATCACAGGATCTAATTCACTCCGTTCTGGGAATTATTCAGATATATCAATGTTTAGTTTATTTCTGGAAATATAATTCACGTCGGAAATATAAAAAGAGTATGCGGGTAAATCAATCCCAACGCCAGGTACTCTGCTAGCACAAAATAAACACAGTGTTCAAGATCATCTATTCTTACTAACATACTACACTCACCATGAACACATAGTCATAAAACGCGTCTTAAAAAATGTCTAGGTCGTTTTTTCACCTAGGCAACAAAACTACCTTCACAAACAATCTGCTAATATCTGCGGTGTGAAAATCATTAAGAAATTTAGATTCGAAAAAGTTCTTTGTGGAGAGAATGTTATTAAAAAGTTATACTTTCACCAGCGTGACATAAGGTTGACATTTTAAAAGTTAATAGAAGCATCTGTAGCCAGAAAAATCACTCGCCATAGAACTGACAGACCCAATAAGTTCTGACCAGTGTGACACGCGCTTTATCCAGTCTCGTTCTAATTGGTACTGACATTCTGGGTGCTTGCATCAGAGCGGTCCGGATTTAACACACTCAACTAAAGTCACCTCAGTTAATGTCATAATTTTATAAACTGGTTCGTTGCTTCACTCTTATTTAGATACAAAATTATTATGTAAATGTAAAAGTTTTTTCCGAACGATAGCAAAACGTTCAGCCAAGAATTAAACGTAGATAATGTATTTAAATAGTATTTACACCAAAGACGTAAAAAATGGAGTATCGTCTATATTGGTATCTTTCTGTGCCGTCAACAACATCTTAGGAGAAGATGACAAAATTTGTTTCCCAGGAACAGTTTTTGCTCACGAGTAACTTAAATTTCAGGAAACAGGAGATGACTGCAAACAAATAAGATTATGAAAGCCAAACAGAAAGCTACGAACAAGAAACGTAGACGTATGGAAAAATAATAAGGTAAAAGTCATGCAAGAATTTGGAATTTGCATAAGAAGCCTTACCGGCATAGAGGAAACAGGTTCCGCCAATTATCTCTTGTCAGAACTTCTACAACCAAAATGAGGACAGTTTATACAAACCGCCCATTCAAAATATGGAAACAAATGAGAAGAAAAAAACAATGACAATTTAAGATGGTACAAAAGCTCCCAACTCTAAGCACAATACACAGTGAATTCATTTGGTATGGACCAGACAAAATGGTTTCCGCGGTTCAAATTTATACAATCTATGCATTAACGGCTAAGTTCCAAAAGAATGTATAGTTCGTTACATAATTCCCTTTAATCGAGGTTTTAGCTTGGACGGACGCGCGATCGGTGCGCGATCGGTGCGCGATCGGTACATTCACGTTAAATACGAGAGTGGTAAAAAGGTGAAAAAGAAGGTGGATGGTGGGATTTAAAGAACGCGGTATAAGGGAGTAACGCAAAATAATTTACCATAGTAGCTACTACATGTTATGCGAGAGACTCCCGAACAGTGTCAAATTGTTTTTTAATGCCACTTCCCAAATCTCAAAATAAAAAATCTGGAATAAATGTTGCATAAATACTCGTACGCAGCTATTTAACTTTACACTAGTACCATATATTACTCAAAGCTATACAAGGATTCACAGAACGAACTTCGAGTCAGCGTAGTCGAGATTAAAATAACACATCAAAGGCTTATACGGACTCGGGCAGAGTATTGTACTACCAGATGCAATCGCTTGTCAATACATCGCTCGACAACGCACAACAGAGCAAATAAGCGGCGTACAAATTTGTTATTGCTCGATATAGATGACACGAGAGTCTCATGAACATGTTACAAAGTAAGACAGAATTACAGGAGTCGTTAGTTTGATGAAAGATGACGTGGTTAACGCTCGAGTATAGCATTCAGAAAGACGCGGGTTCGACCTTTACTTCGTCCAACCAAATTTCGTTTCTCTATTCATTATGGAAACCATTCCACATTCCGGTTTGGTCCCAAGTAAGGGTTAATTCACCGCTACCGGAAGGGGGATTAAAGCACAATTTTATGATCCATCTATGATGTGTCGACAACGCTCGTTGCCCAGGGAGATACCACATCGGTAAACTAACCTTACTTTATACACCTAAAATCTCATTATCTCGGATGAGTTCGATTGGAATTTAATTGTATTAAGTCCCTTATCTGAACATGTAATACAGCTAGGAATATTTTTAGAGCCATGCTGCATGCGTTATTACGTTGAGTGTCCTAGCAAACTTCATTGTAATGCCACATAGCTATCTTTGGAAAGACATCTGCACTTTAGGCCAAATAAGACCAAGTGCCACGATCTATACGGGGAGTTGTGACAAAGCATAAAGAAATGCCGAATTTTCCGTACAACCCTCACCCAAGAACTCAGTGGACTAGGGACCAGGTAACTGCAAGAAAGTTGGTGGCCAGATGACAGGAATTAAATGGGTTCGAATTATGGCAACGCATGTAGAAGTGTTGAATATTTTATGTACCCTCAATTCACATGTACTAAGGAGAGGTAAGAGATCTTCCAGCTAAACAGTCAAATCCACTGTTCGAAGTCAACACTCGTGAATGTTGCAGATATTGTAGGGAACTCCTTTCTCGCTGGTCTGTGGGTTTCTGCTAGTACTTTTCAATGTTTCCTTACGAAGTCTCTTCCATGAAGTTATGCATTCGGGGGAACGCGTGCTCGAATGCTCGGTCCGGCAAGGACGTAGAGGCCACATTGAATCTCTGAACAACCAGCAGAACCTTTCAGAAAAAGGTTGAATGTGTCTTCCAAGTTGGCAAAGGTAATCCAGCATATACAATTAGCATTCTCATTTGTGAACAGTAATATGTTTGTATGTGGCATTGCAGCAACATAATAAAGTATGCAGCATAACTACGAACATGTATTTTTAATCATCATAGTACATTGCATTTTCATACAATGTCAGTTGAACCCAATCGGGATAGTCAAAAATTTTCGGTGTAAAAACTAAGTAGAATTTATCGACAGATGCGCGCAACGAGCGTTGACGGAGCAAAGACTTGTGCTAGAATCCCCTTCCGGTAGAGCCACAAACTGGTGAATAAACACCGTCTGCGCACTTCTTTTCTGAAGCCGAATTCCTTTCGAGTCCTTATCTGCAATCCTCTCGGGACTAATGAACTCTACGTCAACGGAACTAAAAAGCGATTTTAAAAT
Organism: Vandiemenella viatica; assembly: GCA_031002005.1. Classification (NCBI taxonomy): domain Eukaryota; kingdom Metazoa; phylum Arthropoda; class Insecta; order Orthoptera; family Morabidae; genus Vandiemenella; species Vandiemenella viatica. The sequence goes on along the minus strand of JARYHS010011408.1, from coordinate 126,470,286 downwards.
AGGATGTTGTGGAAAGCTGTCGCTGCTCGGTACCAACAGCGCATTATCGCAGCGCAGTGTATGGTACCTGTACTTCCTTCAGAACTGTTTTCTTGCGTACAAAGTTAAGAGTCAACACGGAGGTACACCCTGAAGGTAAGCTAACATGGTAACTGGCTCCATCAACAGCACGTAGCACAGGAGTGTTGGCTTAGCTTCAGCTGACTTGCTCGGTTACTACTTAGCTTACGATCCTCTCCCGATGAGCTTCACAAACCAATTAAAAAAGAGAAATGACAACGACCACCAGTTTCCTTTGAATGTCAGCATGTAAACTATTGACAATAATGTTGTAGTAACAAGTAACTTAAACTGAAAAGGTGCTCGGTTGGAATACCCTTAATCCTTTCATCTCTGCTTTCTGTATCTTGAACGCTCTCCCGTAGTTAGGATTCAATGTAAAACTAAGTCCACTTTACCCGATCAGATTACCGGAGTAGATAACGTGGCTGAAATAGGTGGATTGGGCAGCTGATAGAAACTTTTGCTCAAATCAATTCATCGACTCCGAAGGATTATTCGGCCGCCAAGAGTTTTCGATTCGCCACACAATGCACCTCTTCTCGTGGCTAACCTAAACCGGTAATTCCCCTAAGGGGGGTGGGGGGCGTCCATAAATTACGTGAGGTGAAATAGGAAGGGGTCCAGCAAAATCTCACCAAATCTCACCAAGGGGGAGGGGGGGGGGATCAACGGAAATCACACGTGAGATTTTGAAATATTTTTTGGACTGTAGAGCTAAAAAAATGTCTACAAATGACGCGAAAGTCGATTTTAGGGGGTATTTCGTCGAAAAGTGTGCGTGTAACCGGCTTTGGGAGGGTGAGACAAAAAAAAGGTCTCAAAAAGTTGCGAGGGCGATCTCTAGGCGGGGGGGGGGGGATCTCACGGGACCCAGATCTCACCAGAGGGTGGGGGGGGGGGGGTCGGACCAGATCTCACCAGAAGGGGGGGGGGCCGAAAATCCGGCAAAACACCTCACGTAATTTATGGATTCCCCTAGTTATAGGTGACCGATGTGATTGATGTTGAATCCGAGCCACTGAAGCGTTCAAGCGTACTTTACATTACACAGCAGGCAGTGCCAGGAGGTCCACTATCAGTCTGAACTCATTTAGAGCAACGAGAGCCTAAATTGGTCAGTCCAGGACAGAAAATCTGAAACATTATCCTGCAGAAACGGAACTGAAATAGTCGCTGCTCTCCACTCCTCTGGTCTGGCTCGTGACGTTGGCGACTACAACCGACAGAAAGTGTACGGGTTAAACATTGGAATATTTGTTTGCTTGAAGCAATACGTCTCTTCGACGTCTATCAGGGAAAGGGTATCGAAGAGAGAATGGGAAGGAATTCGGCGATGACCTTTTGGAGGAACCATCCCAATACTGCCTGGACCGTGATACCGGGCAGCGGGCCGAAGCATTAATCTCTCACACAGCAGGCTCGGTACAACACCGATACACTGTCTGTATGCTGTGAAGTGGCGAGGCGTGTTGTAGGCCATGCACGGCGCTGGCTGTCGATACGAGTCCCTTGTGTACACAGGCTCACCCGCAGAGCTGTCGCTTTAATTACTCGTCCTATCCTCTGCTCACTGAAATAGGGATGCAAACCGCATTGTGCCGCTCGCTTTAGATTCTCGTCTACCGCAAACAAAGGACGCACAACTGTCCCTCTATGTCCGCCCGCAATCTGACTAGCGCATCCCTGCAAGGACAGGCTACACCTCATCTTACGCCTGTCTATCAAAACGCGAACCTCAAACTGAAATGTTCGTTATACAAACTTCCCGTTTGTAAACAATCTCTGCAGTGCTAATATCTGCACAAGCATAACCATCACATTGGCCGAAGCAGGAATGATGGCAAAAGCAGAATAGCACTAGTGAAAAGAGCCTTCATGAAAAAGAGATTTTTTTAGTTTCAAATATTGACCTAAGACTCAAAATGAACTTCTTAAACCTGTATGTGTGGAGCATAGCACTTTATGGCAGCGAAGCATGGACTTAAGGAATAACAGAAAGAAGTGAAATTGAAGCATTTGAAATGTGGTGCTATAGAAAGATGCTGAAAATTAAGTGGACCGATAAAGTTTCGAAACTAACGAGTTTCGCAAATCATGGGCCAGGAAAGAAGTTTGTGGAATAGTCTTACAGAAAGAAGAGACAGGATGGTAGGTCATATTTTGAGACATGCAAGATTGGTTAACTAGTTAGTGGAAGGAACAGTCGAAGGAAACAACTACAGAGGAAGACAGAGATTAGAATATATGAAAGAGATAATTAATGACGCGGGTAGTAAGGTGTCTGTTGAGATGAAAACGTTAGCACAAGATAGGAAGGGATTGAGGATTGCATCAAACCAGCCAAGAGAATGATGACAGGAGAAAAAAAAAAACAAAAAAGGAAAACGTATTCATGTTACTAACAAATCGTCTAATCCAGTGTTTCTCAACACTTTCCAACCCGAGGAAGTCAAAAATAATTCTGCAGACCACTAACTTCCACAAAACGGTCATTACTTTAATCCTTAACGGAGGACGCTCTCTTTGCTGCCAGTTGAAAACTTATTTCATCAGAGTAACAATGAACATATCCATTTTATATAAACAATTGTTACTAACTTATTTTTGTTATGATGGATTTAATTCAATTAGAATTAAATTTTAAATAGTCTGCTTGTGGACTACAGATGGTCCAAGGACCGTAGTTTGAGAAACATTGATTTACTTCATCTGTACAGGAATACAAAAATAATGCCGTTTTGTAAAACTATGTACAGATATGGATTTTTTTTTAAATTAATGCATTCCTCATACGAGCATTTAATCAGCAACTTCTTTTTACAAAGTATTCACAATTGAGTTTAGAACTCATTTTTGGTAACTATGATTGGTTATTATTTAAGTATACGAATATATGAGGAACGTGCAAGTTCCTGAACAGGAAAACAAAATCTTACAGCGTTTCGAAAAACACGCATAATTCGTTAGTAACTTCTATAATATTGAACAAAATTTCAACATTATCCAACGAACCTGTATTTTATTACAGGTGCTGAAAGAATTTGAGCTGAAAGTTTAATCCGAAGCAGAGTAGGAAAAAAATTATGAAGTCGCGCGGTTCCCACTACTGCCGCTTTCTGTGGTATTCTGCACTCCCACATATCAACATTAGAAACTGGGAAGCAGATGACGTGATCCTAATTAGCCCCGTCTAAGCTGTTAAAAACTGATTCGTGCTGTTTGAAATATCTGTGTAGTGAAATTTTCACCAAAAAGTAGGCATCTGAATTTATACGTGATAGAACCACCTCTGAACATGATTTTCGGCAAAATCTAGCCCTCTTTCAAGTCGGTCCAGTAGATTTTGCTGAACGAGTTGTTCCTATGGGTAGGACATAACATTACTTCATATCAGAATCGAAGCAGCAGTAAATGCAATGGAAGCACGCCAGTAATCCTCCAAATTAGATCAAGGTTGTACCTCCAGTTTTTTAGATTATAGGGTTGTACTACTTCGAGTCCTGAAAAGGGATGAAATCATAAAGGAAGTAAATCAGTAAATCATGCTAAACTTTTGAAGCCACTTCGAACAGCTATCAAAGAAAAAAGTCAACTTTCCAAAAAATAAACTATTTTGCAGGACAATTTTCGCAGTCACAAAATTATCTCACTACCTTGTCTGTAATTCACTAGTGCAAGTTTCAGTTGGTTCCCTGTTCATCCGATCTGACCCCCTGAGACTACTACGTACTGCCAGACCTTAGAAACTTTAGCACCCATTTGAACTCAGGTGATGGTTTAATGCATGTGTGTCGCCACAATTTTTTTTTTACTCTTTTGAGAAATTCCTTTATGGAAATGATAAAGCATTGGACTGTCGGAGTAGTGAGAACCCTTTTCCTTTAACTCATGTACAAGAAAGTTACACCATAAACTTACGAGACAACGATCGTTTTGAGTATGCTTCTTTTTTCCTGTTACCAGTCTTATCGACTGGTTTGATTTAATCCTCATATCCGAGCTAATCTCTTCATCTCAACATACACACTACATACTACATTATCTGCTTCATATATTCCAATCTGCGTGTTCTGTATCCACCAATAATAATGTAACCGACTCGACATCCCTTAAAATGTGGCCCAATATCCTGTCTTTTTGTGAGAATCTTACGCGAAATCTTTTCTCGTCCATTTTCAAAGACATTAGTTTTGTGCTTTATCTTCAATATCCTACTCTTAACCCAATTAATTTTGTAGGTGTATTTTATTTCTGCAGGTAACACAGGACAGAAAATACTTAAAGATCGGACTTGAACCGACGATCCCCGCAACTTCTATGTTGCCAAGGCTGGCATAAGATCGATTACAAGAGCATAAGCTTTGAGTGGTGAGAAGCAACATTCCTTCGATAAGAGCTGTTACCGGTCTTAGAAATTTCTATTACCAGTCAAAAATCTGATTCACATAGGACGAAACAGATTCAGTCCATTCATTCCCTTCATAATAATCCGGCTGTAATCACGCGCCGTCAACGAGATGTAAAATCTCGAAATGAAAAGAAAGAATATCGACGTCCAAACTCGTTGTAATCGTATTAATCATAGGTAGTATCTATACTGATGAGCCAAAACATAAATCACCATCTGCTTAATAGCGTACTGGTCCAACTTCTGAACCCAATACAACAGCGATTAGGCGTGATGTGGATTCGACAAGACCGTGATAGGTTTCCGGAGGTATGTTGGACCAGATGACTAAGAAGAGGTAACACAATTCCTTTAAATTATGGACCGGTGGTTTGTCGGCGCTAAGTTGGTGTCAGATATCGTCCTAGATGTGTTCTTTCGGGCTGAGATCAGTGCGAAATTGGTGACCAAGACATCAATGCGAGTTCACCATCAAGCTTCTCAAACCACTGTAGCACGATTCTGGCCTCGCGGCACAGATATTTATCCTGCTGGAAGATGCCATCACCGTTGTGGAACTCATGAAGCACGAGGGATTCAGCTGATCCGCAATAATTTTCACGTATAGTAGTGCCTTAGATCACTATAACAGTTCCCATGGAAGCCCACTTGAATGTTTCCATCGGTCCACGTCCGTGACCAGGTGCTTGTTTCAAGAAGCTGACCAGGCGACACGTTTCCTATGATCTATGGTCCAGTCTCGATAATCTCCTGCCCACTGCAATAGTAATTGACGATGTTGGGTCAACAGGAGAACACATAGGGGCCTACCGCTGCGGAGCCGCATATTCAAGAACATGCGCTGGACTGTGTGTTCCGAAACAATTGTACCTGCACTAGCATCGTTCATATCATCCCTTATCCTGCTTTACAGACAGTGCAAACCTACGACCTCCTAATATCACATTTCACTGATCGCTATTAAAATACACCGAGCGTGGTGGCGTTCTGGCCTCGCATTCGGGAGGACGGCGGTTCGAATCCCCGTCCGGGCGTGCAGATATGGGTTTTCCATGGTTTCCCAAATCACTCCAGGCAAATGTCGAGATGCTTCCTTCGAAAGGCCATGGCCGAATTCCTTCCCATTCCTTGCCCCCCATCCTTTCCCGTCTCTAAAGACCTCGCTGTTAGAGAGAAGTTAAGCAGATATATATATATATATATATATATATATATATATATATAAGCTTGGTCACAGTGAAATCTAATTGTGGAATTCACGAACTATACCCTGATTTAGAACTTTTTTTATCCTATGTGGACACTTTTTTTTTTAAATGATCCCATTCAATGTTTTATATAAAAGAAACAAGTGAAAAAAAAACTTATTTTATCGACTTCATTTTCAAAGTACAAGTAAAATTTGAATTTCTGAAACCTGCATTATATAGTTTGAAAAATGTGAATATAAGTCAAAATTTCAATAACTGAATTCAACAATTCTAGATCGGCAGTACATTAAACCTTATCCTCTCGGTTGTGATATTCATAAAAAAAAAAGTAGGAAGGAAATTATAAAGGCACTCTACATTCACCACTGCATGAATCTCCTAGGATGAAACGCATATTTTCGTTCATAAATGCATCCCAAGCCAAAGGGTCGTAAAAGAAGGATAGGTAGGGTAGTAAACTGTGGAGAGTTGAAAATCTTTGAAGGAACGCCGATCCCCACCATCCGTAAAAAAATAGAGTGGTGTGGTCTCTTTGTGCCACAGTCAAAAGCAAACTATATTAATTCACTCTAGGCTTCACCAGTTTCATGGAACGAAACAAAATTCTAACACTGCCCAGTTTTAGTGATTTGGACTGATTCAGTTCACAGAAACGTACTTTAAATTTCAATTTGAACGAATGAAAATTTTTCCCGTTGTTGACTGTCCACTTTGGCGACAGTAAAATCGTAAGATTGCTGGGGAAAAAATGGCTGTGGAACCAACAGATTCCGGTATTCCTCATAGCCAAAATAACCATTTAAATACTATTGTCAGTGGAATCATTTTGCTTGTAGGATCCTCGGATGGTACAATTACTCGTATATCACAAAACCCAGATTCTTAAAGCAATTAAACCATTCGGAATATTCCCATTATGAATGAACTACAAGTGGCAATATCGTCAAAGTTAATCCAGAGAACAGTTATGTGAGACTGAGCGTGGTAGGTGAGCGGTAATCCTTTGACCCCGCATTCAGGAGGAAGCGGGTTCGAATCCCCATGAGTAGGAGGAGGTTGTCTTAGCTGGAACACCCGTGACGTCACAAGATGGCCGCCCCCCGTTGGTGTGACCAAGATGGCCGCCGAGCGCACCGCCCGGTCGTATGACGTCACACGTTAGTTCCTCGACCTGTCGCACAGATGGCGGTAGCTGCCGGGCTTTGACGTCACACGTTAGTTCCCCGATCTGCGGATAGATGGCGCTGCACCGTTAGTTCACAGATCCGCTGGCAGATGGCACCATCTCCCAAGGGCTTAATTTCTAGTTCATTTGGTGGTGGCTTGATGGCGTTCGGTGGCATTATTTCCGGCGCGCTTTGCGAAATGTGTACACTGTTATCTCTGTTTACTAAGCGTGACGAAATATGTATTCCTAGCGTCCTGTTAAGCAAGCACTGAACATCTTGGCTACTATCGACACACAGTATAATATTTTATATCGTGAAAAATACTAAAGTCCACATCAACGGATATTACGTCGGTAGCGTAGGGGCTAGAGTGCCGAAGGTCGCTGGTTCGAGTCCGGCCGCGGTGTTTAAGTTGTGAAAAAGCCGTAAAGTTACGTAATTTCCACGCCTCGAAAAGCATAAATGTTTCCTTTTAACGGGAAAAAAAAGCGTCATAAACTCCAGATATAAATTCTATGTGTACCTGTTTTCATGAAATTATTTAGCGTTTATGCCTCTCATTCGGGAGGACGGAGGTTCCAGGCATCCATGGTTTCCCAAAATCACTCCAAGTGAATGCCGGGGATGCTACCTTCAAAAGGCCATGGCCGAATTCCTTCCCGTCTCTAAAGACCTCGCTGTTAACATAAATTCCGTTCATCGAAGCAGGCAGGCATTAAAAATTAATTTACCGACGAAGAGACGGGAAACAACTCACTTTTTCATTATGAACAATATAATATAACTCACGAGTGTCACCTACAGTCCGTGTATTTTAAAGGATGTATTAAATTAGGGGTATTTATATTTTCATTTATATTTCTCGTGTCCAGGAACATAACAAGTTGAATAAACAAATAACATTAATTAATTAATATTAACTATAAACACAATTATATAGAATGTGACCAGAATTCCGCAATCTTGATGGCCTTCTCGTTTGCCCTGTAAAGGTCGTCGATATTGCAGGTTTCAGGGAGATTCCTGCATATCAGAAGATGTTGTGGGTTCTGAAGCTCACCACATTCACATAGATCGTTGTCATTAGTGTACCCCCATTTTTTAAATATTATATTTACATCGGGACACTTCAGTTCTTAGTCTGTTTAAAGCCTTCCATATAGCATATGGCTGATTACATCCCGCAGCCGGTGCCTCTTTGATGTTCCTCCACCAGGACAAATTTCAAAATTAGGGGTAATGAAATTGTGTGTCTCCAAGTGAATGCCGGGGATGCTACCTTCAAAAGGCCATGACCGAATTCATTCCCATTCCTTTCCCCGTCTCTAAAGACCACGTTGTTAGAGAGACGTTAAAAAAAAAAGTACCTGTTTTTAGCGTTCTGACCTTGTATTCGAGAGGACGGCGTTTCCGAGGAGCATCCAGATTTGGGTTTTCCATGGTTTCCCCAAATCACTCCAGGTGAATGCCGGGATGCTTCCTTCAAAGGACATGGCCGAATTCCTTCCCATTCCTTGCTCCCATCCTTTCCCCATCTCAAAATGCCAGGTTGTTAGAGAGACGTTAAAAAGGTTTAAAAAATGAAATTATTGTGATAAAGTATAGCAA
>JARYHS010011408.1:126395404-126460827 GCA_031002005.1 Vandiemenella viatica | reverse complement strand
CTATTGAAGATATTTTGTACTGTTTTCTCCTGTCAGACTATTGTAAATTACATATGGGGATAATTAAATGACGGAAATAAATATTTACATTCTGTTGTGTGTTCTGTATCTCATTTTAACCGTGACAATTTTTTTTTTTATTTATTTATTTATTTATTTGGCCTTTGGCTTTTGCCATACAGCCATCAAACTCAATACATCATAAGGTGTACGTCTTATACATCGTGTACTGTTTACAATGTTTATAACAGTTTCTAGTATTAGTTTCCATTCTTCAGTGTTTACAGTAATGTAAAATTATTTATAGACATTTACTTAAAATTTTACAATAATAGTTACTATACTTCAATATTTACAATTACATAAATTTCCGGTCATAGTTACAATATTTCAATGTTTGTAATAACTTATAATTATTTACAGACATTTAGGTAAAATTTACAATAATAGTTACAATACATCAATGATTACAATAACTTATAATTATTTACAGACATTTATATAGGGTTTTACAAATATATTTGCGCAAGTAGTTGTAATTACAATTATTTTTTTTTTTTTTTAAGAGATTTACATCTGGTTTATATAGGTGATTGCTATTTATTATTGATATGTTATTTCATGGTCTTTTCCAATTGGGTGACGTTTTATAAATCTATTTCATATGTGGAGACCTGTTTCTTCTAGGAATTTGATGATTGCCGGGATAACCTGTCGGTTATTCTCATACAGCAAGATTGCGATGCTGGTTGGTAAGGGGACCTTTTCTTTTGTGATGCGGCGAAGTAATTCGTTTTGTGGAGAGTTATATTTCTTGCAACCAAAAAATAGATGGTCTAGGTCGGCTATTTCTGTAGGGTGATCTTCACAGTAGGGGGATTCTGCTAGTCTGATGCGGTGTAGGTGAGCTGGGTAACACCCGTGACCTAGTCTCATTCTTATTAGAGATGACACGTGTCGTCTACTCAAAGTTGTAGAGTGGTACCAAGGTTTTATTGGTATTTCGGGTTGAATCGTAGCGTAATTTCTTCCCTTTTCATGTTTTGTTATTTCCCATTCGTTCTCCCATTCCTCGTAAGATGTTTTCCTTACTCTGTTGTAGAAATCGGTGTATGGTAATGGGATTGCTTTAAAATTCCCTTCGACTATTGCAGCCTTTGCCAATTCATCAACTATTTCGTTATTAATTATTCCTATGTGTCCTTTGATCCAAATGATGTTTATTTCTTTATTTACTTGCTTGGCCCGTAGTGTCAGATCTAAGATTTTGTATATATATGGGTTTGTACGTGTGGTCCATTTCTGATATTCTATTTTACTAAGTATGCTTTTTGCATCTGTGAGTATTAGGATTTTTTGGAAATGTTGTACTCCGTTTTGGATTGCTTCTGTAATTGCTAGAATTTCTGCCGTGTATATGCTTGCCTCTAGTGGGAGAGAGTACTTTCCTGAGGCTCCTGTTGTGGGGCAGTAGAAAGCGTAGCCCACTCCTTCTGGGGTCTTGGATCCATCAGTGTATATTTCTGTGAAGTCATGCCAGTTGTTCAAGATATGATTTTGTATGTAATTGTTGGCTTTCCCTCTGTAGGTTTCGATGCATGGTTGTTGATAGGTCGGTGTCTTATATAAGTTCAGTTTGTATGGATAACTGTAAATTGGCAGCTCTCGGTCTTTGTATATCAATGGGAACATTGTCTTCAGCTGTTCAAAACATTTAAGCAGAAGAGGTTTTCGTTCTTGGTTTTTGTTTCGTTGTGAGTTTCTGATTTTCATTAAGGTGTTGAGTTTGTTAAGAAGTGGATGTGACCTTATTGCTGCTCGCCGGATGAGGAAAATCTTTGTCAGTAGTTCCCTTCTGATGCGCAGGGGCATCTCTTTCGCTTCTAGGGAGCGTGCACAAACCACGTAGCTCCATTTTGGCCTCCTGTGAACCCCCCCTCCCCCCACGTAGCCCTACGTGGCTTTTGCCCCCCCCCCCCCCCCCACGTAGCACGTAGCTCTTTTCCTTTTGATTCCAGAAGACATTTTATACTATTTTCTCTTGCCAGACTATTGTAAATTACATACGGAGATAATTAACTGAGGGAAATAAATATTCACATGCTGTTGTGAGTTCTGTTCCTCATTTTAACTGTGAAAAATGTTATGAAAGGAAAGCTACGTGGTCTGGCTCGGAACCCCCCCTCCCCCCCCTCCCCCTCCCACGTAGCCCAGCGTAGCCTTCCAGCCAACCCCCCCCCCCCTGAACCGAGCCACGTAGTTTGTGCACGGTCCCCTATCAGGAGTGCATTAGTGGGGGATGATTTCATTGCTCCCAAGCATATCCTTAGGGCTCGGTATTGGAGGGTGTCCAGTTTTTTCAGTACATATTTGGGGGCATTTCCATAAAAGATACTTCCATAGTCTATTATTGATCGGATGAGAGAGCGGTATAGTGTTAACATTGTTGTTGTGTGGGCTCCCCACCAGACGTGACTTACTGCTCGCAATATGTTTAAGGCTTTCCCTATCCTTTCAGTTAAGTATTCAGCGTGTCGTGCCCAGGTAAGCCTGCTGTCTAAATATAGACCTAATAACTTTACAGATGTTTTAATTTGGAATAAGTATGGGCCTAATTGTAGTTGTGTCTGGCTCGTTGGTTGATATTTCCTAGTGAAGATGACCACTGAGGATTTAGATGGTGACAGATTGAGTTGATTTTGTTCCATCCATTTTTCTAGGGCTTTTGCTGTTTCTTCTAACCTTTTCCTTGTTAAAGTAAAACTTGCGGATGAAGTGTAGATGAATTTATCGTCTGCATATTGCAGGATCTTTACAGCTGGTGGTATAATTAGTTCTATGTCAGCTACGTAGATTGCGTATAGCAGCGGGCTTAATATTGCACCTTGTGGAAGGCCTTTGGTGATTACTCGAGGACCGAACCTGGTATTGTCTCTTTTGCGCAAATATATGACTCGTTTGTATAGCAATCTGTATATTCCTTTGAGGTAGATGTTTGGTAGATTCAGGGCTTTTAGTTTCTTTATGAGTAGCGTAGTGTTTACTCCATCATAAGCTCCAGAGATGTCGAGAACAATTGCTGTGAGATAACTATTGGTTGAAAATGCTTGTTCAATGTCAGTAGTTAGCAGGCTTAGGTTATCCAGGGTGCTCCTTGCCTTTCGAAAACCATATTGAGAACTGGGCAGTAGGTTGTTATTCTCGAGCCACCATTCTAATCGGTGCTTGATCATTCTTTCGAAGGTCTTCGCTATACAGGATGATAATGCTATTGGCCGGTATGATGCTGCTTTGCTTGGATCTTTATTTGGTTTTAGTATTGGCACGATGATCTGTGTTGTCCAGGATTCTGGGAATTGGCTTTCATTCCAAAACTTGTTGTATAATTTCAATAGGGTTGTTTTTGCTGACCTTGGTAACTTCGATATCATGCAATAATGAATACCGTCAATTCCGGGGGCTGTATTGTTCGCGTCTTTTAGAGCTTTCTCAAATTCTTCTATGGTAAATGCTTGCTGTAGTTCCTCATTTTGATGTGATAGATCTTCTGTATTGTTGTTACAAATGGTTTCTGGTTGTGGCAGTACTGTGGGTGGAGCTAAGATGTCGGCAAACTCTTCTGTGACTTCTGTCAGTGGGTGATGCGACATGTTTTTCTTCTTAAGTGAAGCTATCATTGACCATATTTGAGATTGTGGTGTGTTATTAGATATTTTCTCACAGAACTGTTTCCATGAAGTACGTTTATGTTCTTTAAGGAAGCGCTTTGTTTCTGCATCTATTTTCTTGTATTGCAGGTAGTTGGACCACGTACTGTGTCGTCTATATGTCGACAGTGCTAACCTCCTTCTAGCGATTGCCTGAGAACATGCTTGGTTCCACCAAGGAGCTGGTGGTGATCTTGGGTTGTTAATTTCTTTTCTACGCGGCATTGTTATGTTGGCTGCTTTATTTATTAGTTTGATAAATTCGTTGTACATTTTATCAGTTGATTCTGCTCTTTTTACTGTGTATATTTCTTTATCTATGATGTTGCTGTATTTCTCCCAATCGGCTTTATTTGTGTTCCATTTTGTTGTTGGTTTCCGAGAATTCAAATTGTTTACATTGTGTGTTGATAATTCTATAGCAAGATGGTCTGATCCCATCGACTGATTGGTTACTTTCCACATAATTTCTGCTGCAATGTCTAGTGAACAAATGGTGAGATCGACAGCTGAGGGTCTTCGTTCAGGTGTCTGTATTAGGGTGGGTGTGCCATCGTTTAGGATTGTTAAATTCTTCCAATATATCTAGGATTGCGTTTCCACCCGCATCATTGTACGCGCAGCCCCAACTGGTGTGGTGTGCGTTGTAATCTCCGCATAGAAGGTACGGTGGTTTTAGTTGGGTCATCAGTGTGTACCATTCTCTGAGTGTCGTAACTGTTTTTGGCGGACAGTAGATGGATACTATTGTGATTTCTCTCTTATCGATTCGCACACGTGCTGCTACTGCTTGGAAGCTCCATTCATTCGCGTTGCTTAGAGGTATTTGTGTATAGGGTACATCTGATTTTATTATCAATGCTACACCACCCTTTCCATCTTGTCTGTTGTGTGTGATTATGTGATATCCTGGGAATGTGATATTTCTTCCAGGTTTTATCCATGTTTCTGATATGGCTGCTACTGTTATTTCCTGGCTGTGTAATTCTTGTTGCAATGATTCTTTATTTGCGACTACTGACCTTGCGTTCCACTGTAACAGTTTCATTTTGGTTTTCCTAGTTGAAGTGCTCCTTGATAATCTCTATTATTGTAGCCGAATCTATGGTAAGGGGTTGTGGGCCCTGGATTGCGTTAATTATTTGCATAATGATACTGAATACTTTTTCTACTGTAGTGTCTTCCTGGTATTCCGTTTGTACTGTATGCTGGTTTATATTAGGTGATCCTACTGTAGTCTTCTGTTGTGGTGTTTCCCGTGGTTGAGGGGCGTATGGATTACGTCGTATAGGCCCTAGTGGTAGTTCCTGTGGCTGGTAATATACTGGCAGTTTGGTCCGTGTTGTGGTTGCGACTGGTGGAGGTGAGCGTGCGCGTCTGTAGACAGTAAACTTCCGCTGCGGGTTAGGTAATGGTGGGAAGGCTGGCCTTTCCTTGACCTGTGGAGCTAGACTGGATACTTCCGCGTATGTTTTCTGTGTAATTATATTTTCTGCATCCTTGAAAGTTATGTTCAGTTTAGCTGATACCTCGTTTATTTTAACCCGTCTGCTAAACTCCGGGCAAGATTTGTCCGTGGCTTCGTGTTCTTTTTGGCAATGTACGCAGCTTGTTTTCAAGTTGGTACACTGTGTTTTTGAATGGTTTCCTCCACATTTTGCACATCTAGTTTGTGATTTGCATTGTTTGCTTAGATGTCCAAATTTCAAACAGTTATAGCACTGACGGACTGTTGCTATGTATGGAGACACTTGGCAGCGCATTCCGTATACTGATACATATTCCGGTAAATTTTGAGCGTCGAATGTCACTACACAGGTTCGCAGTGGAATTACCTTTGCTTCATTTTCTATTATTACCCTTTTTGTCATTCGTCGGATTCTGATTACTGGGACTGGTGATTCGAGGGCGCTAATTAATTCGTCCTCCCCGATACTTGCGTCTACATTCCTTATCACCCCTTGTCTAGTTACTATATGCGCCGGGATATATGCTGCAAGTTGTCGCGTGGGGAATATTGGCGAGTCAACGAGGCTGTTGGCAGCCTGTGGTGTCGAGAGGTCAATTTTAATTCTATTTTTCCCTTGTGCAGCAATATTTTGTATATGTTTTCTGTATTCTGGACAAGATCCAAATATTATTTTCTCCAAGGCCATGGGATGTAGGTTTGCGATATTATTTCCTACTCCTTCCACGTATATGTAATACGGTCCTGGTGCGTCAACTTTGTATCGGTTTGTCTTATTATGTACATGAGCAGGTGCACGAGAGAAATTTTTTTCAGTGAGATTGGCGCCTGATACTACTCTGTTAGTTACTTTCTCTAGCCGCGAGTCATTTATTTTTCCTTGTGCTGAGGACAGGGTTGTCTGGCTTGGGGTTTCTGGGTTGTTGACTGCGTTATCCCCATACATTGTGCTAACTAAAGCGCTTTCCGTTGGCTTACTTACGTTATATGCTGCCAAGGCTTTCCGCTTGTTGGTACTTCCACTGTTTTCTTCGTTGCGCTGCTTGTGCGTCTCCAGGTTACATATTTCCATATCAAGGTCTGGTGGGCCGGTGTGTAAGACGTGCAAGGCATTCATCATCGCCGCCTGGAAGGTTTCTGCCGGTACATCTTGTTGGTCGACGGGCAGGCTGTATGGTGGTTCACCAGCCTCCCCGTAGCTCCCACTTTCCATTTCACTCACTTTTCACTTCACTATTCCGTATAATTTATCGTATCACTTAGTTGAATGTGGTGATACACAGCAATACACAGCACTAGGTACAATCCGCTGGACGGTGTGCGCTACACTCTCGCTTGAGGAAAACGATGCTTCTTCCTTAACTGCTCGAGTGGAACTGCCGTGACAAATAATATGAACGAAAAGCTACGTGTCCTGGCTCAGAACCCCCCCCCCCCTTCCTACGTTAACTTGCGTAGCTTTCCGGCCAACTCCTTCCCCCCCCTTTTTTAGACCGAGCCACGTAGTTTATGGACACTCTCTAAGTCCTGGCTCCTGGCTCTACTCATGCCTTCGATGTTACGTTGGCAAATGTTTAGCTGGGGGCCTATCGTCCTTGAATGGAATTCTGAGTCCTCAGCAGGACTGTTGTGTTTGTATTTAATGTCATGGCCGTGAGAGCAGTCCGGCGGCATCTGATCTGTCACCCAGGGAGCACGTGTAGCTTAACTTTCACGCTCATACCTACACCTGTCCAATGGCTGCCGGTGCTCAGCAACATCAGAAGGAAAAAGGTCCTAATGAAACTATTGGTCGAGAATTCTGAACAACGGGGATCTTCGCACCCATGAAGGTATTAGGGAATACAAAACACGTCGCCCTGCCTGGAAGACTGCTGTCAGTCTAACATCTGATTTCTTCAACTCTGCAGACAGGTGGGCATCGTCAACACCACAGGGTATAGTGCAGATTAGCAATCCCTGCTCAAATCTTACCGCCGTCAATTTGGTGTATACTAAATCGTGTGAGATGTGATACGGGAAGAACTGCTTCAGCTCTTCACTCCTGTGGCTTGGCAGATTCTCCGCACTGTGACTGCGGTGAGGTTTCACACATTGTGCAAGATTGTACACGGCGCGCCTCTCCTGGAAGTCTAGAAAATTTAAATTTGGCTATGCCGGAGGCGGTGGCCTGGTTGGAGCACCTCGATGTCATGTTACAGTGGTTATTGGCTGGCGATCCTGTCGTAATGGCCTCATCACCTGCCAGCTGTGGGCCTCGCCAGCTCAAATATATTTTCCATAACTACATTTTTGAGTTTTATAAATTTCATGTTTCATGAAACGCTAAATAAGTATTGGCTTATCTAAGTTAGTTTATCAGCAATAGTCTTCTTCATTTTATAGATCTGTGTATCGGTGTACCTTTTTCGTTTATTTTGTTTAATTGGCACGTTGCCTTTTTGGCAGTATAGCCAAGTGCAGTTTCTAAATCTTTTTTTCTAACTATTGTTAAGGGGACCTGGACGTGAACAGACTGCGTTTTTGCGCCTCGTTTAAATGCACATTACTCATGATCTATAATGCGAATGAAGTTGCGATTTGGTACCAACACTGAATGACATTAACTAAACTTGTATATGGAAATTGATTTAATTATCTGTTAGAGTTTAAAAATTACAACATCTTATCTAGCAGATTGTTTTACAACACACATTCCCATTCTGGTATCATTTACTAGTGCATCATCAGTCTATTAGCGTTCAAACTGTGTCAGACTACAGTCAACATTCCTAGGAACTCATTATGCCTCTCCTTTTGTAGTTTGGAATACGTCAGGGGAAATAGAAAAAAAAAAAAACTTATCAAACCACCAAATTATTTTGTTTGAAAAATACCACTAAAATTATATGCATGATGACAAAAACAAAAAATTTATAAAATGTATTAGGCATAACACAAACAGACTGTCCCATTTTTCACTTGGGAGAAATTTGGTAAACATAACTCAAACCATTGTGAAGATATATGTACCTAATGTTCTGAAAGTGTAGTTTTGAGAAAATGACAGCAACAGTGAGTTGAAAGAAGGCTAGGCTAGTGTGCAGACATTTCTTCAAAGAGCATTTAGGACCAAACTAACAATTTAAAAGTTGATAAACCATACATTTTTGGAAACAGGAAAAAAATTTCTATCAGATAGAGGCAAAAAAATTTTTCGTTTTTTTTTGTCATTTTCACGTCCAGGTCCCCTTAAATAGCTTAGTGTATTTCTGATATCCACTTTAGTAAAATGCGTTCTGCCTGGAAACTGGACGTTGGCTAAATAGTCCGGCAACCTTTGGAGAACAGTGACGCACGAAGTGTTAGTTACGCTGACTGCCACCACAGCGCTGCTTGGTTAAATTCATATTCAAAGAATATTGTTGAAAGGAAGTGTAATTGCGATTCCAGCTAAAAGGCAATTATCTATTCAAGTATTTGCACCGAGCGTGGTGGTGTAACGGCTAGCGTTCTGGCCTCGCATTCGGGACGACGCGACGGTTCGAATCCCCGTCCGGGCATCCAGATTTGGGTTTTCCATGGTTTCCCAAATCACTCCAGACAAATGCCGTGATGCTTCCTTCAAAAGGCCACGGCCGAATTCCTTCCCATTCCTTGCCCCCACCCTTTCCCGTCTCTAAAGACCTCGCTGTTAAGAGACGATAAGCAGTTTTTTTTAAAAAAAAAACAATGAACGCTTCCCGTGTAATGTACTTTACCCTAGTTCTATTGTATCATATTTATCCTGACACGAATCACGGTGTTAGGTAAAAGGTGTTGGTTTGCTGTTATCTACAGGTTTTCAGGGTGGCAATTTATTAGATTAATAATTTCGACAATTTACGTTATAGCTCTTTCTTTCCTCAGCTGCAAAGCTCCCGCTACCTTGTAATAGGTCCGTCTTGAAGAAAATCGAGCTTTCGCAATGAGCAGATCCACTGCTTGCTCTGGGCAACATCTATTAATAACTCAACAACAAAAAAACCTTTTCGGTCCACAGCCCTCCTTTGCTTAAAACTGCTCTCGTTGGCTGCCCCGTAATACAGTACTTCATTTCCTACTGTATCACAGTTCTCGCGGCACCATCCTCCTGCTGAGCCACGTCACAGCGAGGCTCAAGGTCATGTTCCCCTGGCCCCCGCTCCTCACCTCATCTTCACCACCTCCGAGCTGATCGCTGCATTTAGGGAGCAGAGTGGTAAATTTCCCCTTCTCGTGTCGGAGTAAGGGCTACGGAGGAGATAGAGCAGACTGACATTGAGCCGCCTCTGTTAACTGAACGCGGTGTAGCAGCTGGTCAGACTTCTGCCCCAAGTGTTATTTCCGCCCATCTGAGATCCGCATCGCGTACTCCGAGCGTCCAGCACAAACGTGATGTATATTCTTTCGTATCTAAAGGAAGCCTAAAATGTATGTGTTCCCTTACAAATTGTATTTGTTATTTTTCAATTTTTACTATTGCTTTGCACAGTAATGAAACACTTGACGGATGCAACATTTAATTAAAACCACCTATATCCAGTCTGGACTCAAACCGACGAGCCTCGGCAACGGTATAAACCTACAACGCCGAGGCCTTATTGAAAAGACCAGAATGAATAATGCTACGAATTTTTATGCATGAAAGAATTTATCTTTCGTTATTTCTCGCTTCCAAATAAGAGAAGTCTTTGGAATTCGATTCCTGGTCGTGCCATTAAGAATTAGCTTTTTCTTGGCTCTCCGAAATCATTCTATGCAATACCGAATTGCTTTCTTTTGCAAAGGTCATGCCCAACTTACATATCGTTCTTTATTCACAATTATCTGGCGGAGAGACATAAAGTAATATATACAGGATGTTAAAAAAAAGTATTTGATATTTTATGAGCTGATAGTATGCATCTAAACAAGACATAAATGCCTAAGAAACATTGCGTTCCAAACACACACTTTCGGAGGTTAATAGCGGGTGCAATGTGACGTCCGTCCACGGCGATTTATGCCTCTGCCCTTAGGCGTGATGATTCGCACTCTCTTTGAAACTGTCCTGGTCGATGTTGACATGCATTGAAGACACCAAAATTGCGTCTTCAATGCCTGTCAGCACGTACAGGACCAACCAGGACAGTTTCAACAGTTTTTTTTAACTCACTGTATCTGTATGAATGAATGATATCGTGAAATCGGAATCACAAACGATAAGAAACATTCGGTAGGACGCGGGTTCACATCCTCGTCCGGTCATCCTAATTTCGGTTTTTCATGATTTCTCGAAATCACTACAGAGGAAAGCCGGGATAGTTCCAAATTTGTCCCCACCCCTTGCCCCCTCTTCCTCTCCGCTCTAATAATCTCGGCGTCGACGAGCCGTAAAGCTCAAAGAAAAAAAAACCGCAATCACGAACATTGATCTTTTTGATACAGGCACGATGATGTATGTACGAACTGCAGTTTCCGATTTGATTCACCCGTTGTGCCATCGGGTTTTTGTGTTGTCCGCCTATTGTACTGGAAAAGCAATTATCACTTGACAGCACCGTCACAACAGCTCTGCTACCAAACGCAAGAGTCGATGTAGCCCAATTCTGTTTGAAAGCTGCCGGTAATTTTTTTTCTCTTTCAGCCGTAAACCTTCAATAGTTGCAGCTATTTATATTTGACAATAAAGTGTTCACATTCTTTTGACAGCTGACAGTGGAAATACTATGCTGAAGCTACAAACAAGGAATTAACTTTATTTGGCGGTAGAACGTAAAGAAATCTGCAAAACGGCTGTTGCACCAGGCTTCGACAGCTTTTTATGTCATTCCATTTTTTATTTTTTCTTGGTTGCCGTTGTACGGTAAGGTCATTTGTGGCGGGAAAGGACTGGTGGCACGGAACTGGTTCGATTTTATATGGTTTTCAAATTCTACAGATTAAGTGCATTTATTTGTTCTGATATTACGAAACTATCATCTGATACTTGACGAAGTACTCATCAGGTAGCCTCAACACCGCTCGCAATTTCCTTGAGGAACACATCTTGTATCTGTTCACCCCTCCCCCTCCCCCCATTGTTAATACGTTCATCAAGACCTCCCACCGTCAGTGAACGACATTCTCAAATGAAATGAAAAGATTTACAAATCTACTTTTACGGCATAACGTAAATCAGTCCACAATCGAAAGTTGGGCACTAACAACCAATGTCAGCATGAGAATTTATTACTATAATAATCAATTTACCTTTGTGAGGTGATACTTCCATTACGTTTATTTCAACATTAGCTTGTTCCCGAAAAAAAAAAAAAAATAGTTTCTTGGTTAACCATATTTATTTCCGTTTGAATTGAATTTATTGGAAAAATTCCGAACAGCACATTTCATTTACAAGTGCTTCCACCAAGCTGTTTGGGTCGCAGTGACAGGAGAGATAATGTTAGTGAAATTAGATGTTGTACGAGCGTTGGGCCAGCTAGGACCACGTACTGCCTTTGTTTGGCTTGAATTTGCTGTGGATGTGTACACGTCTGTGTTACAACTAGGGTTGTTACCCCTACAGGGGACCTACAGTTTAATTACACAGTGATCTGTGCCAGAGGTCGGGTTAAGGGCTTATGAAAATCCCCGCCGAGACAGAGATTCGAATCGAGGACCTCTAGATCTCCAGTCAGTTGCCTTAACCACTGATCCATCAGGCCGTTATGTTGTACGTATTCTTCAATGAATTCTTTCTTCCCTCGTGTTACTCGTGATTGCAACATACAAAGCTAGTTTTCATGCACAGAGTATAGAAGATGTAGATTCGTTATTCGGGTTTTAACAACCGGGGAGAAGGTAATTGATGATAGTATAGTGGCGGCGCGATGTCTTAAAATGTTTAATATGCTGTGACATCTCGCCTTCTCTTGGGTCATCTGTGTGACACGAATTGTATTTTAATAGCATGACTTGTAAGTCATACTTTTATAGTTTTCGCGTTTTTTTTTTTCTTTTTGGTTACCGTCTATGCCAATTTTCCGTCAGAATATTGATGGGGAGTGACAATCGTTGGGCCATGCATTTAGGAGGTCGCCAGTTAGATCCCACGTTCAGCTACTCTTAATTCCTGTTTTCCCTGTTTTCCAGGAACCACTCCAAGCGAATGGTGGAATGATTACTTCGGAAGGCCAAAATTTTTTGTCACCAATCCCTTTTCTCTCACCATAACTTTACGACTCGTCGACGTCAAGGTCATTAGAGGCGGAAAACGATTAGGGGTAAAGAACGAGAAGGAGTTTGGACATGGGATTTCGAAGGAACTATCCCGGCATTCACCTGGATTTCGAGAAACTATGGAAAACTGAAATCTGGAATTGAATCCGCGTCCTTCAGAATGCTAAGCCCGATCTCGGTACCAGATTATCCACCCGGGTATAATGACCTCGACTTTGACTAGCAGGAAAGAGAGCACGCAGTGCTGACTGTAAGAGAAAGATTAATGCCACCAACAAGTGCCCTCCTTTTGCATGAAGTTTGATTTGATATAGACAGGACTCTGCCATGTGTTAGTGTATATGCTGTGACCCTGCAGAGATGCAGTGCTGTTTGCTGTCTGTCCATAACGAGTTTGCCGGCAGCTAATAGAGTGGGACGGCCAGGTCCGCCTGCAGACCATTCGCCTCCGGAAATGGGCCCAGAGCAAAGTGGCTGCTGATAGCATTTCTGAAACGAAACGAACTGAACTGCTAGCCACGCACCGGTGAGGAAAGAGGACGTAATAATGCCCTTCAATATCACTTCATTATTAATATCGTAACTGACTAACTGCATATCCATCTCACAACAGTTAATCTCGAAAGTAAGTTAACAAACAATAACTTTTTTTATATAAACGAACGTGCATGAGAAATGAGCTTTAAGCTTAATTGCTTTCCAATTAAATTGGAATCCCGTACTGTAACCTCCCTTCCTATATAGTTAATGATGTCCTCTTATTTTATAAATCATCTTTCTTCTCATAACGCATCCTCTCCGTATTACCGTGTTTATCGGAATTTGGAGTGTTCTCCGAATAGCAAACGTTCAGCGCCTATTTCTTCCAGGAAGATTGTGAAAAGGAGTTAGTTACATTAGATTAATCTAAATATTAATTTAATCACTTTGTTGTGCATGTAAATTACAATCACCATACTTTTCATATCAAACTCTTTATCCACAGAAAAAGGTTATTCCAAAATGTAAGATAAAGTTCAACAATAACACTTTAAAAGAACTACATTATTTGTTTAAGGTTCTATTAAATCTTTCACAAGGACATTTATTTAGCTCAAGCGAGAGATGCGAGAGAGATAAACACAGCTTACTTCCTCATAATTATTGGTATGTAATTACTATTAATACCCCAAAAATAAATTCTTTTCAGTATTGCAAATTAACATCCTACAACTTCTAAAAGGTGTTTACTTAAATAACCATTACACCTGCCTTTAGAGCACGTTAACAAAAGTATTCGCATTATCTTTGATTTTATCGCAGAAAATTGCTATTGTGGTGTTACTGTAATTTAAACAAGGCGAATTAAGAATTAGAATAATGAAACATGTAAACAGATATAATTAAGGGTCTAGATTGATACGTGGATATACGAAGTGTATGCAGTACCGGTACTTCACCGAGCTTGGTGGGTGAACGGTTAACGCTCTAGCCTCGCATTCGGGAGGATGTGGGCTCGAATCCCCGTCCGGGCATCCAGATTTGGGTTTTCCATGGTTTCCCCAAATCACTCCAGGCGAATGCTGGGATGCTTCCTTCAAAAGGCCATGGCCGAATTCCTCCCTGTTCCTTGTTCCCAATCCCATCCCTCGAAGACGACGAGGCGTAAAGCCATTACTAATAATAGTAATAATAATAAACCAGTAATTATGTGAATTACAGACAAATGGTGCAGATTTATATGATTTAGCTTTTTTACTCTCTTTTGTATAACACCAGATACTTAAAACAAAACAAAGAAACACCGAAAAATGGAATGATTCATGAAATTTTAAAACCATAATTATTTCCTTTTACAACATTTATTTCGTAAGTGAAAAGAAAATTGTCTTGATGCCCGTACTACATTTCAAAATATTGATTGCATTCTAAACACCAAAGAGATAGTCAGAGGTTGTTTTCTGCAAATCGAAAGCACATGGTAACGTTTGTTGCTCCAAGGTTTCCGCTATTTCCCGGAAGTAAAACTTTTTTTTTTTTCCCTAATCTAGAACTTCAGCAATTCAAGGCAAAGCACTCTTCATTGAAATACTGCCAGTTCGTGAGTTGTTATGTTTGCTGTTTTAAAGCTGCTCCCTTTTTTCTCAGTCGCGTGTTAATGTGCCCGTAATTCTGACATATCGTGATATGAAAGTTGTTGACTGTAGAAATTGCAGCCGGGCCTGTCATGCTGTCAACAGAAGTAGGACACATGCTCTCGCCCCAATGATCTGTTGCACAACGCCGGGTGACGGCTTGGGTTGCCTTGATCTGCCGCCCACAGACCCTCGGCGGCCAATGCTTCTGCACGGGTTAATTAATTCTCCTCTGCCTTTGTGTTCGACCTACATAACGTGTGTACTGTAAGATACAACGCAGCATTTTGTGTGTTAGCCTTACTTTGGAAGGTGTAAGTTAATGTCACGCTGCCAGAGTCCCTTAGTTTTGGCTTCGGGTTTTACATCGCGTCGACGTCGAGATTATTAGCTCTGGAAGGAATGACTGCAAGGAATGGGAAGGAATGTGGCAATGGCCTTTCAAAGGAACCATCGTGGCATCCACGGGGGGTGTTTTCGGTAAACCAAGGAAAACCGAAATCTGAATCGCTGGACAATTACAATTTTCCTTTCTCTAATCGAATGCTATGGTGCCCTCTAGTTGCAACATAAAAAATATTCGCTTCGCAGACTGAATAGTATTATACTTCAGAAAACTGAAGAAATAAATAACTAAAGATACACAATTAAAAACAATACAAACGAGAATCCATAGAGAATAGCGTTCCTCTCTTAGTGTGTGATCCTTGGGGGGGGGGGGGGGTATCGTTTAAGGATTGTTTATTTTAAATACCATTTTATCTGTGGCATCTATTTGTTCTAGTTACGGATTATTATTTATTGTTCCGCCCTGCAGTCACGTACAGTGGTAGGATATACCATATTTTTTAACTGTGTTAATCTCATCTAAATCGGTTCTGTAGTTTTTGTGTGATGAGTAACAAAGGGATAGAAACAGACGTTTACGGATTTGTATATGTAGAGGTGCGATGGGTCTGTGCTGACACTGAGTACTGTTAGTTTTTTGTTGTTGTTAACCATCGTTCCACTTAGTATTATACACGTTGTGGTCCGAATCAATTCAGCATTTGGTGCATGAACGATTGCAGAACACAAATTTCAACATTTCTTAGTGATTGTATCAGCTTGAAACCGATTATAAAAATATGGTATTGATGTTACTTATCACTGATCAGGTCATGAAATTTACAACATATTTATTGAACGTGAATACACTGGGTGGCAATAATCTGTTACATACAGCTCGGAAATCGAGTAAAGAAATCTTTAACAGTCTGTCCCGACCCAATCAAACGAATGCGTCTGCCGCTGTCAATACCTGATCATTTGCTAGTGACTGCTGCCTAGTCCAGCAGAGGCAGGCCACCGACACAGCTGTCCAGAATATACGCATCTTTGTTATTTCCTGTTACCTCCCCACACAGCTGACTGGCTCTGGCGCTGACAATATTTATTCTTATGTCAACTAAACAAAATACTCTGAAAGTGAATCTTCAGATACAAAATTCTACATAAAGAGATGATCCGTGCGAAAATTTTTCGAATAAAATACAGTGAATTGCGATGTTGGTGGTTTGTAGTAGAGTGAAAGAAGAACCAACTCATTTGTAGCAATAGCTTTCTGATTTCATGCGATGTTTGTATTCTATCCTGCAGCCCTCTACTTGGACGTAAACATCCCTTCCAGTAAGTAGAATTGTCACAGATCTCACCGGAATACAACTAAGTTGAACAAAACACACACAGTATGGATTTATTTGTGCGTTTAGGGGCCATATTAGCCTATTTTTCAGTGTGGCGCAATGATTTCAGGAGCTGGAACAGTAAAGTTGCACCACCGAGTCTTAGTGGAAGAACTGCACATTATTGAGGCTTCGGCTGGGTTACACAATATCCCGAAAGTGTGAAATGTTTGTAAGTAGTGTTGAGCTGCTAGGAGGGCGGCTGTCCATCGCCGAATCTTAGTAGGTGCGTATGTGTCCGTCCCCAGAAGAAGAGAAAGTTGTGAAACCGAAATCGTTAGCTGGTGTGAAGTATTGGCTATCTCGTTTGGTAACCAAAATCTGATCAATGTTTATTGGGGAGTAAATGATTCTGGCAGAGTGGTGGATAAAGTGTCGTAAATCTTTGAGAAGGTGTAGTAAGGGCTCAGAATAATTGTCTGCAGACCCATAGATTAAATTCAGGGTTTTGGTTTTGAAAGGGCGGCGACTGTTTAAAGTGTTGTGAAGGGCCATACAAACTCTCGAAGTAGAGACGATTCAGCCAAGCTATTTAAATATAAATTTTGTTAGAATATCATTATCAGCGAAATAGATTGGCACAGAGTATTTTTCAGTTAAGTGTGAGCTTGCTTCGTTGTGCAATCGGTGGACTCAGTTTCGAGCTCCACTACTAGTGAGCGATATTCACGCATGAGATAGCCAGTCTGCCATTACGGAAATCTTGTCGCGAAACCCCTACGATCAACTGGCGAACCTGTAGGTGTTCGCGTACCCCACTTTGAGAAACGTTGGTGTAGAGGAATAATGTGAATAAATTTGAAGGGAACAGTTTGAGTTGATAACGCTTCCGTAACTTAAAGCAAATAATTTTTCGGAATCTACTATTGAGAATAAGAAATGATAGAAAATCTCAAATGTGGTGATAATCCTTTTGGTAACTTTGTGGCAGCGGGAATCTTCTGATAATTTATTTATTATTTATTATTAAGAGAGATTTTCCTCACTACAGAGGTTTTTTCCTCTAACACAACAATAAAGAATTCGGAACATAGATCTTGACTTCATCTTCTCAAAATCTTCTCAAAATATTCCTCCAGATATTTCGATCGTGTATATCTTCCTCTTCTGCACCAAGTCTTCTCATTGCTGTTTGTACATTTTGGAGCCAGGTAATCACGGGCCGTCCTCTTTTCCTCCTTCCTTTAACTTCCCATTCCTGAATAGTTTTGGTATCTTAGTGTCTTCCATCCTTCTTACATGGCCATACCATTCCAGACTTTTTCGTTCTATAACTTCATACATTTCTTCTTTCACTTCCATTAGCCTTCTTATTTCTGTATTATTTTTTAAATTTAAATATCGGTGAGTGGCTTATTTGCACAGAAAGGAATTTTTGAAATAAAAGTATCAGACTATTATCAAATTTGTTTTTCTGTTGGTACTTAAAAAGAAACCTTTCATATTTCTGGAATTGCAGGAGGCTGAAGTTCTTCCTGAAATTAAGTTGAAACTCAGTAGCCAATCGTTTTAAAACTAATTGCTCCTTTGAACACACCAGTGTCCGCTGGCATTTTAAATGCATCTTGCAGATTTGAGGGAGTGAACTATTATGACTTAATATGTATAATGCGGATAGTTTTAACAACCACTCTGATACTTGGTGCTGCTATCTAGCGGAAATGCAATCAATCTTTATGAATGCCAGCGAAGCATAGCGTCTTGGCTCTTAATTTTCCCATACGCGTGACCTTGATAGTTATTACGTTTGCCCTATAAGGATCGAATTTCGAAAATTCCTTTCTTAAAATATGATTTTATCAAATCGGAGGCCTTAGTCTTTAAAATGATTCCTCATTTTTCGAATTCGGTTCGGTATCATGGGAAATAAATGGCTCATGACAGAAACACACGGTTTAGAAGTGATACTTTTGCCCCTTTAAAGATCGAATAAAAAATAAAATTCTTTCTTAAACTATGATGCTACCAAAGCGGAACCTTAATCTTTAAAATTGTATCTCATTTTTCGATTTCTGTGAGGTATGAAGGGAGATAAATAGCTCCTAACAAAAGAACGCCTTTTGGAAATACATATATATAATTTTACACAATCTTACATATACATCTCTATCAAAGTACACATACAAATTGTGTTACTTGTCGTTTTTCTTACTGGAGACACATTTGCAGCTTCTTCAGTGAAATGACGAGGGATATGTTATAATTCAATCGTTTCGCTATTAATTGTAAGCATTGGCACATGAGTGACGTATCTGGTCGTTGCGGGAACAAAAATGGTTTTCTGTATCTGTTATAAGTTTTGCTCGTTCCAACACCCGTGATGAAAAACAGATTTCATCATTCCGTATTTGGCAAACAAAGAAGATGGTGTGATGGTTCACGATTCCTAATCACCCTATTGTATTGCCAAAGTTCTGGGTTAAATCCCAAAACTCTCGAGTCCGAACGGAGTGGCGGCATACGACAGTGATGATGGAGATGGCCTAATATGATTCCTACATGAATTTGGAATCTACCTCAGGATAGAGCAATGTAATTATTAGGCAAGTATGTTCGTGGGATTTTTTCAGTTTACTGAATCAGTTATACTGCGTTCAAGGGAGCACTTAAACAGGCCACTCATTGAGTGGAAGTTTTGCCATAAGTTTGCCATTTTGCTCGCACAGCGATTATGTCCTTTCCTGGTAGAAAAGGAAACCCGTTATTAGTGCCTTCTTTACCTGCAAGCAGTTACTTTCTTATTTGAGAACCTAAAAATATTTATTGTAGTTTTCTCTCTGGTTGCGAAATATCGTGCACTTGCACGTTGTTTTTTTAATATTGGTACTTAAAGTTGCAACATACAGTGTTCAACATTTCCGACCTCCATCAAATGCCACTATTACGAAACCCTGTTAATGCTATCACTGAAGTACAGTACCATTATTATTATTTGATATCTTCAGATGACTACGAATCGTCTGCCACTTGCCGTGTTGCCGGTTTCTGCCCCTCGACCCAACTGTCTTTTTGTCAGGTGAATTTTTTTCGGCTTTAAGTATCTAAAGGAGATCAGAGAAGGAAATTAGCAACTCTGACGAAGAAAGGGCCGTCAAGGGTATTAAGATGCTCAGAGGAGCGACTAACGAGGCGCAGAAGTGTGCCCGTCTTCCCTGATTGCCGTATCAGCAGGAGCAAGGCTTTCAAGCACTCTTGCTCCGCGCTTTGTATGTGTTAAAATATTGTTTCCCTACCAGCTCTTAGCCGAAAAGTGAGAGAGTTGGTTTTACAATTCGATGTATTTGTTATTGAAATATGTGCTTTCAGCGATGTTTCCATTATCATAATACTAGAGCATAACTATTAAAAAAATAGAAAGATTGACGTACTATCACATCAACAGTTATGAGAAATTCATCCCGTTTGTGACTTTATTCAACTTTTATAATGAATTCCATGGAATTGAAATAATGATATTTATCTATTTCTAGAGTGTCCAAAACGGACTTCCCATAGTTAAGGAATTGTCAACAGTTTTGATTATTCATAACACACTGAACGAATACATCATTAGAACTTTGCGATTTACCTCACGTAAACCGTTAATAGATAATCTAGTTTTCCAGTTTGATGAGATGGAAGTTATTAGATTAATGTTGTTAATTCTCCTTTCAATCAGTTCAGAATGTTCAAATGAGGAACGATATTATTTGATTAAACTGCGGCCAACGAGAGTTTTAAATAGAGGGAACGTAGGATAATACTAAGAAATACGAAATTTTATAGCAATATGATCGTTGTTACTGAGTTATAATGCTAATAAATATTTAATAACAGCAGCTATTACGCTCACTACTGAGACCGTTAGCAGTTATTTAACTTCAGAAGACTAAATATCAACACAAGAGATGTAGTAGTAAAAAAAAAGAGGTTGAGTTACCTAAGCAAAAAAAAAAAAAAAAAGATACGTGAAAATAAAACCACACGATAAAATAGTATTAACGACAGGAAACGAAAGTTTTATTAAACGTAAATACGACTGAAGAACTTGACTAATAAAACATTTCAATAACTGTTCTTGATTAACAGTGTGTTTCGAGAAATGAAACTTCAAAAGAAACAATGTATCGTGGCTCTCGAAAACATAGTGCCACATACAAGACAGGAAAATGTTATTAAATGTATAAATGCAGCATAAGAGTGCGTATAATAAAAATGTTATAATCATTATCAATTAAGCAAATACACTGAACGGAAATAAAAACAAAAGGTCAACTCGAACGGCTGCGAGACCAAGTTCCTGTCCTTGCAAGGTATAAACGTAATAACTCTGTCTATGATGTAACATCTTTGATCGCTCGGTGAAGCCACTTCCGTCAACCATTTGCGTTACATTGTTGGACGAAATCATCCCCCATTTAACGCGCTCTAACAAAAAATCATCGATATTGAAGCAAGGATGTGAGTAGCACTGGGAAAAAGCTGCTTTCTTCTACAAGAGACTTATTTGAGTGTCATGTATTGGCCTAGGTCTTTCTGAAAATTCTCTGGAAGTATATGTATGAAGCAATGGAAATGAAGCGTATGCTTTGTGAACGCCAAAGGAAGGAAAATGGAAGTCTTCGAAACGTGATGCTACCAAAGGGCACTGGTAAAGTATAACATGAACATGCTGTGAAAATCATTGAAGATGGGATGGTACATCACACCTAGTAACATGTGATTAGCTCGTAGAGGGAACATTTAAAGGCAAGAAATGCTGAGTATGTGAAACAGCTAATAAAAATGATGTACTGATATATTACCGTTAAAGTGCAGAAATCATTTATTCTGCAGATAATCTAGGTAATGTGCAGATTAACTGTGGTGAGCGAAAATTGTTTCATTTCTTAAATATTTCTCACATTGCCTAGGTAATCTGCAAATTACCTAGATAATCTGCACATTACCTACTAAGTTCTCGTTAAGTGAAAATAATATCTTTGCTGAAACAACAGCAACGATTCTTTACGCTTAAATTAACATAATGTTATTTATTTTTCGATATCTAAAAAACTGTAATATAAAGAATCAAACGGTTTAAAATATCATCACAATTAAGGAAATCTATTTTCAAACATGATAAAATTATGCATAATTATCTAAAGACTGATGACACTTTGAACTTCAGACCAATTTAGGTTGCAATGCAACGTGGACCATAGTGAAACTTAACTATCGCAAACAAGATATTGCGGATACCTAATTTTCCTGTCGTATCTATTGTTATTACTGTAGTCCGGACTACATTACAACCTAAACGCAAACGGTTATTGACAAAATGAGATTTTATAAATATTTCCTTAGGGTTTGGGTCGTAATGCAGCCGGTACTAATGTGAAACGTACACATAGCACACGATATTGCGGATTCCCAATTTTTATATAGCTATTACTGTGATCTGGGCTGCATTACAACTTATTCGCTAACGGTTGTTGACGATATTTTATTTTATAAATATTTTATTTCGTAAAAGTGGAGGGAGAGTGGGAAAGAGTAGAGAAAGGAAATGAGAGAAACAAACTTTTGCTTTTAACTAACCGAAGGCGTTAAAGTGCATATCACCTAGGTAAAGTGCGGAAAACTCGTGATTTCGCAACTTAACGGAGCACATCAGTTAATCTGCTAGGTAGGTAAATTAGGTAATGTGCACACAGTAACGGCTTTCGAATTTTAGCGGTAACAGATATATGGAGATGTAGATTGCGGGTGAGGCTGGAGGGACCTGGAGGACTGCTTTAAGCCAGTTGGGAGACTGATGCTAGGAGAGAAAAGAAAAGGAATTACGGCGCGAGACTGCTCCTTTGTCTATGCTGCAGATACCCGCCCGCAGCGCAGACTGCGGTGCCGGCACAGAGCTGCGCGGCGGGTCGATGGCTGTGCAGGCGCTAGCCGCGGATGTGCTCACACTAACGCCCGCAGCTCAAACGAAACACATCAAACAATGTGGCCAGTATGTTGCATCACGAATTTTCAGTAGGATAATTTCATTAAAAGATGACGTTTTATCTCTGCTGTCTTCATTAGTTGAAGAAGTTGATTACTCTGTTTATATAAAAACAGATGCTCGGTCATGGGTGCCATTTATTTATTGGGTTGGTCTGTCGAATTGATCGAACTGGGGAGTTTGAATTTAAAAATAAACAAACTTATCCACCGAGCCACCACACCGTTCAGCCAGATTATACGTGATGCCCTTATCGGCTTTATTTCGCGTTCAAGGTAAAGACGATTTAACATAAAAAGTGCACATTGTTTCAATAAGGTTACCTGTCACAAGCATATATATTAAAATTTATTCTTTTGCTTGTAACATGCAGGAATGGGTGCTTTATTACTTTATAAAACATATGAATTTAATTTTAAACTTGGGTAATTTTTTATTAAAATCATTTCAATTGAGAAAGGGTTCATAATCAATTAAAATGCATGACATCATAACTAATCAACAAAAACTTCCATAACCTGGACATTTATTCAGGAATTTAAATTTTACACACAAAGCGAACATATCATGTCTATCAGCAATCAAATATGCACCACATATAAACAAATTGACTAATAAAAAAAGCACGTCATTGATTTTGCTATGAACAAGAAGTTACTTGAATTTATTGCTCTGGCTAAAACTCATTACAATTCGGCAGACTGAGACTATTATCTGCGGTTTCCTCGCCAAGGTCGCTATTTGGGCGAGAGAGCGCCTTTGAATTTTAGTGCACTTTGATAACGTAGGTGTTTACCGTGAGTCAGCACAGGGGAAGACACGCCAGCATCCTACTGTCTTCACAGAACCCACCTCAAGTCACAATTGACCCTCTGGACACAAACACTTATGACTTTGTACGGGTCGCCTCTTGCCGGCTACCCGCTCGCCTCAATGACCTCCAGATCTATCGGTCGAGTCCTCCTTGCCATCATCGTCTCCACAGCTCGGGAGAACCCTGGACGTCCGTTCTGCCAATCCAGCCTCGTCTCTCTCCCTGCTATCTCCGGATACGTCCAGACATGAAATGTTTTAAATAAAATGTTCATAGACAGTCGACCTCAACACACACACACACACACACACACACACACGCACCTCTCTTCTTTCCGACTCTCCTGATTGGCCGCGAGTATAAGTTGCGTGGTAATTGCATTTTATCGGCACTTCCCTGGCTTTTTCATTGTTCGTGAGAAAATGCTAACACCCCGTGTCTCCATAAATCCGCGCAAACTTTAAATTTTCACGACTGCTGTGAGGTTGGGGCCACATAAATATCCCGTTCTGAGAGAGAGGTCTCTGTTGGGGCTTTTACTGGGTGACATTTGACGAGGGTCGGTCCTCTTGTTATGCCACGCTGGTTTCCTGGAAGGTAGGCTGGCTAAGGTAGTCGACCCACCTGGTCAGCAGTGTCTCTGGCTGTTTACGTCAGCACAGACAATAATTGTTACCTGCTGCATATAACCACACTAAACAAATAATGTAATTGTGATGTTCTCATACTATTACATGCTTTACCACCATTTCCGAACAGTTTTGGGTTGGCTGCTTCGATGAGTTTTACTCGTCGTTGGCATGGTCAAATTTAGACGTATAGTTTCGCAGCCACATCTCCTTGCTGACGCCAAGCTTTTTATAGCTGCTGCCAGGGGGAAGGGAAGTGTTTCCATCTGACTGCAACACGTGTAACTAGTTGTGTGTGTGATAAATGTATTTTTGTTTGTGAGATGTGTTGTTTGAGGGGGGATTATGGACCGACCTGGCATTCGCCTTGATGGCTGCAGGAAACCGCCTAACAAACGCAGACAGGACGGCCTGTAAGAGGGGTCCTGGGCTCGTGCCCGGGCACGTTGTACCTCCAAGATCCAGTGCGCTGCGCGTCACACATCTGTGCATTTAAATAATCATAACCAGCTAGCAAATAATTGTTAGAGAAATTATGTGTCTGCAGTGCTTCTGATTATTACAGAAATATCTTGTTTGGATACGCCCCTTTTGTGATTCGAAACGGAGGAAAACGTGAACGGCAGAGAGTACGCCCGCGAGCGAGGCGGTTTTTAGTCACGTTTTTAATCCTCCCAAATCGTTTACCGTCTGCTCTAGCGTCCATTGTTCATGTTTTAGTCTTCACGCCTCATTCGTCGCAACTGGCGATGAAAGTAAAGCACTCAGTGTAATTGCCATACATTGTTCCGCAGCTTTGAGCTGCATGACGCCTCTTTCCATCCGGTTATGCTCCACCAAGTTATTTAAAATGAGGTTTAGAGTTTATTTTGTGGGAAGAAAAACCACAATAGAAACAGCTTTGTGGTACTGTAAACATCGTAGCATATTAACTTGCAGATGCTAGGAATTACTTAGAATTATCTACCAACAGTTTGCACTAGTAAAAAAAAACTTTTAAGACTATTGTTTTAATTAGGCAATAACAATACTTTTAATTCTAGATCACATTTTTATAAAATATGAAAAATTGTATCCGATATTTATTCTCCGAACCATGCAACGTTGTAGCATGTTACTCCGCTTGCTTTCATATAGCACACTCTATTAATAATAATTATATCAAAAAACTGAAATTGTTATCTATTAGTTTTTTAAAGCTATCGTAAAATCTGCGTTATATATTATGACTCTTGACCGGGGAACGAAGCAAGAAGTAATTCGTTCGCACCGACAGCATACAGGCTCCATAGATCACACTGCATCTCAAAAGAACACTCCTTTATGAGATATCACGTTACAACACAAACACACAACTCTTTGGATTCTGTTAATATTGCTTTTTGACTACGTACTTTTGGTTATTTATTTATTTTCTGAAATAGGGTACGTTAGAACACAAGGAAAACGTTAATCAAACCACTATATCAATTATAAACATCCCAATAAGCGTAACTAAGTTGTGTAATTTAATTTTGGTGTAGGTTACAAAGAAGAGTTTATGCTTCGCTACTAGAAGGGGAAAAAAAAAGCGTACGCATTACAATATACACCAAGGTCCGCTCGGTCGATTCAGCGGGAAAATGGTAGTCCAACATGTTTTAGCTATTCCTACATTAACTTTCGAAAACCTACACAGCCGCCCCCAACGTTTAACTCGATACGATTCTAGCCTTAAGTTACGAAAGTCATTCGTTCCATTCCGGCCTCGGCCATAGTTGTTGCCGTTTTTATTGCGTTGTGTGTTCTTGCGAGATCCATGTATAGCTGTATCTGAATATATTGCTACTGTGGAAGTAGAATATACTTCTTGAGTTGGCTGTGCAATCAGTGATCAAATACAGTATGTTGCTAAATTCTTTGAAGACAATTGCAAACAAGATTGTCAGTTTTGAACCAGAGATGCAGAGGAGAAGATTACACAGAGCGTTCGGGAGGATGTGGGTTCGAGTCCCCGTCCGGCTACCCAGATAACCTGGGATACCATACAGTTACCATAAACTTAAGTAGACCACCAATAGAGCAATTATCCAGGAATAAGGTTAGATTTTCGCGGTTTGGCCTCTAGTGTTGTAAATACCACTGAGCGATTCAGAGTGGAATTGATAGCGATTCATTTGCTACCCTGCTGTCTTTAGCAAACTTTATGCTTGAAATCCGCCATTAGTCTATGAAATAATCCTATTCTATCCCTTTCTTCCCTTTTGTTTGGATATATGACTCCATGTGAATTGGAGTTCTAACAAGAACCTTTGGACCGAGCACGGTGGGTGAGAGATTAACGTTCTGGCTTGGCATTCGAGAGTACAATAATCCCCATCCGGGCATCCAAATATCCATAGATTCCTCAAATCACTCCAGGCAAAAGTCGCGATAGCCGAATTCCTTCAGTGCCCCAGTTCTCTCCCGCCACTCATGACCTCAACGTCGACAAGGCGTATAATTGGAATAAGCGTTTGCGACTTCTCCGCCGTGGAGACATTTGCGGGATGTTTTGTTTAGGTATGAGGCTACAGTCTGTAGCGATGTCTATTAATGTAGCGGTAAACCGTCCAAACACAGCAGCCACTCTGTAATGCTAATATACGCAAATGCCGCCGACAGCAACTCCAAGTCTGTCTGTCTGCTCTAGCAGCAGGATTTTAGTAAAACAAGAATGATATTTGCCTCAAATGTCTTCGTTAATTCAGTATAGGCATACTGAACTTCGATTATACTCTTTTAAATCAGACTTAATGACTGAGGAAAGATTCTATATGATGGTATAAGGTACAGTCAAATATAAACGAGACAGATTAAAAACGTAGTTAAACTGTTAATTACTTGAAAAGTTATCGCGATAACTGTTGCTACATTTGTCCCAATGCGAGACAAGATTTCAGTGCCTTCATGAAAAATGGTTGTGGGTTCCTTTGGAACCATGATTGTACACCTCTTCTTTCTAAGCAAATCGACGGGCACGAATGTCTTTCTTCAGGGCTCCAAAAATATGTAAATTGTACGGGGAGAGATCGGAACTGTATGTAAGATGCGTGAGGGCTTTCCAGCGAAACTTCTGCAGCGTAGTCGAAACAACCTTGGCATACAACCTTGCTCATACAAAGCAAATAGCGTATATAAAACACTAGTGCGTCCGATCTGGATTACTGTTGTGGAGTTTGGGATCCGTATCGCAAGGGCCTGATTGATTCAGTGGAGAGGGTACAGAGGAGAGCCGCTGGTTGCTACACCCCTGATGAAAGCGCCACAGAATTGATACATAAATTGTGCTGGGATCGTTTGGAAGACAGACGACGTCATTTGCGTTTGAATGTATTAAAGAATATGCAAAATTCTCTGACCTACGAGTGCAGTGAGATACTTCTTCCGCCAACCTATTTGGGTCGCAATGACCGGAGGGATAAGATTCGCGAAATAAGATGCCGTACTGATGCTTTTATGTATTCTTTTTTTTCCTCGCGCTATTCGGGATTGAAATGCGCCGAATTAAGAATGGTGCTTAGCACTCTCTGCCAGCCACAATGTTTGTGAATTGCAGAGTATGGATGTAGATGTAGAACATGTGAGTGGGTATTATCCTGCAACAAATTGATGCCGTCCGTCAAAATTCCCGGGCGTTTGGACTTGCTGGGGCGCTTCAATTTTTGCGAAGTGTCCACGTACCGCTGTGCGTTAATTCTGGCGCCGTGTTCCAGAAAACCGGTGATCAACCCCAAAGAAAACGTCTGCCATGACTTTCCCGGACCTGGCGTGCACGGCTTTGGATTTTGCCGGTGAAGATAAATCCTTGTGCCAGACGCTTCCTCTCCGGCTGAAAATATCACCATGTTTCATCTCCCGCGACAATACGGGACAGGAAACGATAGCATTCATTGTGATACTGTTCCAAGTGGAGCAGTGATGTCGATATTCTGTTCAACTTCTGCTCCTCCGTCAAGCTGCGAGCGTATACATTCTCCGGAGCTTCAGATGCTCTGTCATGGTGACTGATGCCCAGCATGGTCAGAATGTTTCCCACCGTCTCCCACCGTCCTTTTCTGATGGCAGCATCCCCCGCAGCAATGACAAAAGGGGTAATGACCCGATCAGCCTGTCCTGGCCGACTGCTGTCTTTCAAGGTCACCGGACCTTCTAGAAATAGTTTATTCCATGAAAAAACACGCGCAGGTGACATAACAGTGTTCACCTCACAGAGCAGACATGCCGGCTTGAATTCCACTTCCTGACACTCCTTTCGCAGTAAAAAACCGTCCTATACCTCGCTGTTCCTCTTTCCCGACCTCCATAGTGAAGTGGGACGCACACACGACTCGCTGACAACACGTCGAGCACGTCTATGGTATACTATCTTCAGTTAAGAGAAGCAGGTCAAGGTCACTGTGCTCTATCCCCACTCCTTTGCCCCAACCCCTACAGGCGAAGGAGAAACAGCTGCCGCGCATGCGCAAACGTTATCACAACGCATGCGATACAATATGTTCCATTTCATGTGATGTTTTCTTTAGTAAAATCGAGCATTTTAATTATTTATCATGATCGAAATTAGTGAATAGTGTGTCGTAGAAATTGCGCGTTTACCAACTTCAATTTCATATGTTAATAAAGGAAAAATTATTTACATGATATGAATGAATAAAATTTACTGCTTCGTCATTATTTTTAATTTTAAAAGTTGCGCGAGACATTTCGAGAGTTAAATCCAATTTTTAGATGTGCTTCCCAGTGGAAGTTAATTCTCGAAACACGTCGTATAAATTTTCAAATTAATGTGATAATGACTAGATTTTTTCTTTGAGTTGTGAGTGGTATCTTGCCGGAAGTCATCCGTGTCCGGTTTTTCTCGGTGAATGTTTTTCTTTGGAGAAGAAAAGGATGGCCCTGGAATATTCAGCTGGGCTTCGCTATAAAGACGCTGCACTGTTCGCAACGTGAGACCTCTGCTGCCATTTTTTTTATTTTTTTTGTGTGTGTTCCCTAAAAAGTACATTAACTTTCTCTTCAGTTTTTTCTAGCGTCTTAAAAAAATTATACACATCAAAAAATCTTGTTTTTGACTGTCGCCTAATATAACAACTATCTGGCGCCATTTCACTTACAACTTCTTTTAATGATGTATTCCTATAAACACGACAATTCTACGACAAACTAGAATGGCTCCTGCTTGCTCGTAGGCAGCGGTCTGCTCGGAGGAGAAGGCAATGGGAGGGGGTGTTGAGGTGAGGCGTGGGGCGAGGGGAACATGACCTTGGCACGCCAGTTGAGAGCGAACAAGGTATAACAGACAAATGGCACAGTGGTGAACGTTTGCGCTGGTCCTTCCTGATTCCCAATAGAGAGTATTTCTATACACACAACTACCTGCGTGACCAACATCCGCGCCATACTCGTTGTACAGTACCTCGTTGTTATTTGACTGACCGTTATATTTAATGCTCTTGTTACATCATTCTGGATTTAGGGCAGACGCTTAGCAATGAATATTTGAACCCTTTATTCGATTGTGGAAAGGTTTGCACCAGACAGTCTTAAGTAGTCGGATTCTATTGCAAAACAGTTAAATCAGGAGACTTTTATTATTATTATTATTTCTGAGCACTTCGATGTGATTGCTGAACATTATGTAAGGTATCACCAAAGTGACATATCACTATATACAATTCTGGTTGGTTTTTGCTTGATTCATGCACACGCTTACAAAAATTCCAAAATTTACTGGTTTGGCCTCTGGTCGTCCGTATCACGGACGAAATATAGTGCTCATCATGACAAATGTATCTTATAAGTTAACTGATGATGTAAGCTACCACAATGTGAAGGTAAGTTGAAATGCTTTCATTAGCTTTTGCTAGATTCTCACACAGACAAAAATTGCACTCTCTACAGTTTTTGCACCTGTATCATCGGGAACTATGTTACTGATCTGGGTAAAAGATGCCTTACGTGTTACCCAGTGACA
This sequence comes from Vandiemenella viatica, assembly GCA_031002005.1. Taxonomy (NCBI): domain Eukaryota; kingdom Metazoa; phylum Arthropoda; class Insecta; order Orthoptera; family Morabidae; genus Vandiemenella; species Vandiemenella viatica. Next base: position 126,431,211 of record JARYHS010011408.1, on the reverse strand, counting down.
TGAGCTATCACTATGTTTAGTTTCGTTAAAATGCATCCAGTCGTTTGTGCTTGATGTGCGAACAGAAGCAGACAAAGTTCTAAATTTCACGGTTTCGGCATTAACATCAATAGTGTCTATTGCAATCACTCTTTTTAAAATAAATTTCATGTTCAGACGCAATTTTGCTATAATTTTATATGGTATAGGTAGATAGTTTACTTACACTTCAGAACTAGGCCCTACATCTATGATACAATCGTTTTTACTACATGATTTTGACTCTGCAATCTGATTTTGTGTAGCGTTTTCTCTTTGTTTCCCAGATACTTCCAACTTCACGAATCAAATCGTTACGTCCCACGCAGCCGAATTATATTTATTTCGTTCAATATATTGAATAAAATACGTATATCGACTCATATTGATGTTCAAGGGACCGATGATACACCGAATCAATTAGATGCATCGCATCGATATATATATCGAATATCCCTGTATCACAATCAGCGATGTGCATTATTTGAAATACATGTATTTAAAATTGCAAATACAAAATATAATTTTATTTGAATACTTTTTCAAACGTATGTTTCCCATTTGAAAAATACAAAATACTTTTCTTATTTTTTCATAAATTATTTCATCTTGACGTTGTATCTCATGAATATTGACTTATTAACGCATTCAAATTACTATCGTCATTAGCAAACAAAAGTCAAGTGCTAACTTGATCTGTTACGTAAATAACGACATTGATATGTCTATCATTGCTGCCGCTACTTCGTGCAATGATTGCTTTGGTTTGTTCTCTAGGTGAATAAAATTTATTGGGGCTTAAGTGAAACATCAAAAGTGTTTGTTTACTGCTGCTCACCACACAAAAAACATCTCGGATACTTCTGTAGTCAGTGACGATACAAACACCACGAGACATAGGAATACTGCAGTACATTTAAAGGAGACTGATAGTAGTTTAGATTGCCTAAATAAATATCCAACAATAAAAAAGTGTTCCTAAAAAAATTAAGCTCTGGCCCAATAGAACATGGGATGATAATGTTGCCTTATAAACTTAAAATAACGTTTGACGTATTGCAGTATTTCATTTTGTACGTATTTAAATTCTAACTTATCAAACCATTTCGTATTTGAAGTAGAAAAACAAGAGAGTATTTGTTTTTGAATTCTTTTAAATGCTATTTTCTATATATCTGATTCAATGCATCTTCCTGAAAAAAAGGAGTTTCCTTTGTTAAGCATGTCTAGTTTGTCGTTGACGTGTACCCACGTGGGCCTCGTTTGGACAGCCCGTAGTGTTTACTACGTGCAGCTTGTTATCTGAGCTGCAGTGAGGCAGGCCATGGTGATAGCTGCGGTGTGCTGGCTTGGCTGGTTCGCAGTCGGCATGTGAGAAACGCGCCTCCTGCTTGCAGATAACGGGGTTATCACAGCGCGGTGATCAATCCTTCCGTTCAAAAAGGCTTCAGTGAATCATTCTGTTGCCAGCTAGCTTGCAGGTATGGAAAGCGGATAACATTAGTGTATGCCTGAATTTTTTCGAACACGGGAACTCGAGAAATAATAGCTGGCAAGTACGAATCTTCTTATAAAAATAGAAAGTTGCTTAAATCTGTGTTGTATCAAATCTCAGAAGATGATTTATTGAGGCATAAAAGTCAGTCTTAAAGGTTCACTCCATTCATACTGAAATCTAGTAGCGTACATTGTGGTTTCCAGCAGTTTTCAATAGTCGTAAACTGGGATGGTTCCCATTTCTTACATTTTTTAGCTAATCGTAGACCATGGTACAGCTTCCAAGGATTTCCACCGGTTATGGTACAATGTTCGTGCCATTTTTTTTCGACACACACACACACACACACACCGTGCTTTGAGGATTTGGTTAACATTAGTCTTGCATTCTGGAGGACGCGTGTTCGATTTACTGTTTAGCTTTTAACATAGTTTCGTAAAATCGCTGCTGGTGAATGACTGCATAGTTCGTTCAAAATTCTATAGACGACTTGTCCTTAACCTTCGCATCAGAATATTGTGAAAAAAAAAAAAAAAATTATGCGACTTTTATACTCCGACAAGTGTGCTGCGAAGATTGTAAAGCTTTTTCGTAATGCTCTTTAGAATTTCTGGGAGGGAAAGCGGTTTTTAAATCAAGATTTTTCGGCTTGTCGACAACGAGGTGGTTATAGTCGGGGGAGGAGTGTGGGCAAGGAACGGAAAGAATTTAGCCATGGATTCTTGAATAAACGATTCCGACAGTTCCTGATTTATGGGAGCCATAGAAATCCAAAATCTGAATAGCCCGGGCAGGAGATGGAACACCGGTCCTCCCAAATTTCAATGCCGAACGTCGCCGCATAACCACCAGTCTCGATAGCATCATTCTCATAGATATATCAAAAACCGTCTGAAAACTAATCTGCATGGTTGACACTTTGGCACCCGCAGCGGAAGTAGTGGATCAGATACAAGATGGGGTCATCAGCTGTAATTTAAAACAACTACTGTGATCAGCATGTTGTAATAACAATTTACTGTAGTCCCAAGGACACGCTCACAGAATTTCTTACCGTCCGCGTAGTACACCTTTGTCACAGGCGCCCAACCTGTCCTCGTAATCGTGCTGGTTGTAGTAAACCTACAGCTTAACGTGGAATCTGAAGCACAATGCGTCCTAGTGGGCTTCACATTAAAAAAGCAACGTTTTGTCACATCTTTAATACCAGTTGAAATTACAGCCTAGACCGGGAGTCGAACAGTGGTTGGGGCGTCAACGATTGTGCTGATCACATACATGTGGACAGGAAATTGAATACATAGCTAATATTCTAAGCTTTTTTTCTCCTTTTTTTTAAACTGCTTAACGTCTCTTAACAGCGAGGTCTTTAGAGACGGGAAAGGACGGGGGGCAAGGAATGGGAAGGAATTCGGCCATGGCCTTTTGAAGGAAGCATTTGCCTGGAGTGATTTGGGGAAACCATGGAAAACCCAAGTCTGGATGCCCGGGCGGGGATTCGAACCGCCGTCCTCCCGAACTCTAAGCTACTTGTATTATAAAGAAATTTATATTACCTACAAAAATGGCGCTGTCAGTTTGAATCACATAACTGGCTCATAAATGTCTCACCTTTTTACGTCCTGAATGATTTTTGCACAAGCAGGGTGACTGTCCAAATAATACACGCCACTCAAGTAAAACGACTCTTGCTCGATGCCCCCTCTGAGAAACAGGTGCATTCTTCACTCGGTTACGACGGAGCCTACGAATGTACGAGACTGGCTGGTGTTCCTTGGAACCGGACGCAGCAGGAATGGCGGAGATAAGCCTGTGACCACTAGCTTGCGATCCAGTGCCACCCTTGTGGGAAGTCGGAACGTACCTCGAGATAGACAGGCAGTCCTGTTAGACCTTGTGTGTGACAAGACGACAGCGACCGTAGCCCTATTTAACTGCAGCTACAGAGTGTATAGTGCTTCAATGTTTGACAGCACAGCGGAAACAGTGTTGCACTTCCTTGACGTGGACGGTGAATGGGAAGAGTGGGAGGTGCGTATCTCTTTTGTTTGTGCACAGCTGTAGGGCCTTATTTGCAAATTACATAGTCATCTTTATGTGTCGCTAGCGTTTAAAAGTTGACTTTTTTGTGCTTTGTTTTCAAAGTTGTAAGTAACTGCAACTCTTTCAAAGGTGATATTAGGTTTTGAAATATTTCGTGCCTTTATAACAAAATGTATAACAGCGATATAAACTGATCCATTTCGCACGCTTCAACTGCCAAACAGATGATTTACTATAGTTTCTCTTTATGAACATATATGCAATCACTACACTATCGTTTCCATACTGTTTTACAGAATTGATGAAACTGTCAAAATATTTTTAAAGAAATCAACAACATGGATTTTAATAAACGATATAAAAGCTTTGGTCCTTTACAATTTGATTGTTTAACGGCAACATTGTGTTTTTCTTTACTTGTCTCTCTTTTTACCGGCGTCATTACAATGTATACGCTAAACACGATATTTCGTTGCCAACTGTTTGTAACAAAATGAAAGATGCCTTTCCCATGCAGTATTGCCATGGAAGTATTCAATAACACATTTCTCAATCGTGAATACCAATTTATTATTTATTAGTTTTTTAATAAGGAACATCTTAACAATGAAAATTGGTAATATTGACTTATACGTTACCGTCAGAACTACGTGTTCGCTCCATTGGTTTCAGACATCAACAATACAAAATTCTACTTGACAGGCTTCTACAAACATTCGTATACAAACTGTTATAGTAGACTGTCAATACTATTATCACAGCCATCATGTCGACATATCCTTCGTTTGGTTGAAAATGGCGGTTTGCTTGTGGTATCACATTTTTTGCTTAGTTTGGAAAACAAATCTTATGCAAACAGCTTAGCTTTCATACTTATTGTCGTGATTAAAGATACCGGCGAGTACTATTTCCTTAAATTTTAAAAGAACCTGAAAATTGTAACAGGAAATCTGAAATTATAATAAAAATTTGTTAATAAAGTAGTTAACTTGAGAATCATTGAGGAAAAATAATGGAAACATCGCAGCTGCTATTATAAACTACTAGAGGACCCGTGCGAAAATTTCACGAATAAAATGCGATGAATAGTGAGGTTGAATATAATGTCACCAAGTTCAGTCATTACTCTTCATACTCCTACTTCATTTATCGATTTTGGTTAGAAATACAGGGAGATAAATGGCTCGAAACACAAAAAACGTAGTTTAGAAATATTGACATTTTTGCGCTTTATGGGTCGAATTACGAAAAATTCCTTTTTTAGAATATAATGTTACCACGGCGGAAACCTTAGTCTTTAATACGATATGTCATTTATCTATATCGATTAGATATCAAGGGAAATATAAGGCTCGTGACACAAAAATACGTAGTAGAACAATTTATACTTTTTCCCTTTAATAGTTGAATTCCAAACACTTCTTTCTTAAAATATGATGTCAGCAAAGCTGAGACATTATTCCTCACAATCGTACTTGACTTATCGATTTTAGATAGATATCCAGGGAGATAAGTGGCTCGAGATACAAAAAACGTATTTTAGGAAAATTGACTTTTTTGCCTTTTATGGGTCGAATTACGAAAAATTCCTTTCTTAAAATATGTTACCACGGCGGAGACCTTATTCTTTAATATGATACCTCATTTATCTATATCGGTTAGATATCAAGGGAGATAAATCGCTCGTGACACAAAAATCGGTTGTAGAGAAATTTATACTTTTTACCTTTAAGGGTTGAATTCCAAAAACATTCTTTCTTAAAATATGATTTCACAAAGCTGATACATTACTCCTTATATTCCTACTTCATTTATCGATTTTGGTTAGATATCCAGGGAGATAAATGGCTCGAGATACAAAAAACGCATTTTAGAAAAATTGACACTTTTGCCTTTTAAGGGTCGAATTAGGAAAAATTCCTTTGGTAAAATATAATGTTACCACAGCGGAGACCTTATTCTTTAATATGATACCTCAATTATCTATATCGGTTAGATATTAAGGGAGATAAACCGCTCGTGACACAAAAATGCGTTATAGAAAAATTTATACTTTTTCCATTTAAGGGTTGAATTCCAAATACATTCTTTCTTAAAATATAATGTCACAAAGCTAAGACATTACTCCTTATAATCCTACCTCATTTATCGATTTTGGTTAGATATCCAGGGAGATAAATGACTCGCGATACAAAAAACGCATTTTAGAAAAAGTGACATTTATGCCCTATAAGGGTCGAATTACGAAAAATTCCTTTCTTAAAATATAATGTTACCATGGCGGAGACCTTATTCTTTAATATGATACCTCATTTACCTATATCGGTTAGATATTAAGGGAGATAAATCGCTCGTGATACAAAAACGCATTGCAAAAATATTGATACTTTTGCCCTTTAAAGGTCGAATTCCGAAAAATCTCTGGCTTAATATATGACGTCACTAAAGCGGAGATCTTAATCTTTAAAACGATACTTCATAAAACGGTTTCAGATAGGTATCCAGGGAGATAACTCACTCCTAACACAGAAAACAGCATTTTAGAAAAAAATTAGATTTTTGCCCTTTAAGGGTCGAATTCCGAAAACTTTCTTGCTTAAAATACGATTTAACCAAAGTGTAGACCATAAGCTTTAAAATGACACCTCATTCATTGATTTCGGTTAAGTTTGAAGGAAGATATAGGCTTGTGACAAAAAAATACCTTATAGAAATAATATATATGATGATTTGTTATTGCTGCTCATGTAAATAAAATGATTTTTATCGCATGCTTGCTTGGTCTTTAAGAAATCTTCGTAGTCAGTTTATCATTAATACGAATAGGTTCGAATGCGTTCCACGTCAGCTTTACGATTATGTTTTCGTACAAGCACGATTTATAATGAGAATACGCATCACACATTTCTGTATTAACGTTGTCTAGTCACAAGTCACTTTCGAACTATTTGTTTACAAGTACACAACTGTCTGTGCATGTTTACCAACTGCAGAAAGCCAAAAAAATATGGAAATTGGACTTTTTTTTTTACTTACTGCTTTACGCCTCGTCGACAGCTAAGGTCATTAGAGGCGGGATGGGACTGAGGACAAGGAACGGGAAGAAATTCGACCATGGTATTTTTGAAGGAAGCATCCCGGCATTCGCCTGGAGTGATTTGGGGAAACCATGGAAAACCCAAATCTGGATGCCCGGACGGGGATTCGAACCCACGTCCTCCCGAATGCGAGGCCAGAACGTTAAACGTTCACCCACCACGCTCGGTGTGGAAATTGGATAGTTGTTAATAAAGATATTGCAAAACCGGAAAAAAATGTTCTCAGTCGTTTTAAGACATTAACTTAGGTGTAACCTAATATCCCAGCGATAATCTGTTCGTAATTGAAGAGGGCCACCTATATCCCTGAAGACAGAGTGGCGTTTGCTGTAAATCGGACCACCGTGATTCATCACTTTTGTGCTTACTGAGTCACTGAACAGTTTCTACTGCTGTTCGCCGTCTGGCTGCAGTATTGCGGGACGTGTCACGGACCAGGATGGGTGCACTTGATGCTAACTTCACGTGCCGTGGAAATGTTTAACAAAGTTTGGGTACGTGGCACACACTCATAGTGATACTCAGTATCACAATAACTTAATCTCAATGCGTGACGTCTACAAACTAGCCTATAGAAATAGATTTTTTTTTGTACTGCTGAATTACTTGTATTCATTACTATGATTATTCATGTAGTAACATCAATTGACATATTCTGTGCCGCAGTTATTGCAGCAGAAGATTTGTTTTAAACTACTCTGATTATTTGAAGGAATGTAAGCTCCCTTACTGATTTTAGATGCACATTAGTCTGTAGCATTGCCAATCAACGTATAGCATTGAAATAAGTGGTTCTAGTGAACTTTGTGGTGCCGGCTATACCGTTTATGGGTACAAGTTGACGTAAAAAATGTAAAAGATATGTTTTCTAAATATTTGTTCTTCAAATTAAGTAAAAATGAAAGTGATGTCCCGCAAAAATCCGCACCGTTTAAGCAAAACGTGGATGAGTTGATATAATCCCTGGACGAATACTTATACTGTGAGTTTGTGTCTTTTCGTCTGCTATGTTGGCTGTCGTGTATAACTGCCATATTATCTCTGCCACAAAACATCGGGGCAAAAGAAAATCGTTCTACCACTATCGTCTACTTCAATTTTATTGAATAATTTATCTTTTGCGTTTTGTAGTGTGTTAGAATGTGGTTTTATTTCTGTTTGGATGTTATTTACGAGGCTCACTATACCGCATTCCAGATTGGTATTAAAACCTACGTCATTTTCTGCCCCTAAGAGCACGATAAAAATTAAGTGTGCAATCTTATCCGAATTTACTGCAAGGTATTAATAAGAAGTATATAATTTTGCGCCCAGCACTGAATCTAGAAGTGCGCATATTTATGCTCTAAAACAGTAAATGCGTATCATATTACTTAGAACTTTTTAGGCTTACTTTGACCTAAGATCTCGCATGGAATTTCCTGCCACATTTCATAATCGGAGCGATGTTGATTGTTGTCTGACCGCGCGTATCTTGATATGCTCCATATTGATAAACACATCCCGATATTCAGATTATTACGTGCACGACTAACTAAGAAACCATTGACATTTCCGATAAGCTGACTGCAGTTTTCTTATAGTAATAGCGTTTGAGAGTATAACATACGTTACAATCAAAATGACATTCTTTTACTGCGAGCCAAGAGCGTGCATACCGAGATAGCTCTGTCATTCCAACGGAAGAATTCCTTATAACCACAGAATGGCGGTGAGGAAACTACTTTCTTACTCACGAAGACTTCCCAAAAAAATCCCTGGTTTTAGTGTCATTTTTGAGAAGTAACTTAGCTATCGACGAGGTATAATACCAAAGAAAGAAAAATGAAAATTTACCCCATACACAGTAATATCAAATTTTAAAGGATTAAATATCAGCAGCACCCCCAATTTCGTTTTTGAAACGAAATATGGGATTGTATATAAGATGAATTTATATATATATATATATATTTATTTATTTCATAGATTCCTTTTGTGAAGGCGTTACAGTTTCATAGTATGAAGCGTGTAGCTTATGTGTAATTAGGCCTATCAATTTCAGGTTTGTATTAGCAGTGTATTATTCGAAGATGATTTGCTTGAATCCACGCATGGAGGATATCAAAAGACAGAAAAGCAATCACTCTTGGTACTGGAAACCAAGTCCAGCTCCTATGTGAAAACTCGTTAGCAATAAATCGAAGTATGTAGTAACTAGAGGAGACGTTGAGAACGTCGTGTAACTTTCAAATTCGGAAATTACATTGTAACATTCAGGGACTGCACAGTTTTTTACATTCATAGCAGCATGCGGGAAATATCATTAGTGGTACATATTTGTGTCACATTTCCTTTTGATGCCCTAAATATGCAAGAATCTAAATCAGCTTTTTCAACACACCAGTAGTGAAGAGTCGGTATATCAAAGCAACATTGTGGTGGAAGCACATTTAGTTGCATTGAATTTACTACTCTGGTTGCCACGTTGGTATTAAGCCGGCTTGCCGTTGGTAATTAATTAAAGCGAAACATGTGTAATTTTCGAAGTAGCCCTTCTTGTAAATTGGTGTTGAATAGTTTTGTGAAAATGCTCCCTTATCTCTTGTGGGATAATGGAAAGTTTTGCTATAGTAAATATCTGAGCACTTAAACAATTTGTACGTCACTCTTATACATCATGCGAAGTGGCGAGATTTCTTGCCGTGGCATTCTTCATAAATCACACAATATTCAACGCTACTTTGAAAAGAACAAATGAGAAAATAGGAATATACTAGCTATCAATAGATTTTTTTAAAAAATATAGGAAAACTCGTTATTCTGGAATTCATACGACCTGTTTTTATCGAAATTGAAAGAATGAAATTGATTCAATAGTTACTACCAATGCAACTGTGTTCTAATGCGTTAATTATTAACATTTAAATTAATTAGGCAACTGCGGAAAAAATGGCCTGTAACAGCATTGTAATAAAATCAAATTTGTTCAAGAAAGATACAGCCTTGTGCTGCGCATTTTACATTTTGCAAGGATTGAAAATCTGCAAATTTTTATGGCAGTTTCCGTTGCTCGGTGACAGCATTACCGTCTGTATTTCAGACTGAGTACTTTTCAAACTATCCTTGGGTATTATTAGTGGTATTTTTGGTTTTGCTTACAGTTACAGATATATTGCATTGTTAGATTAAGGATTTTCAGATAAGAGTTTAATTTGCACATTTCTTTTGTGCGTTTGAAGTTCATCAAGGATTTGGATCAATGAAACTTGGTATGTGCCAATGACAGAAAAGGATCCAACAATATACTGTTTACCAGGCAGCTTTGGTCCAAGTCTGATATCTGAATATTGCGCAGTTACTTAGAAGTGTCTTCAGTTAACATGCGCGACACCCGACCTAGCGTTAAAGCTTGAGAAAACGCAGTTTCGAAAGCTATCCTGATTTCGGTTTTTCATGGTTTCTAGAAACGACTCCACACGAATGTTGAGAAATGGTTTTCGTAATGCCATGGCCGAATTCAATCCCCCTCCTTGTCCCAGTTCTCTCTCATGTCTCTGACGAGCTCGTAGTCAGCACTATTTAACCCCCCCCCCCTCCCCAAAAACAGCCAAAAAAGTAATTTCGGTTATTAATTACTGTAAACAACTTTTCCATATTATTAGGAAAACTGTGCATCTATATTGAACATTCTCTTCCATCCAGCATTAGTACTTAACTAAAGAATGAGTAGATGAATACAGGGCGTTCGCCGGGAAACGCAACCCTCCCAGTCTGTTGCCGTCGGCAACTTGCTCGGTCAGCGGGGCCAGCGGTTCCCGCCACACGATACCGTGAATCACCGCACTGTTTAACACCTCCGCTGCCCCAACAGTGCAGTGGCACAGTATAATGGGACCCTTACATGGTTAAGAACGGTTTCTTTGCATTGTAGCTAGTTTGTGACTTCAGTCTCTTATTAATCAGTGTTGTGAATAAACGTTTCTTTGCGGTTTGGCTGGTTTAGGGCTTCATACTCTTACTAATCTGTACCGTGTTTGAGTGTGAGTAAAATTATGGTACGTTACAGTTTGCAACAAAGAATATTTCTCTACGATACATATGTGAAGAAGAAGTCGTTTAAAAAGTGTCGCAGTAAATTTCGTCGCGAATATCCTGGCGCTTTACTGCCAGCTAAATCAACAATTCTGCGTCTGGTTAAAAAAAGTAAGAGAAACGGGTTCATTTTTTAACAAAAAGAGACTGTCGGTCAACCATATTCTCACAGAGGAGAAAATTGACGATATCGCTTTTCGACTAGAACAGTCACCCAAAAAATCATTAAGTCAGTTAGGGCAGCAGGCAGGCGTATCTAAGACGTCAGCTTGGAAAGTAACAAAGCTAGTTCACTTAAAGCCGTACAAAACAATTGTGGTGCATAAAATTACAGAAATAGACCAGGGGCCTAGGATTAGATTTTGCAACTGGTACCTGCAGGGTGTCCACGATGGCACTGTTGATCCGCAACTGACGTTTTTCTCTGATGAGGCCTGGTTTCATCTGAGTGGTTATGTTAACGCTCAAAACAGTCGACACTGGAGTTCAGAAAAACCAAATACTCTACTCCAACTGCCATTGCATGACTTAAAAGTGGGTGTTTGGTGTGCGATTAGTGCTTCGAGAATCATAGGTCCAATTTTCTTCCGTGAAACTCTTACTTCCGCAAGATATATCGAAAATATTGTGAAACCGTTTTTCGAGAAACTTACTGAAGAAGAAAAATTGTACGGCTATTTTCAACAGGATGGGGCGACAGCTCACACCGCTAGAAATTCGCTTGCTGCACTTGACGAAGTGTTTTATGATCGTGTAATCAGCCGTGGGTTGTGGCCCGCCAGATCACCGGATTTAAACCCTTGTGACTTCTACCTTTGGGGTAAACTTAAGGGTAAGGTGTACGAAAGAAATCCTCACACATTGGAAGAACTTGAGGAAAAAATCTATCAAGTAATAATGTCCATTGACAAAGGTGAAATCCAGCGTGTGTCTCGAAATATGTTCAGAAGATGTGAAATGTGCATTACACAAGAGGGTCAACACTTCCAGCATCTTTTATAAGGTAAGCTAATGAATTACGACACATTTAAATGTTTAGCACATACAAGTTTATGAAGCGTAATTATTGTGAAATAGTCCGCGGCCGACGGTCGAACAATGCCGGAAGCTGATCGCTCGCTCGCCGGGAGCAGTTTCTTCCTTGTAGCGCTAACAGTGGGTTGCGTTTCCCGGCGAACGCCCTGTAGTTACTGTGACGGTTCTTCGGTAAATCTATATCAGTTTAAATCAGAGATCCCCAAAGTGGTCGATAGCTACCCCAAAGGGGGCTGATCTAATACACGGCGGTCGATTAATACTAAAGAGGATCAATTAAAATATCTAGGAAAAAATGGGAATAATTTAATTTAATTGCAATGGAGCACAGGCTCCGGTAGCAATTTCCATTCACACCCAACTTCCCCCTATCCTGCGCCCACCTACATTTGCCCTCCACAAATTTTAACTTTAAATTCTTTTAACGTTTTCGGTAAGTTATTCATCATTTCCCTTGGTAACTCATTCCAATCCCTGACACCGTTACATAAAAAAAGAAAATCTTTCCACACCCTTGTGCCTGAAATCGAGTGCCAGCTTGTGGTCATGGTCATCTTTTCCCTTCCATGAACTACTTTTCATACTTACACCAATATCTTTCCATGCCTCATCGCCAGCATACGCCCTGTACACTCCCATGACCCTCCTCATCCTCCTCCTGTCTTGCAATGAATCCCATTCCATCTCCTTGATCATATCTGTCACTAATTGCATTCTGTGATTTTTTCCAGAAACAAATCTAGCAGTCCTTCTTTGCACCCTCTCTAATTCCTGTATTTGATACGCAAAATGTGGGTCCCACACTCCACTACCATATTCGAGCAATGGTCTGACCAAAGTTTTGTAACCCAATTCCTTTACTTCTCTCGTGCATCCCCTCATCACTCTCTACTACAAGTGCAGAATTTTGAAACCTTTCCCTACCACCTGTGCAATGTACCAATAACAATCAGGTCAATAAAATTAAAGCTTATCCTCTAAATTCCCGATTGTTTGTGAAGTTATGTGAAGAAAATGCTGAAACTTTCAACCAATTATTTTTGCGCACTGAGGTAAAGTGGTTATCAAGAGGTGATAGTTTGCAGAGGCTTGTTGACTAGTACGACTTATTTGGAGAGTTTCTTAAGAATGTGACCGAACGTGGTGTGTGAACGGTTAACGTTCTAGCCTCACATTCGGAAGGACGTATGTTCAAATACCCGTCCGGGTATCCAGATTTGTGTTTTCCATGGTTTCCCCAAATCAATCCAGGTGAATGCCTGGACGGTTCCTTCAAAAGGCCATGGCCAAATTCCTTCCTGTCCTTGTCCCCAGCCCTTTCCCGCCTCAAATTACCTAGACATAGACGAGGCGTAAAGCCATAAGCAAAAAAAAAGTGCATCCATCGCTATGTGAAGAGTTAAAACAGTGCAAGGACCATCTGTTCTATTTGGTAGACCTTTATTCGAAATTTATTCCATCTATCCATAATTTTGTTGTGATTTTTTAAGATTACAATAACAGTGGAAAATATTCCCTTTTTCTATTAATGTAATTGCTATTACTGTTACTATTACTCCGCGATTGACTAAAAGTGTGTGGCGGAGGGTGCATTGCACCTATCCTTGAAGGTAATGGTTTGGAAGGGATATGGCAGTCGGCGCGCATGGGGTGTTGTGAAGAACCAACCCAGCACCCGCCCGGAGCGATCTGGGGAAACCATGGAAAACCCAGATCAGGATGGCCGGAGTACTTTATCGAAAGTGCTCCTGTCAGATTTTGTGATTACTCTCCCGGTAAATCCTTCCTATTCCATTCCCTAATCGCTCGTGGGAAAAATGAGTACAGAAATGAATCGGTTCTGGCCCTGATTTCCCTTCTCTTATTTTCGCTGTCATTCCGAGATATGAATGTTGCTGGTAGCTATATTTGTTCACTGTCATTCCAAAATTCGTCGGTCGAGAATTTTTGAATTAGCTTCTGTCGAGAGCAACGCCTTCGGTGCTCCAGGTCTTCCCAACCTAACTCCTTCAACATCGCACTTATGCTTTCCTTCCAACTATATATTCCTGTCTTGAATCGGGCGGTCCTTCTTTCGATCATCTCTAATGCCTCCATCAATCCATTTTGATGGGGTCCCCATACAGAGCAACAATATTCTAAGTGAGGCCGCACTAGTGACTGGTATGCAATCGATTTAACTTCCGGAGTGCATTGATTTAATTACGACTTAGAAATCGAAGCATACGATTTGCTTTCCCAATTACATTCTCGATATGCTCATTCCACGACAAATTATTACGAATTGTTACCCCTAGGTATTTAGCGGAATCTACCGTTCTGAGGAGCGTACCATTAATTGTATATTCAGAGCTAAATGGTGTCAACTTTTTACTTACACGCATGACTTGGCACTTTTTACCGTTTAACTCCAACTGCCAATCTTTACACCACGCAATTATTTTCATAATATCGTCTTGTAACAAAACGCAGTCGTCCTGGGTTGTGGTTTCACGATAGATAATAGCATTATCGACAAATAATATTTTCTCCCCCTTATTATGTCACACAAATGATTAATGTATGTGAGAAGCATTGGGTAGATTTTATGAGATATGGGAACTATAAATTCTTTAGTTGAGTTGTTATGCTGGTCTTCTTATTAATCAGCATTAGAAATAATGTTTTTATTAATCTTATGAATGGGTCGACGGGATAAAAAGTCTGGGGACCCGTGGTTTAAATGGTTCTTCTTACGACGAAATGTCCGACTCCAGGTACAAGTTGTTACCACGGAGAGCCTACGTGGGAATATGAACTGGTGTAGATTCTCGTTGCATTCTCCAGTGTATGTTCGTATATGTAATTGTAGGAGTGGATGACTGAAAACGTGTTGTGTTCAGTACAGGATGTTTGAGTTGGATGAAATGAGAGATGGAGGGAAAGAGGACCAGCTAACCTTATGTCGGCGCCGGAAACCATCACGGTGCCGGAGCCAAAGGGGCAAGCTTTAAATGATTCCAGTTCCTGATTTGCTACTAATGCTAATGGAAAGACGGGGAAGTTGTTCCTTGTTCACAACAATGTCTGCGATCAATAATGGCCTAACTAATTCCATTCATCACGTCGAAAGCTGCTGAATAATTTATCGGCTCACTCAAGACGCACTTCGGTTGTAGAGTCGGCTCTTGGTTAATTCATTCTACATTTTCGCAGCAACACACTGAGCGACAATACAATTTCCACCGCACCTTCATTCTTAGTCGTCAGCCAAGAAACTGCAGTAATTCGTTCTGAATTTATTATTCTTATATTAAAAGGAAGATGGTATTTTGCAATCTACTTGTTTCGTAAGAATCTCCCCATCTATTATACGAGCTTACCAACATGACAAACCATTCAGTGACATGATGGACAGTGACTGCCACTTTCAGCTGTTAAAAAATAGAGTAATAAGTGCGAAAATACGAAGGTTTATCTCTAAATAGGATTAAAATGATCTAATCTAATTACAGTGCGTTCTGTTAAGAGGTGGCTCAAGGTCACTCCGCTCTATCCCCACTCCGCTGCACTTACGCCAACATCGAAGGGGTAATTCGCCTACCTGGAAACAATGGTCAGCTAGGAGAGGGGGTGCTGAGTTGAGGAACGGAGCCAGGGGAACATGACCTTTATTCGCCAGATGGGACTGAACAGGATATAATGACTGCGCGATATTACAGAGTTCTTCATTACACTGGTCCATACTTCATTGTAGCCTATTTGAAAAGACTGTTTACTCACACTAAGCTCTTGAAGAACCAACCGTCCTTATAAACTACTTCAGTCGGTTTGTTAGGTCTAAATCAGTTAGGTGCTTAACAGTGTATCTCATAGAGTAAAAGAATTAAAAGTTAAAACGTTCTTAAAACATAACTAGTTGTGTACATAATAGTAACTAAGTCAAAAGCTTCATCGCAATCTACTATAACTGAATATTACTACCCATAAGGATCACTGTTATTTAAACTTGATAAACCTTTTGTTTCTTCGATAACATATTTACTGTAAATAAATATTTTCTTCACCTTGTTTATAAGATATAACTTCGTCTGGTGGGTTGTGCGGTTAATGTTATGGCCTGTCGATCCTTGTGGAGATCTCGGTCGAAGACCCCTCCCTACTCTTATTTTTTTTTTTTTGCTTCCTAGTGTGTTTATACCCTCCCAAATCGTTTGTAGATTTTTTTTTTTGTTTAGCTCTACTGTTCTTCAAGAAATTAAAAAGATGAAATGAGATTTCCGTCGACCCGTTCACCCCCCCCCCCTCCCCCCGATTTCACCTTACGTAATTAATGGACGTCTCCTTAGATGTCGTACGGATTCACGCCAATATTAACAGTATTACGTCCTCTCCTCATTTTACCGACATCAGGGTACGGGTAATCGTAGATACTCCATTTACTTTTTGTTATTTGAGCTTTTCATTTGCGAGCGGAATGGATATTGAGATTTCTGTGCGGGGTGGCAGGTGTCTGTGAGGCTGCTAGGTCAGGGTCATGGCCCGGCAGCCGGCTGGCCGCATCGATTTCGTCTCTGGCTGGCAACTTGTTGCCTGCCCTGCCCTGCCTGCCTGCCGTCCGTCTCTCAGACACGTCTGCACTGTCACACAGGCAAGTCAGCGTCTCGACCCACACTACAGTAGCTAGCCTTTCCGGTTTACGGTCAATAATGCGGTTTTCATTCACTCCCTGGATTGTCGGTCAATTCTCTGGCAGATATAAAACAACAAACACTAAAACACACACACACACACACACACACACACACACACGCTAAGTCGAAAACCTCTACAACTCGAAAGAAACCCCTTTTCCCTTCACTTCAAGTCCCAAAACCTCTATCAGTCGAAATCAGAGTCATCGGTAAGTCGGAATAATCTATTTTCTTACTGGATACTTCAGTGCATATTTTCCCTTTCTGATTCGAAAAAAAATATATTTGACCTCTGTATCTTGAACATATCAATGTTTGATTCTATTACCTCTACAACTGGATGAGTTTAAATTTAGAACTTCTGTAGCTCGAAGAAAAAGTAAGTATGGAACCAACTTTAAGAATATGCCGGAAATACTTTCTTGTAAGTAATTTTTACGAATGTTGCATGAATAGAATTTCTTGCCATTTTTTTGGAAGAAAGGATTACAGATTTTTGTGACTGTCGTCAACACGTGTTTACCAGGTGTCCCTTTGTTTCCTTTTGGGTGTTTAATGTTATGTATTGTTGTAGCATTTGTCTGAGCTCTACCGAAGTAAGTCTCAGAATCAGTTTGGTTTTATTGTTATGTGAAATGTAAATTGATCAGAGAAGTAATTTAGCTATGCTACATAGGGAATGAAGCTCAAAGCTTGTTTTATAACAGAGGTTTCCAAATTTTGATAGTACGACTCCCTTCAAAAAAAATCTAATCTTAGCGCCTTCCATCCTTGTTTAATAATTGTTTTCTGCCTATTGTAATATAACTAAGTGGTTTTTGTCGCAACTGTTGCATATGATTCGCCAAACATAATTGTAACAATAGCTATTCTCCCATGTGTGTGCGTGTATTTTCATTTTGCGATTCTATAAGCATTTGATGAAACAAATTTTTTGTTGGAAGATTGATTTTATTTATTAAACTCGTCTAATTTTGTTAGTTTAATGGTGCTGTTTTAATTTGGTTGGTCTGATACTATCTACAGCCAAACAGATACATTTGAATCTTAATGATAAATATGATGAATCGTAATTTATTTGCCTTGGGAGCGATACCGCCTTGTTGCTTGTACTCCTATTACATTCCCTTGTATCAGGAACTTCATCACGATCTTAATTAATAGTGTATTATTTTTATCATGCAGCCAATCATTAGTTTATCTATTTGTCTAAAAAAATATTAGAGTTAAAAACACACCTTCTAAAATGCTAACGATTAATATCAGTAAGTAATCACTCCGGAAAGTAAAAAAACGAAGATAGTGCACGGCGGGTATTCCTTCTCTTTTGTAGATACTGAGTTGGGTTGTGAACATCTGAATGTGGACTGACCGCATATATTTGAGTCGCCTTCACTTCAACGATAAACTGCGTAGCTGCAGATATTTTACTCAATATTTTCGCGTATGTTCTATAAAAATCAACCTGGCTGAGCGCAGGAAGTATTTGTAGATCTTTCATTTGGCAGGAGCTGCGGGATGGGGCTCGCATACTCCAATTGCAGTTGTGTTGCTCGCTTACTGTTTGCCGCGATCACCTGCTCTACTACGGCAGATATTTACCTTTCTGTTTCGCCTTCACACATTTCAAACTAGAAGAGCATTAGTTTTCTAAAATTAAGTGCAGTTTCGACTTCGAAAAACTCTTATCAAAAAATTGTGAGCATAGTGTGCTAAAAAAAAGCTCTTATTACCGGACTGCTTATTTTGGGAAGCGTCCACAAACGTGGCTCGGTCTTGGGGGAAGGCAGGGGCAGGAAGCAAGTTGGGCTACGTGGGGGGCGAGGGGGGGGGGGAGTCCGAGTCAACCCACGTAGCTTTTCATTCATATCATTTGTCACAGTTAAAATGAGGCACAGAACACACAACAGCATGTGGATATTTATTTCCGTCATTTAATTATCTCAGTATGTAATTTAGATATAGTGCTGTGCGTACACGTGACGGCGTATTACGATTAATAACAACATTAGGTACGCTTATAGACGACATCTGGAATTTTCTAAAGCAGTGACAGTTCCTATTGTTGTGAAGGTTTGAAATAGAGCTGTTTCTATTTGGAACGCCAGCATGTAACCACACCGTTCGTTAATAAAATAATACTAATTTTGTTAAGTGAATTTCAGTACGACTTTAATTATAGTGCTCGCTGAATTGTTATTTTAAGTTCAAAGTGTGAAGTGGCGCTGCACGATAAACTTATCGAAAATGTTTTTCCAACGAGTTTTCATTATCCTGCGAGTTTTCATAGTACTGGAGTTTTCATAGTACTGTGAGTATTGATTGTGCTGCGAGTTTTGATTGTGCTGCGAGTTTTGATTGTGCTGCAAGTTTTGATTGTGCTGCAAGTTTTGATTGTGCTGCAAGTTTTAAAAATCTTTTAAGCAGATATTATAGAAAAGTACATAACGCAAATATTGGTTTTGTTCATTACAAACGCAATCATTTTAACGGTAGTCTGTTAAAAACAGTACAGAATGTCTTCCGGATTTAATAGGAAAAAAGCTACGTAACACACGGAAGGAAGGAGGGAGGGGGAAGGGATGCCAAAATTGAGCCACGTAGTTTATGGACGCTTCCTTTCCTGTTGTGACGTCGAGGCTGTAATTCGACTTGCTGCCCCAATACAGAAGGCGCTATTCAGTGACCACTCATTCCATAGAGAGAGGATACAATCGCCAGCTGACGTCACGAGGAAGCTGTCTGGGTACGCTCCATTAACGCTGCCCCTCCGAGCAGAGGCGTAAGCAGCCAAGTCTTTGCACCGAAGTTAGCGTTGTGAAGCCATTAAGATTTACATTTTTCTATCTTCGCTGGGGCTCACATTTTGGAGGATACCGGTTCGAATCCTTTTCTGGCCATATAGATTTTCCATAGTTTGTTGAAATCATTCTGAGTGAAACCATGACCGAATACCTTCCCTTTCGTTTCTTCCCTCTAATGACCTCGACGCCGACGAAGTGTAAATTCCGAAGCAAAAAAATAAATAAGTAATGAAAAAATCTGATATTCCTTTGTAAAAATCTTGCCAATGATTGCGTGTTTCACCAGAAACAAGCACTACCACCGAAATCTAGCTTGGTGGCCAAAGTATATGCGTGAGTTTCAGTTGAAGTTAATTACCTCATCTTCCCGAATGATTATATAGTATCCTGCTTCAATGTTGAAAATTGTTTAGACGGGACATAACTCACGTTATTATAATAGCCAATGGCAATTTAAGCTTCCTTTCATTATAGAGGTAATTCACTAACAACTTAGTTGTAAACAGTGGGAAATAATTTGACTTTCTTTTTGAACTATTGATCTTTAAGTAGTGGCAGATTTGATCTATTCTTGAATATTGGTAAAGGTGCTTACTGTATGTCATACCTAAACACCATCGATGTCACACATTGATATTACAATTTTCGTAGTGCCTTACTGCTCGCTGACATTCAGGTCATTAGAGATGAAAATTTGGGGGATCGTTTAGAAGGCATGTAATATCTGTTTCGATTTACGGGGTGGATGTGCCATTCCAAATATTAATCCTTGTTGAATGTTGTGGATACTTAGTCCGTTTTGTGTATCTGCGGTGGATATCACCAATAGCTTCAGGAGCATATTGTGGCCGTAAAATATTATTCTTAACTTAGTCTGTTTATTGTTGGTCTACAACCCGATGATTGGTTGGATCCTCCCGAAGGAGGCGTTCTAAATCAGCATGTCAGAGATAGAACTGCCAGTTAATTTCCTCCTGAAGCTACAGTTTAATATGAAGTATAATACAGCTTCAGTTTATTCAACTCCACGTACATTCATGAAATTTGATAATATTCATTATTATTAATTCTTAATAAATACTGACAAAAATGGTAAACTATGATTTTCAACAGAGTTTCGTTCAAGAAACTAGTAATTTATATAACTACAGGTGATAGGGATGAAAATTCGTTTAAACGAGAACACTATTCTTTCATTTGCTATATTTCTGTTCACAGACTCTTAAGTTGTGATGTGTAAACAGTAAAATGGCTTGTGGAAGCTTCAAAACTCGAGCACCTTGGAACTGAAGAATAATAGTAGGTTTATTAACACCCTTCCCTGCATTCCAATATATTAAAAACATCTAGCGAACCTCCCAAATTTATTCAGACCTTACGTTTCGAACAAACCTTGGAATTAAATTTCATTGCAATCTGACTTTATCGAGGTAATCTATTTGTGATGCAATAAACGACTTGTTACTAATTTTATCTTAAAACCTCCCAAAGTTATTGACATTAAACATTCATGGTTTGTAGACAAATGCTGTTTAAATTTATGGCAATACATTTCATTAAAGCAAAAACACTTGATAGTAGGATCACTGGAAGTAAGAGTTCGTGATCAGGCAGCTAAGCATGAAATTTCATGCTCGTTAGTGTGTTCACAAAAACTTCGCTTTGGCATTTCAACAAAAATGGTTATTACAGTTATAAAACAATTTCCTGCATGCAGAAATTGAAATTGCACGCTGTATCATTAAATACAAAATCCATAAAAGGAAACATTTAGAGCTGGGTCCAAATAAACATCGGGTTCCGTAACTAATTACAGAGAGCGGAATGTGAAATTAAACGCCAATTAATGAATCAATATCCCGCTGATTGGCATCAATACTATCGCTTACGTGTCGACGCTGACTAAATGCCCGTAATCAACACACACAAATAATTCTGATATTGCAATAAGTAAATATCAGTTTTACTGGCAATCTGAGCGACTATTTTAAGTTGCCATTCTAGTGGATACGGGTAGGTGCATAAGTTCCAGCATCAAATCTTGGTTCCCAGTGCACGATGAAACCGATTACGTTTCATACTTCAGCGAATACTGGAACTCTTTCCAATTTTCGCCTTAGAAACTACACATTACAAAAACAGAATAACTCGAGTCGTTTGCCCAAATCTTACCTGTTCCGCTTCAGGTAATCAACTAACATAAAAAAACCACCAAAAAAGCATTAAAAATTTGCTGTATAGACCGCGAGTTTCATCCCAGTTTTGGATTTCCATTCATTTTTCACTCAAGATGAATGCGGAGTTCTTTTCCTGTATCTGCAGATACCGGTGAATCCACGCTGTGGTTGAATACTTATGAAGGGAAATATAAGGAATGGGTTAAGTAATGTCATATTACATTTATAGTCCACCACTTAATCTGGGCCCACATTTCCAACTTATTTACCGAGTATGGTGATTTAACGGTTAACGTTCTGGCATCGCATTCGGGAGGACACCGGTTCTAATCCCCGTCCGGACATTCAGGTTTGGGTTTTCCATGGTTTCACCAAATCACTCCAGGTGAATGTCGGGATTCTTCCTTCAAAAGGCCATGGCCGAATTTCTTCCCGTTGCTTGAGCCCAGTCTCAAGCCGCCTCTAATGACCTCGACTTCGACGAGACGTAAAGCCATAAATAAATAAAAAACTTATAACAAGATGCAGATATGATTAAATTCTGGTTTAAGAATACCAATTAAATTTTCTTCAGGATATAAGACTAATTGATGTTATTGAAACTTGTCAAGTTGATTTTTGATAAGTAACTAACATTCATGCGCGCGCGCACCCCCCCCCCCCCCCCCCACACACACACACACACCTCTACGCACTTATATGTAAATTCAGTTTTCTCGTAAAACATTCTTTTGCAAGGTAGAAATTTCACAATGTAGCCACAACTACACGATCACGAAACCTGATTTGAACGGAACAGCCGTGGCCAGTTTGTGTCCTGCGATCCACTTGTTGTGTGGGTTGAGGGCATGGCGCACCCTCCCTATTGATCCCGCCGCAGAGACGAACCAACTGCACGCGCCCCTGCTGACCCACTGGCGGCACTCCACGCAGAACCAACCCGGAGAAAGGGATCGCGCAGTCTCACTGTCATTTCATTCTTCGGCATTTGCTTTCGACCTTAGACGACATGTGGCATTATGCGTTTTTATTCCGGCCAATCGCGTTTACAACTGGAACCGAACATGGTAGTATAGCGGTATATTCGGGTCTAGCGTTCGGGAAGATTGCGATTTGATCTTCTGTCCTGCCATATAGATTACGGTTTTCCATGGTTTTTCCGGAATCACTGCAAGTTCCTTCAAATGACTATCCAGTATAATCATGGTATGCCTTGGCGGTAATAGGCTGTTTAGTCGCAAAGGGGGAAGGGGAAATGAAAATTGGTGTAAAAACTGTATTGTTAATAGGAAAAGAATTATATTAATTTTTTGAACGAGTTGAGAATATAACTTAAGGATTACCGTAATTCCTTGCATATGGATGAATCATTTGATCTAAAATTGCTTTCAAAGGTTGGTTCCTTAATTTATAAAATGGATACCATCATTTGAAATGTTATTTTTCTATATGAAAGACTCGGAGGTTTCTTGCAAGAGGGAGATCATATAAAGGCCTTAAAATTCCAATAACAATATCCCTTTATACTCTTGGTAAAATTATCCCAGAGACACGTAATGCTATATACAGTTTTGCGAAGAGATTACATACACATACGTATGTAATTAAAGATTTTTGCGTAAACGACAGATTTATATTAGTTATTTAAAAATAAAATTACCCTAGTTTTATCTTTAAAAGGGTATCCGCCGACGCTCCAGAATTTAATGACGTTTCAAGTTTCTTTTTGACATTAAAAATTAATAATTTAAGAAGCGACGTTTGTAAATTACTGTCTCCTTATTTGCATCAGATTTCAACTCTTGTAGTTGTTGCGTCAGTTTCGTGGATGTGGCTTTTCTTTCGAGGCGATTGTGGTACTACTGTAAGTTAGCAACAGTATTTGCACAGATAAGGTAAAACACTTTTCGGATAAAACATCCCCTGACCGGTGTCACCAACCAAAATCAGACTTCTTCACCTATAGTTTGCAGTCCGTGGAAGAGAAGCATTCATTCGATTATGACCGAGGTCATAATTTTCATGTCTACCACGAACCAACAACGTTCAACTGTCCTTTCACGACTTAATATAACAAACCATAATTATCTTTGTACATAGAAAAATTTGCAACACTCACGTACCATTGCTTCTGTACTGCTACACTACTTTTTCATTATACGGCACAGACAATGTTCTGATTTATTCATTCTTTTCTGATTACCAGCATAGGTAGGACCGGATACCGTTGCAGTTTCGTAGCATACACGCTTCGGTTTACCCGCACAGGTAAACATCTCAAGTGTATAACAGCTTGTGGTGTCGCTTTAATACTGCTATAAAACGTAAATCAGCAGAATTTTTCCTTTACCTGTATACTTTGCTGGAGAGCTGCTACCGTATTTGATCGCCTTTTAATGATTTAGATCCATTAGGAGACGTTTGGAGATTGCGTTTTTTGTGTATGTATTTATTGGATTATATATCATTGGTTACCACATCGTATCTCTTCTCAGATGGGTCGCTGAGAAGATATTGGTATGTTTGCGTCATATACTAAGCTTGCTTGAAATAAGACACTGCGTACCACATAATATGCAGACGAAGTGACTGACTTGAGTCAGCATTCTTCCATTTTGTAGAGCGTGGTGAGTGAGCGGTGACGCTCTGGCTTCGCATTCGTGAGGACGCTGGTTCGAATCTCCACCCGGCCATCTAGATTTCTGTTTTCCATGGTTTCCCCGAAAACACTCCCGGCGAATGCCGGCCTGGTTTCTTCAATAAGGCAGTGGGCGAATTTCCTCCCGTTCCTTGCCCCGCTTCTAATGACCTCGACAAGGATACTTCCGTTTATTTTTATACTTTACCATGCAAGAATGTAAATAATAAACTTTGAAACTCTCTTCCATAGAAACTGTTCCCCGTTGTTACCCACTCTTTATCGGAATGGTTTAGCGCAAAAAAAAGTGGCATCGATAGCAGAGGAAGATCAGGGTTACAAGAACACATATACGATCTTAGAAATTGGTAATTATCGTAAAACACGAAGGAAATAAAAATAATCGTATTTATACAATGTACAAACCGCAGCGTGTTTCTTTGTGTAAAACCTCTGTTACGGGGAGTCGAAATAAAAGTAATGTTTCTATTACTTCAGTTAACTAATAAACTTAGTCCACAACCTGAAGGTTGGTTGGATCCTCGCGAAGGAGGCATACTAAGACAGTGTGTCAGAGGTAGGACGGCCAGTTCCTTTCCTCTGGGACCTGCAGTTTAACATGGAGCGTCCTGGCATAGCTCATGTGATCAAATACGACTCTCAAAATTCCTGCGCCTGCCGGGATTCGAACCCGGGACCGGAGCAGCGAATGTTTTGAAAGCAAGCGCCTTAACCACTGAGCTACCAGAACGCTGTACTTCAGATTATGAATGTATAATTTGTGTCCAGTGGTAGTTTTGATCCGCAGTCAGAATGGTCTACAGACATACCTGAGCGCAGTTCCACCTATAATCCAGCATTACACCACCAGTAGCGAGCTAATAGAAACACTTGGTTCCAAAAGGATGGACACTATGGATAAAGGTGTCCATCTCTTTTATCTTGAAGTCGCTTGTGCATTCACCATAGCAGAAGCTATCCTGTTGACAGACGAAACTGCTGCTTGACACAATGAATATCAAACTATTCCGTGAGGTCATCTAGCCAGGATTTTTTCTTGCGTCCAAATTCACGACGGCCTTTATCTTTAGCGGATCAGTAGTTCTTCGGGAGTACTGTATTTTATGCTATTTGATTATATTAAGAAATTCAGATCGTTTTGGCACGTGTATTGGCTGTATGATATTCGAAGTACTTTTCTGTGAGACCAGAAGTGTCTATACTAAAAACAAATTGCTCCCACTGGTAACAGGGCCGCGGACAGGTGATAAAAATTTAAACGCCATGCCTACAGCACGCGGCTTTGAGTAAATCCGCCCTCAGATCTTGAGGTAGTTTTGATTCCGCGTCGGATCACCAAGATGAATCGGTGCAGTTAATTCCAGCGAGTGCTTCCTACAGCAGACACGCACAGCTTAAGCAGAGTAGGTACTGTATCAACACGTATTACCTGTTGAGTTCACTGTGTAGTTTCGTGGAGCAGAGCATGCGAAGCTTTTGTACTAGCGGTAGCGTTGCTTTGTCAGTCGGAACAACTCTGTCTATTAGCAACGAAAATACATTTAGAGGAATCTCGGAACAGAGC
Source organism: Vandiemenella viatica (assembly GCA_031002005.1). Classification (NCBI taxonomy): domain Eukaryota; kingdom Metazoa; phylum Arthropoda; class Insecta; order Orthoptera; family Morabidae; genus Vandiemenella; species Vandiemenella viatica. The sequence goes on along the minus strand of JARYHS010011408.1, from coordinate 126,405,568 downwards.
GTGGCGGGTGAATGGTAACTCTCTGGCCTCACATTCGGGAGGATGCATCTTCAAATTCCCGACCGGCCGATTTCGTTTTTTTTTTATGATTTCATCAAAAGGCTCCAGCCGAATTGCTTCCTGTTCCTGGCTCCCAGTCCTTTCTCGCCTCTAATGACCTCTACCTAAAGAGGTGTAAATTCAACAGAGATCTCGGCATTACTTCATTTTCTACCCTTTTGATGGAACAGATGTGGTGATCTTTGCCCCCTCAATCATATGTATTAAATTACTTAAGCCCGGCGGTTGATACTCGCGGCAATCTGGTGCATCGAACGAGTGTTCGATAAGGACACAAATGAAAACAAAATAAGGTTGAAGCTGACTGCAAAAATATACGTATTTTCGTGTCCTCCGAACAAAACACTGCACATGATGAATGCCTGACGAAAGTATCGTATATCTCAGCAGGACATGACCACAGAGCATTTTTTCTATCTTTGATGATCGAACTTGGTTAGTGAGTGGTAACGCTAGACCAGGCATGCGGGAGGTGGTGGGTTAAAATCCCCGTCCGGCCATCCAGATTTCAGTAGTTCATCCAAAATCCATCGAATGACGGGATGGTTACCTTGGAACGCCTTGGTCAAATTCCTTCCCGGTCCATCACCTCATGCTTTCCCGGCTTTAATGATCCCGACGCCGACAATCCCTAAACTCCGAACAAAAATAAAAACCTTTCGAATACATAATTACAGAAACGACCTATTTTGCGACATGTGAAAAGTGTTGTGCTATTGAACTGTATTTCCTTCCCATATTATGTAGTCTCTTATCTAGTATTTGAAAATAAGTTAATGAAAGAAATATTGTGCCACTATACTGTAGTCGTTTCCACTGAAGTACATTAAAGCATTGTTTCTCATCCATTGCGATTAGTCCCGTTTCCTTGTCCGGTATCTTTTTTTCTAGCGATAACAGTCCCATCTCTAACTCGGTTCTTCTTTACTCATATTTTCTGGAGAGCTTTTACGTCTTTGCAATGTTCAGCATACCCTGGTCCACGTTACAACACTTTCCATGTTTTATTTGATTTTTTGCAGCAGCGGGTAACCCTCATGGTATGTCTGAATTTTCTATTTTTATCCGCAAGGCTCCTTCTTTCGCCTTGCCCCTGAGGGGTAAGCCATTGGCATTATTGCTGCTCGATGTTGGTCTCCGACTTTGCTTGGGACGACACGTAATGGCAGCGAGATTATCCGGCGAATTTGTCGTGCGCTAGGATTCCACACGCACGCGATGTGGCGTGCCTGTCGCAGAGCTGCGGTACCCGGTACGCAGATCGCGGTGCGGAATTTTGTAAGATTAATTGGATCAGCTATCTATAATCCTGACGTTACCTGGGACGGTGAAAGCTCTTGGTTAATGTCCGTCTCCTCGGAAGCACTCTGCTGTATTTTTGTTTCATTGCGATTGAGGTTTTTGTTGGAGCGGGTCGGAGGCGGTGGCTGGTGGAGAGGTTCACTGCCAAGGCCCACTTGGCGAAGTGCCTCACAGAAATACTTCCCCTCTCATAAAGCTCGGCCGGCACAAGTGTCGAGGAGATAACTGATGCGTCACACAGCTGAAAGCCGGTTATTTAGCTTACACTGCAGTAAGCTTTCTTTTTTGTTTTTCCTTGTTTCATCGTTAAATTGTGAGGGGTTGGTGAAAAAAGAAAGTTATTGAACACGGAAAGCGAGCGTGGTGGGACTTGCATTCCATAGAACGTTGCTTCGATGCCAGATTCGGACATCCTGATTTCGAGCTTCCCATATATTCACCAAATCAGATAACGTGAATGCTAGTTTCAGAAGAAGCCACGGAAGAGTAAGTTATAGAAAGAATTTCTTCACAAAGCTCATGAGTTTCCTGAATCACAAACCCTATTCACAACTAATTCTTCGTTGTTTTTTGTTTTTGTGTTTGTGTTTGTGTTTTTTTTTAAATAAAATGCTGAGACCCCAAAACACGTAATTCTACCTTGAAGTTCATGAAAGGAATTTGTGACCTTCGAGGTACCTGAAGAATACTTTTATTACTTAGGTTTTAACAAGCTAAGCTATTTATTTTCAATAATTAGTGTTAATTGTGGCTAGGTACGGGGAGGAATGAAAAGGTGTTTATATCTTGACTCTGGTGTGAGGAGAAAAATTTGACTAGATGTTGCTACTGTAATTATTATTTGACCGAGCGTGATGAACAAGCGGTAACGCTATGGCCTCGCATTCGGGAGGGCGCAGGTTCGAATTCCCGTCCGGCCATCCAGATTTGCATTTTCATTTGTTTCCCCCAAATCACACCAGATGAATGCCGAGATGGTTCCTTCAAAGATCGTGGCCGAATTCGTAGCCCTCATTCCTTCAGTGTGTATAGTGACTTCAACGTCGACGAGGCGTGTAATTTTTTGAAGTAGTTTTTCCCGACTGGCTTAAGCTAAGCATAGATTCTGGATGCTTTATTACGTAACAAGTAATGGTTCGATCCAGAAACGGAGAATGTTTGTGCTTTTAATTTTCCTTCCACTACATTACTAGAACGATTAAGGCTTCATACATAAATCCAAGATACCACGCGTGTCTTCATGCTTCCTTAAAATACTAAAGTCGCTATAGATTAGTAGGAATTAAACGAGGAGATAAGACGGTTATGTTTGTTCAAAACAAAAAGCGTTCGATTTTGTAAGGTTTCTGTAAACCATTCGGGTGACTATCGATACCGTTTGATTTTTTTTTTCTTTTGCTCTTTTGGCTTTATGCCTCGTCGACGCCGAGGTCATTAGAGGCGGAAAAGGACAGGGGGCAAGGAACGGGAAGGAATTCGGCCATGACCTTTTGAAGAAACCATCCCGGCATTCGCCTGGAGTGATTTTGGAAAACCCAAATGGCCGGGCGAGATTTTGAACCAGACTGCGAGGCTAGAGCGTTACCGCTCACCAACTACTGTCGATATAGTTTGGTAATACACTGATGGTCTATATCCTTTTTGTTAATAGGGTTGATGGTATCTTTGATGCTGTGCCGTAGAATCCAAAACCGACCAGTTAGCACTAAAGCAAAAGGCGACATGAACCAAAATAGAACAGTTTGAGAGTGACTTTATAACTTATTCAGCTGACGAGTTAAAGGTCATTTGTTCGATCTGAATCAAGCTGCGTTTCCAGTATGAAGGGAGAACACGCGATACTCCGGTTAAATGTCATGAGTTTTGTATAGTCCGCGGTCTCGTCTGATGGAATGGTCAATACCGTTTATCCGGTGCCGACAAACAGGGACAGGCAGTTCATGACAGTAAATAGTTATGACTTATGAGCTTTACATACACTGTACTTATCTAAAATTACAACATGCTTACCTAATAAAAATGTTGCCCTTGTATTCCATTTTCCGGTGATAAGCTGAAATTTCGTGCTATTTCACCTTGCGTGATGCTTCCCTCCGTTTCAGCTACCAAGAACCACGTGGTCTCTGGCCACCTGTGGTTGGGGGGGGGGGAGGGGAGGAATCGAGTTAATTAACGATGTGTAACAGTCTATTGCAGGAAAGCCTTGTGTTGCCATCTGCCTGTGTAACTTTGTGTATTCCGTATAATAATCATTTTTTTGTTTGTTTGTAAAATGTATAGTTTGTGAGATTTATGTTCGCCTAGATAATTGCGATAAACCGCCGAAAACCCACAGTCAGGCCGGTTGGTGCGCGCGAAACCCGGTCTCGTTGTACCTCTCGGGTCCAGTGTGCGTCGCCTCAGCGCACTGAGCCACACGGCGGGTCATCTTACCTGATTAATTACATTCTTTGGTGTACGCCAGAGAACAAAATCTCAAACGCGATATACTGTAGTCTGGAAATTAGTATTGAGTGTGAAACAATTATATCTTACAGACAATATATTTAACACCTATTTGAATGTTCGATACTTTTATTCTAAAACAGAGTTATTTATTCTCTCAGTAAAATTGAGTAATATGTTTTTTATCGATTTAAAACAGAAGGAAAAAATGTAGTAACAATTCACTTTATCAGCCTCGCATTCGGGAGGACGCCGGTTCGAATCGCCGTCCGGGCATCCAGATTTTGGTGTACCATGGTTTCCTCAAATCACTCCAGAAGAATGCCGCGATGCTTCCTTCAAAAATACCATGGAAAAATTCCTTCCCGTTCCTTATCCACAGTCCCATCCCGCCTCTAATGACCTCGACATCGACGAGGCGTAAAGCAATCAGAAAAAAGGAAAATACCGGCGCGAAATGTTATATAACTTGGTAGCCACTCTTTTTGCCCTTTTATTCCCTTGACTTAATAAAGACTGAGGGTTGTGGGTGAGCGTTAAGGGCCTCGCTCGGCCTTCCACATTTCGATTTTTCATGGTTTTTCCGAATCACTCCAGGCGAATGCCGGGATGGTTCGTTGAAAAGGCCGTGGCTGAATTCCTTCCGCTCATCGCCCTTCATCCTCTCCCGCCTCTAAACCTCGACATCGACTAGGCATAATTTAATTACTCATACGCATTTGACAAAAGGAAGAGGCGAAATTCTTACGACCTTTTATAACGTAGAACGTTTCTAGGAACTGCTACATCCTGTACTTATAACTGATGACGGTGGGATACCGTGAAAAATAAGAAATGTTTTACGATTAAAACTAAAGTTGCTCTGTGTAGCTGACTGATCCTCGCAGTAACACAAGGACTAAACTGCTCTGATGCGAAAATAATCGTCTGAAGTTTTGTTTCATTTTGAGAGCCTTTGTTTCGTGTATGTATTATTGTACTTTCTCTCAAATTCTGGCATGAGGTATTAAATATTCAGTTGCCAGTAACTGTATGGCAACGGTTCCATTGAAAAGATGTTTTGCAGTTGCTGCCTTCAATCTGACTAATATTCACACATTTGCGATTGGCGATTGGGAATCCCTTAACCTGTAATCTAGGTTGCGGTAACACACCTTTTTAAGATTAATATTACTATTTAAAATCGGTACGCAAGATATTTTCTATTGCTATTTAATTAATTGGAACGTAAAGTATGTCCTGGTCCCGATGGACGTATTCGGTCGAGATTAGAGTTTCATTATCCCTTTCTAGGTTTCTGCAGCAGAGATGGGAATGACGTACTTAGTGCCATGTTTTGCAGCTTACCCAAAACGAGTTTCCATGAGTGGTCAGAAGGTAGCAGTTTCGAATTTAAAACATCGGAGAAAATACTCCCGCTGTCGGTAATCGAACCGCGGACAAATTAATCCTCAGCCAGTGTGTCTAACGACTGGGTATAGTTAGGGATGATTTATTTTTTTATGGTCATTTTTGTGATACTGTAGTATTAACTAGTGTATCTGTGTAATCACTGAGTGAGGTTGTAAAGGAATTCACGCCGTCGTGAATAACACTGCTGGTGCAAGCGTTCGGAGCTAATGCGTGAGACTAGCAGTGATCGGCGCTTGAACTCCTGAGACCCTGACAATAGAACGTGTTGTCGCTGGGAAAGTTAGCACATTAGTGCTCAGCTTCGTAAGGGCTATTCAGTGAACAATTTCCGAAAATAAGCTTATCTGAACACTTTTGTCGTTCATGACTGAAAGCCAAGAAAGTTAATGTTTAACCAATTATTGATCAAAAGGGACTACATTTTTTCCCTTTAATGACACCACATCAGTTTTCAGAATTTATAGTCGAAATAGCTATAAAGAGAGAATACTTTTGGAGCCTACTTGCAATCTCCTAGCCGTTTGTATGACGTTGTGAAATATTTTACGTCTTGTAGAGTCTGACTACTGCAGCAATTGTTGCTTCACATGGGACGAAGCTGGCAATTGCTATGGACACCGTTCTGTGACATCAGACGCCATTGTCGTGGGAATAGGGTAAGGCGGATGATGTGTGGGCCGATGAATATTTACACAAGGGTGAATGTCAAGCCGTTCATATAATGCAGGTACTTTTATGCTTCACTGATGAACTTGGTTATGAGTATGGGTGTGAGACATTAACCCATTACCGTCATGATACTAACAAAATGAACGATTTCACTGGAAGAAAGTTCGCTCCATTATGAATATCAAATAGAATGATTGTGTCCAACATTACAGTTTTACAAAGGGCTCAAAGTCTTCATCAATAGATATCAACCCAGGTGGACTGGACATGTTCAATGTGTGAATAACGACAGACTTCCCTCGATAATTATTATTTAACAAGCTCAATACTGACCCCCCTGAAGCGCTATAAAGGCCAGCTTAAAAACACCATGAAGACTAAAACCATAGACCGGGACAGCTGGGACTACCTTGCTGAAGACCGTGCTCTTCGCGCAGAAACACCTCTGCGGCTGTCGCAAAAGGCAAGGGGAAATGAAGACAAAAAACTCGACAAACACACTGAAGTCCACCAGCTACAATTAAGTGCGGGTGATTATTTTACGCCAGGATTGGCCTGATCAACCATCAACGATGCCGACATAAGTGTCTGCAAGTGAGAATCTAGTATTGGGCGACGACTACTATGAGCTTATAAGGAAGATTTTAAGACTTCCGTTGATCTTCTCAGAGTGCGAGTCGTAACGTTATCGACTGGCCGGTGTGAGGGCTGTGACTGCGGTGTGGGCTGCCTGCCGCTGGGGCAGGTCGCGGGCGGCGCGCCGAGCTGCAGGCGCAGGTATCGACCGCTCGCGCCGCCCGCGGAGCCGGCCGGCCGGCTGGCGGCGGCAGAGACGGCGACCGCGGCGCGGCGACGCGAGGTGAGGAGGGTCGGGATGCGGGCGCGCTCGCTGCCGCCGCCTCCCGGGGCCGCGGGCCGGGGCCCTCCGCCGCCCGCCATCGCCGCGCTCGCCGCCGCCGCTGCCGCCTCCGCCGCCACCGCGGCCGCCGCCTCCGGGGCCGTAGCCGCCCTCCTCGCTGCTGCACCGGGCCAGGGGCAAAGTCATCCGCTGGCTGCGGCGCTCTCTCGGACACCCGCTCACTCCCGTACACCTCGTGAGTTCCTCAGCGCACAGTAGTTGCCCGTCTTTACTGTTGATGTATCTGTGAACCTAATGCAGGCTTTCACGTATCGTTACTATCGGTGCCGTAGTCTGAACAAAGATCGCCGATTCGAGTAGTTTTAACCAGCTGATCTGATATTTTCCGTACGGATTTACGCAACTAATATGTAATTATTTTGTAAACACATTTAAAACACTGGTAGCTGCCTGAATGGTTGCAAAGCTAATATCCTTTTTTAATTAAAAATATTTTAGTTTTTCTGTATTTACTCGATTAACAAAGGAATCGCAGTTCTTTCATACCCCTTTGATTATATTGCTTGGCTGCGGCAGTAAAAAATGTATGAGATACTGTGCAACATCTTAATGATTCTTGATCTTTTAATTAGTGAGAGTGATTACTTATTCGCAGTATACCGTTAAATTATACGTATGGTAATTTTAGTTAACTAACTGACTAATATTTTTGTGAACATGTTTAAAACACTTGTAGCTGGTTGGTTGGTCGCAGTGCAGACGTCCCGTTCTTTTATATAAAGGAAAAATTGTTTTTATTTTTCTCTATTGCACACGTTGTATTGGGATTCTTGATCTCTTAATCAGTGACAGTAATTATTTTACAGCAAATGTATCTTAGTGCTTTACTTCTAAATGACTTCACTTTTCTAGAACTCTCTTCTATCTTCGTTTTCTTTACCTAATCAGTGAGATGTGACCTACAGACTTCCTTATTTATGAATGTTACTGTAATCAAATGCAGATTAAATTTCCTGCCAGTTATTTCTGATACTGTACTCCTAGAGGGATTCATTTCCATTTCTTAACTTTTAGCAGAACGTAAACAAGTTTCCTGTTTGATGTTCTGTTTTAAATCCTTTTACCTTTTTACGATAAGAATGTAACATAAACTTCAGGTATTTAAACCTATCTATTATCTTTCCTATTTCTCGTATTTTCAGGGAAGAGCGATGTCTGTTTACTCCTGTTTGGGACATTCTTACCTAAATCGTCCTTTAAATGCCTTATTTATGCAGCCCTGAATATTCATTCGTTATTCATATGCGTAAGTTATCCGTCCTGAGTGCCGCAAATAATCGTTCCATTAAATTCCATAAAAATTAATTATTCTTCATAATCATAGTTTTAGCATTTAAGTAGTCATCCTTTTAATTTCCTTTCGTTCATGAAACTTTAAATTAGACGTTTTCACCAAATTTCCTTGAATGTTAGTTTATACATCACATTCGATATTTGAGATGTTTATTTTCGTAGTTATTAATTTCAGAAACATCAGCGAGAAAAATGTTTCAATTGATTCGTATTCCCAGAATGATTTCAGTAACAGCATCACTTTGTCGGAATCTCTCTTTTCTGCCATGAAACCTCAGTTTTGTCTAGTAACATTTAGCGGAAGTTTCATAAATTAGCAGTGAATGAAGTTCCTTTGTAAATACCAGGGGTAGCAGGGAATCTTTATATAAAGCTTAATAAGTTAAATATTTTGTTAATAACATTATCTAACTATAAACTTATGTAGATATTCATGAAAAAATATTGCATTCAGTTCTTGAATTTCAGTTGAGAAATACTTACCCTTGAGATGGGCGAAGATAGGTAGAATCAGGAACATTACAGAAGCGTTGTGGCGCTCTTCACATTACACAGCAAGCTGTGACAGAGGTGAAGGTCGGGCTAAGGGTCTTTGAATATCCCAGCTAAGACCGGGACTCGAACCGGTGACCTTACGACTTCCATTCAGACGCCTTAACCACTGAGCCACTATACCGCTCCTCAAGCCCTAATCAACGTTAATAAGTCCGATGTATTGGGCCTCTTAATGTAAGATCATCTCACTAGGCCCTTAGCTGCTAAGTCTTCACCCGGTGATTCCACGATGTTTTGTTTTTTGTTTTACGCCTCGTCGACGTCCAGGTGAGAGACGGGAAAGAATAGGTGGCAAGGAGTGGAAAGGGATTTGGCCATGGTCTTTTGAAGGAGCCATCCAGGCATTCGCCTGGGGTGATTTTGCAAAACCATGGAAAATCCAAATTTGGATGGTCGGATGGGGATTCGAACCCGCATCCTCCTGAATGCGGGGTCAAAGTGTTACCGCTCACCCACCACGCTCAGTCTCACATAACTGTTCTGGGGACTAACTTTGACGATATTGCCACTTGTAATTCATTCATAGTTTAATTGTTTTAATGCTTTAAGAACCTGGGTTTTGTAATATACGAGTAATTGTACCATCCGAGAATCCTACAAGCAAAATAATTCCACTGACAGTAGTATTTAAATGGTTATTTGGGTATGAGGAATACCGGAACCTGTTGGTTCCACGGCCATTTTTCCCCAGCAGTCTTGTGTTCGTTTGGTGACGATTTTACTGTCACCAAAGTGGACAGTCAAAAACGGGAAAAATTTTCATTCGTTCAAATTAAAATTTAAAGTACGTTTGTGTGAACTGAATCAGTCCAACATCACCAAAACCGGGCAGTGTTGTTAGAATTTTGTTTCGTTCCATGAAACTGGTGAAGCCTAGAGTGAATTAATATAGTTTGCTTTTGACTGTGGCACAAAGAGACCACACCGCTCTATTTTTTTTTTTTTTAACCGGTGGTGGGGATCGGCGTTTCTTCAAAGGTTTTTAACTCTCCACAGTTTATGATCCTACGTAACCTTCTTTTACGACCCTTTGGCTTGGGAAGCGTTTATGAACGAAAATATGCGTTTCATTCTCAGAGATTCGTGCAGTGGTGAATGTAGAGTGCCTTATAATTTCCTTCCTACTTTTTTATGAATATCACAACTGAGAGGATAAGGTTTAATGTACTGCCGATCTAGAATTGTTTAAAAAAAATACGACAATCATTGAAAAATGTGAATATGAGTCAGAATTTCAAACTATGTAATGCAGGTTTCAGAAATTCGAAGTTTACTTTGGAAATGACAAGTTTTTTTCCCACTTGTTTCTTTTATATAAAACATTGAATATGATCATTAAAAAAAAGTGTTCACGTGTAAAACAAAAATCTCTAAATCAGGGAATAATTCGTGACTTCCACAATTAGATTTCACTGTGTCAAAGCTTGTATTTTAATACCTGTCAGTGAAATGTGATATTAGGAGGTCGGAGGTTTGCCCAGTCTGTAAAGCAGGATAAATGGTGATCT